>JARCFY010000022.1:2535001-2947269 GCA_029233225.1 Lepidodactylus listeri
GATTGTCAGAGATCTGTGACTGGGACTTAGCTGTTCCTGACCATGTCGGACGACGGCACTGTTCCCACCTCTACTACCCCCGAAGATACACCGACCACCCTGGGGGACCAGGGGGCCGGTGGTGGAGGCGGTGGAGGCGGCGGAGGGGAACCCGAAGTACCGGTGACTACGATTCAAGGGGCTCCCTACATCCCGCACCTACCTCCTCTTCAGAGCGTGACCCCGAAGTACGCCTGGAGTCATTTCGGTCACGGGACCGTCGACTCCTGGGTGCACGATCGGAAAGGGGCACGGGTCTCGTTCCAGGGAGATCAACTCGACCGCGGGAGGCCGAGTTACCTGGGAGAAGAGTGCGAGCCGATCTACGGGGGAGATCCGCGTCGCCAGTCCATGGAAGGAGAGGACCGGACCGTATGGGCCCGATCCGTACCGGGAAGATCAGATGCAATCCCTCGGCCAGATGATGGGAGATTTGCGGTTCCAGCTTACCACCGAGTTGCGAGAGCTGGCCCTCGATCTCCAGTACCAGTTCCGGGACGCCATGAGGGCTATGCAAGAGGCCCTACCAGCCCCCGCGACAGGAGTCCAGCAGCCGCCGGTGCCTCCCGGAGGAGTCCCGGCTCAGGTGCCGCCACCCGTGCAGCCGCGGCCGCCGCAGCAGGTTCTGCCAGTTGTCCCTCAACCGGTGCCGGCACCCATCCCCGCGCCAGCCCCGGTGCCGGCAGGGCCGATCGTTCGCCCGGCCCCCGCCGACCCGTTGACGGCTACTTTCGATGGGGACCCCGAGAAGTTGCGGTTTTTCCTGTTGGAGATCGAGCGGTTCCTAGACAGCTGGGGACATCTCTACCCCACCGAGAGGGAGCGGATTGGCTACATAGGGTCCAAGCTGAAGGACACCGCCAGCGATTGGTATGTGAGCCTACACGATGCCCCCGGCCCTGAGCTGCGTTCGCTGAACAACTTCATGTGGGCTCTCCGACACCAATACGAAGATCCCCTGGGGGAAGAAAAAGCCCGGAACCACCTGCGGAAACTGACCCAGGGGAGGTCCACGGTGAGGGACTACACCAACAAGTTCCGGCGCATCGCCGCCAAGATCTGCGGCTGGCCCCAAGACCTCTTCATAGAAAAGTATCGAGAGGGTCTCAACCCCGAGGTGTACGAGGCTGTCTTACTAGGGGGACGACCAGGAACGCTGGCAACCTGGATGAGGGCAGCCGCAGACGTGGAAGAACGATTCACCCTCATCAAGATGGGAACGTCATCTACAGCCGCAAGCAAAGCGATGCCGAGAGCAAAACCTAAGCCCAACGTGCAAGAAATTCGGGATGCTCGTTTTAAACAAGGGCTATGCATGAGATGCGGGGAAAGTGGCCACTTCGCCTCGGCGTGCCCCAGGGGAGGAGGGAAAGGCCCGAAGACCTCTACCCCAGTGGCCGGGAGCACTCCCAGCAGAGGGAAACCCCCGTTCAAACCCTGGGCGCTGCAGCTGGAAGGAGCAGCGAGCGAGCAAGGAGAGCTGGAGCTGACAGAAGCACAGATGTCGGGAAACTCCAACGGCCTGCAGTGAGCGGCGCAGAACTGCAGGTCCCCCGCCAAGACGCGCCATCTCCGGTGAGCATCCCTGGCCCCTTGTTATATATGGTAGTGACTGTGATGACCCCAGGGACGGGGACCCATGTCCGGGTCCGCACCCTAATTGACTCTGGGTGTGCTCGGGACTTAATTAGCCCTTTAGTGGTGGAAGGGTTGGGACCGAAGGTCACCCCACTGGGCGAGCCGCTCAAGTTCACGCAAATGGATGGCTCGGAAATGAAAGAAGCGTGCGTGGCTGAGACTGAGGGGTTGATTGTGGGAACGGGGGAGCATTGGGAGAAACGAGCTTTTGTCATCACCCCAAATACCCAATTCCCCATGGTGTTGGGGAGTCCCTGGCTGAGCTCGCATGATCCTTACATCAAATGGAGTGAGGGGAAAATCTCCTGGGTGGATGACAAGTGCCAGAATCACAAGTGGGACCCAGAGTGGGGACCGGGACCACCGATACCCCTCCGGGCGGCCGCCCTCACCCTTGCCCCCTCCGCCGTTCCCAGGGAGTATAGGGACCTGATGGGGGTCTTCAGCGAGACCGAGGCAGACGAGCTACCCCCCCACAGACTGTCGGATTGTGCCATAGAGCTGATCCCAGGCGAGAAACTACTAAAGGGAAAGCTTTACTCCATGAGCCCTCTAGAGCGGGAGGAGCTCAGGAAGTTCCTAGACAAGAACTTGGAGCGCGGGTTCATCCGCCCTGCTAAATCCCCCTTCGCCGCCCCCGTTTTGTTCCGAAAAAAGAAAGACGGGGGATTACGCTTGTGCACAGACTACAGAGGATTGAACGCGGTCTCTGCTTCCAACGCCTACCCCCTCCCCCTAATAAAGGACTTGCTAACTGAGGCGGCCAAGGGAAAAGTGTTCACTAAGCTGGATCTCCGAGACGCTTATTTCCGGGTGCGCATAAGGGAGGGGGATGAATTCAAGACCGCCTTTAACACACCGTTGGGACAGTTTGAATACCTGGTGATGCCGTTCGGTTTGAGTGGCGCGCCGGGGGTCTTTATGAGCCTGATCAATGAAGTGTTGCACAAGCATTTATTCAAGGGGGTGTTATGTTACTTAGATGATATCTTGATCTACTCTACTGATAAGAAAGAGCACGTGAAATTAGTCCGGGAAGTCCTTTCCACCCTGTTAAAAAACCAACTGTATGCCAAACTGTCTAAATGTGAGTTTCATCGAGAGGCCGTAGACTTCCTGGGGTATCGCATTTCGCAGAGGGGCTTAGAGATGGACCCTGCTAAAGTAGAGGCGGTGGTCCAGTGGGAAGCCCCCCGAACAAGGAAGCAGCTCCAGAGCCTATTAGGATTTTGTAACTTCTATCGGACCTTCATAAAAGACTTTGCCACGGTTACCCTTCCCCTGACAGACTTGCTGAAAACCAAAGGGAGGGGTTCGGAGGCGGGGAAGCCTGGGGAGAGAATTGCATGGAATGGGGAGTGCCAGAAGGCGTTCGAAACCCTAAAAACCCTTTTTACCTCCGAGCCCATTTTGGCTCACCCGGATGAAACTAAAGAATTTATAGTCCACATAGATGCGTCCGATGTGGCTATGGGGGGGCCGTTTTGCAGAGGGGAGCAGACGGAGAATTACACCCCCTCGCCTACATTTCAAAGAAATTTAATGAGACGGAACGAAATTGGTCAGTTTGGGACAAAGAAGCCGCGGCTATCCGGCTAGCCCTCACTACGTGGCGGCATTGGCTAGAGGGGGCGCAAACCCCATTCGAGATTTGGACTGATCATAAAAACCTTGAAGCGTTGCGCACTCAGAGATCCCTGAATGCGAAACAGCTCCGCTGGGCCGATTTCTTCTCAAAATTTAACTTTGTGTTGAAACATTTTCCTGGGAAAGCCAACTCCCTAGCAGACGCACTCTCCCGATTGCCCCAACACGAAAGCATGAAAGAAGAGGTGTTCGACTCCATGTTTTCCCCCCAGCAGCTGGGAGGGGCGGTGACTACCAGGAGCCAAAGCAAACGAGCTACAGTGGAAGCGGAGTCGTGCGATTGGGGAGGGGAGTATTCACCCGAAGAAATTGAGGAATTAGAGACAGTGGCTGAGTGCTCCCTGAGTGAGAATCAATGTTGGTACCATGGGGATAAATTGGTGGTGCCTCGAAATAAGCGAAAAGATATTTTACTGGCCTGTCACTCTTCCAAACTGGCTGGACATTTTGGGTTCCTGAAAACGCTCAACTTAATTCAACGTCAGTTCTGGTGGCCGCGCATGCGCCGGGATGTCTCAGATTTCGTCTCTGCCTGTCAGACCTGCTTGATGTGTAAAAAGAGGGGGGGGAAGTCCCGGGACTCCTGCACCCCCTACCTACCCCTTCTCGCCCTTGGGAAGCGATAGCTATGGACTTTATTACTAACCTACCACCCTCGAAGGGGAAAACTGTAATCTGGGTGGTGGTAGACACGTTCTCTAAGCAAGCTCATTTCACCCCTTTCAAACAACTGCCAACGGCAAAGGGGATGGCCAAGGCTTTTTTCAACCAGGTGATTAAATTACATGCTTTTCCTAAGCGGGTGGTATCCGATAGGGGTAGCCAATTCGTTGCCAACTTCTGGCGGGAGCTTTTAAAGCTTATGGATATAGAGCCTGCCCTGAGTTCGGGTTACCACCCAGAGACCGATGGACAGTCCGAACGAACTAATCAGATCCTGGAACAATTCTTGAGGTGCTACACCAACTACCACCAAGACAATTGGGTGGACTTATTGCCGTTCGCAGAATATAGCTACAATAATGCAGTGCACTCCTCGACCGGCGTCTCCCCCTTCATGGCAGTGGGAGGTTTCGAGGGAAAGCCTTTGTCTACAATCGAAAGTGCCTCCGATGCTTCCCCCACAGACTTTAAACGATGGTGGGCGACCTTGCAGGAATCGTGGCCACTAATAGCCAAGACTTTAGACCAAGCTAAAGAGGATTACAAAAAATATGCAGATCATGGCCGGGCTGCGGGTTGGGATCTCCAACCTGGGGACTCTGTTTATCTTTCCACAAAAAATATACATGGTTTGCAACCCAGCAGGAAATTGGGATGGAAGTACGTGGGTCCCTATAAGGTGTTGCGTAAAATTTCGGATGTGTCTTTTGAACTAGAGCTGCCCAAATCACTGAGTTCTGTGCATCCTGTTTTTCATTTCAGCTTGCTGAAGAAGGATCCTGGGCCGAATGCGTGGCATCCAGTTCCTCCGGTACCTCCTCCACTGATGAAGGGGGAGGCACCCCATTTTGAAATATCAGATATTCTTGATTCTAAGATGCGTAGGGGCCGCTTATATTATTTAGTTAGATGGCTTAACTTTGGCCCAGAACACAATGAGTGGGTTCGTTCTGAACATGTGCATGCTCCTAAATTGGTTAAAGCTTTTCATAAAAAGTCTCCTGACAAGCCCGGGTAGAGGTGTTTATCGGGGGGCCAGTGTGTCAGAATCTGCTGATTCAGACAAAGTATTTCTAGTTCTTACAGTTGTGCATTCTGTCTACTTTTTAATTCTCTCCTGTTATATTCTATTGCCATGTATGTATGTTCTGATGCCATGTATGCATTACAGATATATGCTTGCGGATGCCATGTTGTAGTGCCTAACCAGGCCTGGGTTTTGTAACTGTTAAAGCGGGAGGGTGACACCTGCAATGTATGGGAACAATGGGCCTCTCACACCACTGCCTCCGCATTCCATCGGCCCCGGCTGGGACTTCAAGGGAGGATGCGTCTCATCTCTTATCACATGCAAAAGCCTCGAGGCCATTGATTGTTATGTGAACTGGTAACATCTGAAGGGTCTGGTTGGGAAGGGAATTTACAGCTTAACACCTCACTTTCTTTCCTGTGGGAAACAAACGGTCAGAGCCCCTTTTTGCCCGCCGTTTTTCCCCTATAGTGATTGGCTACCTATGGGTAATTCAAACTCCTTGGAAAGGTATAATAGACCTGCCTGTACTATCTGTCTCATCTCTGACAATAATCCGAGAAGCTGTACTAATGTAGAGATTGGAAATAAAGAACTGTGGTTTACCAACCAAGATCTGATCCTTGACTACTTTGAGCAGAACTCTCACACTTCTAACACAGCGGTTGCTCTCTCAACTCATTCTCCACCCAAGCCATACACGCTGGTACCATAATCAGGACTGCAGCCCAAATTTCTCGGGTTTGCTATTTCTGTCTGAATGTCCCTAATTTGATTTAGTTTCTTGGTTGGGAGAAACAAGTGCACGAGACCTTATTTCCACGCCAGATTCCATATCCTCAGGTAGGAATGCACACATATAGCACCCATTATTTGTGCATAAACTGCAGGCAACTTGCCGGATGAACAGAGTAAAACTGCCACAAAGATGGCATAAAAGAATCAAGGACAGCAACGAAAAGGGGAGGGGCTGAAGACACCAAAATCAAAAACAGTTTATAAGGGACATACCAGCACATCTGCTTCTCAGCCTGATAACCATGACCCAATTCTAGCAAGACGGCTTCACCTGCCGCAGACCTGTGCAAGCTTGAAAAGGGCAGTCGCCTTTTTTTTAAAAAAAGGGAGTATTTTTTAATGTACAATTAAAAATTCATGAGAAATATATAAAACTTCTCATCCGAGCTTTGTGTTAATAGCAGGGAATTAATTATAAATTAGGGCAGGGTATATGCTCAGAGGTTACACTTGTAGTTGCTGCCAAGAAGGCATTAACTGAAAATATGAGTTCTGGTATTGCATTCTGGCGCCTCCTAAAGATGTTTTATGGTCATGGTGGCCAAGGAATCTTAAACCTGCCCTAAATAGGCAGTCTTGGCATGGATGCTGAACCAATGAGAATGGGGCTTATTCTTCTCTGTAGCCCTGCCCCTTCATCTGCCTAAACCGATCCATCTTCCATATTTTTTTTGTGATGGGTCAAGGGCTGAGAATGTAGCATGTCTCCAGAACTGACCTGGATATACCATACGTTCTCATGCATTCATTGGCTGCGAACCCAGCACGGGAAATGGGGCTGTTTCTCCTCCAGTCTTCCTTCATGCAAAGTGTTTCAGGGCGTGGGAACAAACAAAGACTCTTAATGTGCCATTGTGACAGAAATCTGCAAGCCATCTGCAGGGGTTTCCCACACACACCCTTGCAGTTCATTTCCTTCATGGGCAAATATTAAAAAGTGCCATAAAGATACAGCAAATTTATGGAAATGGTCTGTAGTGTTAAAATACCAGCACATGCAATTAGAACATTCCACTGCATCACTGTCTGCCAGGATTGTGAAAGCAGCCAGAAGAGAAGCAGGTTGCTGACTGATTGGGTTGCCACTTGCCTTTGCAGAAGAGGCAATGTGTGGATGTATGTTTAAGACGCGGCCTGCAGCACTGCGCTAGCCATGCATTCGCAGCCGTCTATTGCGAAAAGAGGTGCCGTCAGCAACAGACGGATTTTGTTTTATTCCTAATGCAAAAAATGCATAATTGCTGTGACAGATGACTGTCATAATAAAGGTGAGCCGATGGAGGAGAAAAGTCTTTCTCTGCAGCGTGCAAAATGTTGTTGTTTGGGGCTATTTCCAGTTCTTCCATGTCCTTTTTTTCGAGAAGCGGTCATCAGAACTGTACACAAGTATTTATTTATGTTTAAAATGTACATGCCACATCTGTTAAAACAAGCCGGGGGGGGGGGGGGGAGGGGGTCAAAACTGCATAAACCAACATTCAGCAGCCTAAACAATAACCCACAACAGTCCTCAGACTAGAAGAAGGTCGTAAAGAAAAAGATCATTCAGAGGGGCAGGTTTCTCACATTCCTATTTGCCACTTCTCCAAAGTGGACAACGGTAAATTCTAAGCTTGCAGAGGAAATTTGTGTGCCTGTTTGTAGTCTCAGGCTGGCAGTAACATTCAGTCGCTCATCCAGTCTAACAGCAGTGTTGGGGCTGGTAGATCATAAATTCTACAGGCCCACACGGGTCACGCTGTTTTGCAGTGTCAGGTATTCCACACTGCACCCACTGTGCATTTTTTTGTGACATCAGTTTGTGTGGATGCACACGTGAAATGCAATGTTTGGCCAGGAACCGAGCAACATTTCACAAGTAGCTCCTCCCCTATGCAGCCATTTTGTGGCTGGCCCCAGTTTTCTGGGCACCACTCTCTCTCTCAGCATTCCAAAAGCTCCAATAGGCTTCGCTATGCTGGGGAGCCCTTTTTCTAACCACTGTAACCCATTAGCTCTCAGCTCTGGTGAAGCGTGCAGGAAGTTTTTTTTTGAAAAAAAAACCCCAGAAAAACCTAGAGCAACTTACACAAACGTTTACTGAAATCTTGTTTTTATTTAGTACGCAGCCAAGCAAATGTAAAAACGCCTCAAGATATCAAAACTGACTCACCCCTTTTCTTCCTGCAGGTATATAACCTGCACAGGGTGAGAGGCCTTTCTAACAGAGGAGGCAACTGAAAGAGCAGCAAGCTAGCAGCAGCTGAGGTCCATCTAGGTTGACTTTGCACCTCCTCTTTCTGCAGGTATTTGACACGGGCAGGACTAATTTCCCCCAAGTTTTATTTATTTTACCCCAAACAGAAAGAACTAAAAAAAATAACAAAATATTACTGATATGACTACTTCCTCCCAAAAGACCAAAGGGCAGGACTAGAAGAAGCAGAGTTGGATTTATACCCCGCCCTTCACTCGGTGTCTCAGAGCAGTTTACAATCTCCTTCCCTCCCTCTCCCCACAACAGACACCCGATGAGGTAGGTGGGGCTGAGAGAGCTCTGAGAGAACTGCTCTTGAGAGAACGGCTGAGAGAACTGGGACTGGCCCAAGGTCACCCAGCTGGCTGCATGTGGAGGAGTGGGGAATCAAACCTGGTTCTCCAGACTTGAGTCCTCTGCTTTTAACCACTCCACCAAACTGGAGATTGTGACCAGTGTTCCCTCTAAGCTGAGTCAGTGTGAGCTAGCTCACAGATTCTTAGCCTCCGGCTTGTTGGAGAAATGAGCATGTAATGCAAGGCCTGAGAAATTCAGTCATTATAGGGTTAACTATGCAACTTGTTTGTTTACCTATGTTAGCCTGGAAGTGATACCTGGCAGCTGGCCAATTATCTGTAAGCCCGGGAAAACTGAAGGTGTACTGTCTTGCTAATTGGTCAATGATATCAGGTGTTTCCTTTCAGGGGTCAAGAAGAAGGAGAGATCCTCCATTACAATCTCTCACTCTCTATCAGTACGTCTTAGTGTGAAGACGGAGCACAATGCAGCTCCTTAGAAAGCATGTTTTGTTTATTTGTAGCTAATCCCGTTTACCTTTTCCCTTTAGTAATAAACTTCTTTTAAACTAAAAGAAGCAATCTCTTCTTTCCAGAAAAGCAAGATTCATTACTCTGAATTTTTCTTGATTATTGGACAAAAGTCCTAACACGGCTCACCCATTTTTGTCTTAGCTCAGGAAGGATGGCTCCAGAGCAGATTAATTTATGCAGCAGCCAAATCACTCGCTCACAGCTTTAATGTGAGTAGCTCACAAAGTAGAATTTTTGCTCACAAGGCTCCACAGCTCAGAGGGAGCATTGGTTGTGACCACTTGGGCATGAGCTGAAGGTATGGTTGCCAGCCTCCAGGTGGCACCTGGAGATCTCCGACTTTTACAACTGAGCTCTGGACAACCAAGATCAGTTCCCCTGGAGAAAATGGCTGCTTTGGAGGGTGGACTCTATGGCATTATACCCTGCTGAGGTCCCTCCCCTCACCCTGCCCTCCCCAGACTCAACCCCCCAAATCTCCAGGTGTTTCCCAACCCACAGACAGCAATCCTAGCTAAAGGCAGTAGCCAAAAAGCTCATAGCCACCAGCCCAGGTCTGTTTTGTTTTGGTTTGTTTGCTTGCTTTGGGTCCCTCCTGAAGAAAAGCTGCCCAGAAATACTCAAATAAATAGATTTCAGTGGCTTAAATTGAGAAACAATGTCACTCCTCTCCATTGTAACCATATGGCCATAAACATTACAGTAAGATTTGAATGCCGGTAGGAAAAATAAAATAGCAACTTGCATATTATCCGTGTGTGTCCCCCGGCCCCCCTGGTGTGTATGTGTGTGTGTGTTCGACAAGAGACTGCATACCAGGGAAAGGCAGAGGTATCTGCGTAATTATGTGTTGCCTAGGATCTCGATCTGAAATAGCTCTCCTTTGCCACAAAGTCTAAGATGGCTACAGATTTCTTCTGGGACCATTGCACCAAGATATATGTACACATTACTCCTCGAAGGAGATTAACACGGAGATGACCTCTTAGCTGGAACTCCCCAAGGGTGGAAGCAAACCGAAAGTCAGGAAAGTGCTAAAGACCATGGTAATATGAAGCCGGCGAAGAGCACTGATAAAACAGCTGACACGGGAACAGCTCCTGTAGCTGGCTCTCTTTTCCTGTGTCCTGAGCATCCCAGAGAGCTGCCACTGGGGGGAAGGTAATCACCTAACGAACGAAACTATTGTTCAGCTTCATTAACAGGAAATGTGATAAGACTGGCTAATTCAATTGTACGCCCATCTTACTACATTTCCCACATGTTGGAGTTAGAGGAATATTATTGCTAATGGGATAAATCACCGCATAGGGAAAAGGCGGGGTTGTTTCTACAACAAGGATCGGGATTGTGGAGCTGTCTTGCAGCTGCCATCAAGCTGCTGTCTGCTCCTCAGCCTGCAGAGGGAGAAAGTTTTGGGGTAGACTGGAATGCTGGGCTGAAAGAGCACAGAAGTCAAGCTGAATTTGAGTCAGTGTGGTGTGATGTGGCTGCAAAAAAGGCAAATGTGACTTCGAGCTGCATTAGTAGAAGCACAGGAGAAGTCGTGGTTCCCCGTCTTCTGCATTAACGCTTCAACTGGAACCCTGAGTTCAGTTCTGAGCACCACAGTTCAAGAAGGCTGTAAATAAGTTACCATGAGTTGAGAGGAGGGGCAACACAAATAGTTGGTCTGGAAAGCAAGTTCTACGACAAAAGGTTGAAGGAAGTGGGAAAGTTTAGTCTGCCAGAAAGAAGACCTGGAGTAGGGGGGGACATAATTGCATAAAAACCTGGAAGTCAAACAGAGAAGGACAAGATTACATATAACTGACTGCACACTATCATACATAGAAGAAGAGACTGGATTTATACCCCACCCTTCACCCAAAGTCTCAGAGCGGCTCACAATCTCCTTTCCCTTCCCCTCCCCAACAACAGGCACCCTGTAAGGTAGGTAAAGCTGAAAGAGCTCTTTCAAGGATTGCTCTTGAGAGAACACCTCTGAAATAACTTGTGACTGACCCAAGGTCACACCAGCAGCTGTACATGAGGGAGTGGGTAATCAAACCCAGTTCTCCCAGATTAGAGTCCACGCTCTTAACGACTACGCCAAACTGGCTCTCCTGGTAATTGTGGCCTTTCCAGATTTCTTAGGAAAGTACTTAGATATGTCCTATGAATGTCCACTCTCGTTCTTTACGAGCAAACACTTTTCCATTGGCTCTCTACCTGGTTCTATCATAATGTTTGTTTTTTTTAAAAAACATACTGCAGGCAAAACCGCCTGTTCCCCACTGCCTCTGGAGAACTCATTTGTGTCTGACTTGAGCACCCACTGTGAAGCCACGTGGAAGATGGAAACATTTTGTGGCCTATCGCCAACAACCTGCAAAGGCCAAACTGCCTGGGCACACAGATGGGGGAGAAGAAAGCAAGATTATGTGAAATAAGCAGTTAAGGGAGGACAAAGGCTTGCCCTCTGCTGCTCCAAACGGCAAGATTAGATCCAATGCAATGCATACATTTAAAAACACATTCCCCCCTGATAATCATTGTACTTTCCAGGTTTTTAAGCACAGACATGTCGTACCGGTATTAATATTACAGTGTTCTCTATGAGCCAGAGTTTTGCACGGACACACTTAGCTAGTCCTTAAACATTTACAACTCTGTGCTTTCGGCCACACCTTGCTCTCACAACAGCTTGCGAACATCAGTATTACGATACGGGAATCAATAAAACAGCGAGTCATAACCCGCCAGCACAAACAACTCAAAGGCTCAACAAAAGCCGGCGTAAACGATTGTTTAAACTTTAGATTAATCAACGCACGGCGGAAGGCGCGTTAAAAATAAAAGGTAGCTGAAAACACTGCATTTTAAAAAGACACCTTAAACCCAGATCCAATAGTACCGGGACAGAATTAAAACATCTAATACATAAAAGGGGAGGAAAGCATCACCAACATGTAAACAGCCATTCAGAGAAGTTCATTAATTGGCTCTGATGGAGGCAGGGGGGCCGTTGGGCTGGCGAACATCAGTAAACCAGGGCTGAGCCGATGGGAAACTTACAAGCCAGCCCTGGCCTACTGAGGAATAATGTGTGGGAACCTTCCTGACCTCATCAGGCAGGCTATTCCACCTGGTGGGAACCGCATCAGAGAAAGATTAAAGAGTGTGGGAGATAAAACTGAGCCTTGCCGAACCCCACAGGACAAGTCCAGCCCGGATACCAAGTTGTCTCTGATAGCAGCCCCTGGAGTCCAACTCATAAGGAATACTTTAAACCACGGCAAAGCAAATCCTATCCTTCTGTCTCCAAACATCTCGACAAGATGGCAGGGTCCACTCTGTCGAAGGCTGCTGATAAATCCTGAAATGAAAAACAGAGAAGCACAGCCTGGCTGACATACAAATATGTGCCTGTTGAGTAGCAGCCCCAACGTAGGGCGACCCTGCAGGGTTTCCATGGCAAGAGACCAGGGATTCCAGCAACAGAACAAAAACTCTCCCCATTGCAATACCCCTCAGCAAAATAAAAGAGGGCGGATTCGTGTCTTTCTAGCTGCAACCTGGCACTGAACATTTAGCATGCAACACAACAGGCTGAGGGCAAGGCTCCCTCTAAACTGCAGAGACTTGTGAGCAAAAATTTGACTTTGTGAGCTACTGGCATGGAAGTTGTGAGCGAGCGATTTGGCTGCTGCATCAATTAGTTTGCCCTGGAGCCATCCTTCCTGAGCTAAAGCAAAAATGTGCGAGCCGGAGGCTAAAGAAACTGTGAGCTGGCTCACACTGACTCAGCTTAGGGGGAACACTGCTGATGGGCATAGGGCAGGTAGGGTTGCCAGCTCCAGGTTGGGAAATACCTGGAGATTTTAGGGGGGTGGAGCCTGAGGAGGGCGGGGTTTGGGGAGGGAGGGACTTCAGTGGAATATAATGCCATCGATTCCACCTTCCAAAACCACCATTTTCTCAAAGTGAACTGATCTCTTTCGCCTGCAGATCAGCTATAATAGCGTGAAATCTCCAGCCATTACCTGGAGGCTGGAAACCCTAAATGCAGGGATTCCAGAACTAGGGCAGACTGGTTATTTAGCTTACTGAGAAAGATCCCAGTAGCCTGCTGCCCAGATGCTGGGTGGCCAGGAGTGGGCAAAGCTGTTGGCCAGGCCTGAACGGAGTGGATTCTGCAGTGCTGGAGAGGCCCACTCGATTTGGCTTGCTCCAGGGCCATTTCAGCTTTCCAGTCCACTCCTGCCCAGAGCTGTGTCACCACAATCGAGAAGGCCCCGCATATGTCTCACCTTGGAGAATGGTCGGAGGTGGAGAAGGACCTTCGACGGAGGATGCCGTCCTCAGGCTGAGATTTCTGTAGAAAATATGCAAAAATTGAAGTGAGGATCCCAAGGGAAGACTATGCACATCTCCAAACATCAAGTGCTTTTAGCAGAGGGGTGCTGGGGAAGACGTTCTCTTGCATTGCCAGCTTCCCGTATCCAAAAAAGAGAGATCACGGGAGGAAGTAGAAATCCAAAAACAACATCTGTGACTGAAATAGCGAAAAGTCAATAAAGATGCGTTTGCCAAAACATTTGCTGTAGTGATACTGTAGAAAATTCTCTTCTGTTCTCGCTCACACGCAAAAAGTGTTACGCAATGTAAACCCTTCGTTTCACAATAATTGCTTTATCTGAGCGTGGAGCAATCACAATTCTTATCAGTTTCTACTTATCAAGTCTTGAAGGAAGCATTCCATGTTGACTCTTGGCTGGATTCGAGAAGCTGAACACCAGTGGAGGCTTTATGTTTGGCTTCTCGAATCCAGCCAAGAGTCAACATGGAATGATAAGTAGAAATTGATAAGAGCTGTGATTACTACACGCTCAGATAAAGCAATGATTGTGAAACGGAGTGTTTACATTGCACAACACTCATTGTGAGTGAGAAGAGAATTTTCTACAGTATCACTACAGTAAATGGTTTTTGCAAAAACACCGATATTGACCTTTCGTTATTTCAGTCACGGACGTTGTTTTTGGATTTCAGCTTCCCATACCCAGCACGCTCATTCCTTTTGCAGAGTTGGAGGCACAGGATAGAAACAAGTCAAGGAAACAGTCGAGCCGTACAAGGGCTGCCAGCTGTCAGCTGGGAAATTCCTGGAGATTTCAGGGTGGCGCCTGTGAAGGACAGAGTTTGGGGAAGGGAGGGAACGCAACAACTCAACCCTCCATAGTGGCTATTTTCAACAAGGGAACTGATCTCTGGGCTCTGGAGATCAGTTGTAATGCCAGGAGAACTCTGGGGCCCACCTGGAAGTTGGCAACCCTAAGCCATTGTTGGGAGGTCCCAGCTGACAGTGCCAAAATTTCTAGTGACTTATACAAAGGGATGTACGTAACAGATTGAGTCACTGGCTGGGGTCAAAGATCAGGTAGGGGCTGAGCATCGCCAGCTTTGGGTAAGGAAATACCTGGGAATTTTTTTTTGGTGGGGGGGTAAAGCCCGAGGAGGGTGGGGTTTGGGAAGGGAGGGACCTCAGCAGGGTACAATTGCATACAGTCCACCCTCCGAAACAGCCATTTTCTCCAGGGGGACTGATCTCTGTAATCTGGAGACCAGTTGCAGTTCTGGGAGATCTCCAGCTGCCCCCTGGAGCTTGGCAACCCTGGGTAGGGCACACTCCTGGAAGGAATCCTGCCGCCGATAAGATTTGCTTGGCTTATTCCCTCTCACCAGGAAATGAGAGATCACTGCACTGTAGGGGGCAATCTGGGGCTTCTCCCGTTTCCCACTGCCGGGGGGGGAACGAAGGCCTGACTTCCCCTCTCTCCGGGCTTGTTTTTATATATTTATGCTCATTTTTTTATTTATATCCCACTTTTCCACCCTAATCAGGGCCAAAGTAGCTTATCACATCATTCTCTCCTCCTCCGCTGTTTCCCTAGGCTGATAACTAGGGTTGCCAGGCCTGGGTTGGAAAATACCTGGGGACTTTGGGGGTGGAGCCAGCTTCCACAGTGGCCAAGCATCCGAACCCAGTTCCCCAGATCCGGGTCGGACACTCTTAACCATGACACCATGCCTTTGGTCATGCAAGTGTGCACGAGAAGGCTGTGGAGGGAAAATGAGGCGATGCTCCCTAGCAGTGGGAGGCCCTTCTGGGTCAGATTCATGGTCCATCTAGGCAAAGTCTCCCCCCCCCCACCCTCCACTGTTGCCACAACTCTGGTATTTGCAGGCGTACTGCCTCTGAACATGGAGGTTCCACCACTAGAGGGCGTCCCACTCACGGCACCCCCTTGACACATGGTGTGTGTCCAGGATAACATCCACCAGAGGAGCCATCTTCTTCCTTTACCCAAAAGTACCCCTCAAGTATACTTTGGGGGTTGTATGCTAGCATGCTGAGCTGTATCTAACTGAGCTGTTGGGGTGGGGACTGATTTCCATTGAGTGGGTGTCCCCACTGTGTCATGATGGAGGCTTGCTGGGTGATTGCGGGCCAATTATGTACATTCAGCCTGGCCTACCTCACAGGGCTCTTGCTGTGGGGATAAAATAGGGAGGCAGAAGCAACATTATAAGCCCCTTTGTGTCCCCGCTGTGGAGATTTAAATATCTAAATAAACTGACCTAAGCCAGGAAAATAAAACAGATGGGGGGGGGGGGAGTTAAGTCCTAATTTAATTCTTATTTCTGTGCTTCCTTAGCCTGACTTGTTTTTCCTTCCTGCTTCTGCATTATTTTATATATATATATATATATATTTCCCTCAGCCCTCTCCTTCCCTTTTCCCCTCAGCTGCTTTCTTTCCACAACTGACACCAACCGACTCTCCACAGAGTTCAAATTTTTAAAATCCCACCAATCAGGCACTCAGCACTCCCAGCCCGACCAATCACAGGCAAGCCAAGCAATCAAGGCCCTCATTCCATGCCAACCGCCTCTTTCTTGAACTCTCTGTATTGACTATCCACTGTACTAACATTTTTAAAATTCCACCAATCGGATGGCCAGCATTCCCAACCTGACCAATCACAGGCAAGCAAGCAGTCAACACCGTCTTTAAATGATGGCCAGAAGGGAAAGGAGTCAAGATAGGGTTGCCAGCCTCCAGGTGGAACCTGGAGATCTCCCAGAATTAAAACTGATATCCAGATGACAGAGAAAATGGAGAAAATGGCTGCTTTGGAGGGTGGGCTCTATAGCTGAGGTCCCTCCCTTACCCAAACTCCACCCTCCTCAGGCTCCACCTCCAAAATCTCCAGGGATCTCCCAAACCAGAGTTGGCAACATTAAGTCAAGCGCTGTAACCACCTGCTGGCCAAGTCTCTTTATTTATTTTTATTCCTTTGAAACATTTTCAATGCTGCCTTTCCACCCAACCAGCGGTGAACATAAAAAACATTAAAACATTTGAAGAATTTTTTTAAAAATACACTTAAAATAGTTCAATAAAAAACACGTAACCATGAAGGTGGGCCCGTAACCATTACTGGGGCTATGTCAAACGAAACAAGAAAGCACTTCTGTCTGGGTCAGAGCAAGATGGTTGGCCGACTGCACAGGGTTGTTGTAAGAAAAAAAATGGAGGGAGAACTATATACCAGATTCATATACGTTTCCCTGTACTGCTTGGAAGAAGTGCTGACAAAACATCATAGATAAAGAAAAACATAAATAAAAACAAATCAAGAAGGTGGACTAGTGGCTGCTGGGGGAATGACAGCCAGTGTTGTGTAGTGGTTAAGAACATAAGAGAAGCCAATGTTGGATCAGGACAGTGGCCCACCCAGTCCCACACTGTGTCACACAGTGGCCAAAAATACCAGGTGCCCTCAGGCGGTCCACCAGCGGGGCCAGAACTCCAGAACCCCTCCCACGGTTGCCCCCCCCCCAAGCACCAAGAATACAGAGCATCACTGCCCCAGACATGAGAACATAAGAGAAGCCAATGTTGGATCAGGCCAGTGGCCCATCCAGTCCAACACTCTGTGTCACACAGTGGCCAAAATCCAGGTGCCATCAGGAGGTCCACCAGCGGGGCCAGAACTCCAGAAGCTTTCCCACTGTCACACCCCCAAACACCAAAAAGTCTTGGTTAAGACTGTTGGATTAGTATCTGGGGGATCCCGATTCGAATCCCCACTGGGTGTCCTTGGGCTAGTCACACACTCTCAGGGCTGTTGTGAAGATAAAATGGAGAAGAGGAGAATGATGTAAGCTGCTTTGGGTATAGGCTTGCCAGCACTCAGGTCTGGGCGGGCGATCCCCCGATTTCAGGGGCTTCTCCCTGCCACGGGCCAGCTGGACAGCGGGGGGAAACCCCACCTCTAAAAGAGACATCATCGTGTAACATCCCCGACATGATGACATCATCTGTAAGTGACATCATCACATTGGGGATGTTGTGCGGGCACACTCTGGCATTTGGGCATACTCCATGGTCTGAGGGTGAAAAAAACCCAGAGTTTTGCCCAAGTTCCAGAGTGTCCCTGTGCGACGTCCCCAACGCGATGGCGGCACTTCCGAGTGACATCATCACATCGGGATTGTCTCTCAGTGTCTCCACCAACCCCCAGAACACCCTCCAAATCTCCCTGCCGGAGCAAAGAAAAGACCTGGTAACTCTATTTGGGTCCCTGTTTGAGAGAAAGCTGGGACACAAATGAAGTGAACAGAGTGAAATGAATACGTCGCCTTACCTCCTGATTTTGCAGCCAGACCCTGGGCCCAGAAAGACCCGTCGCTTCAGGCCTCACCAACCATATCCGCCAGAAGCCATTCCTGTCGTTTTGGGTCCCCCCCCCCCCCACATCCGAGAAGCCTGTGGTCACCTGCTTCCCCGGCCAGACAGCCACTTCCATGCTGCCGGACGCTCTCCTCCTCTCCCAGCCCCCAGCCTTTCGCCTGCTTCTCTCTGACGGCGTGGCAGAGGCCCCAAGTGCCACGCGGCCGCCGTGACTGCTCTAATTGACACTAATGAAGCAAATTGAGGCTCCGAGTGCGACGTGTCAGGTTCCATTAGACACTCCAGGGTTGTCGGAAGCATCTCTTTATGAAGCTCGGCGGTGGCAGAAGGGACCCTAAGCCTCTGCCTGTTATGACGCCTCCGAGACGTGGAGGGATTTTACAGGGAGACGTTGCACACTGGTGTCGGCAGGGACAGTCTGGGGGCAACCAGGTGGCACAGGTGCCAGATTGCAGCGCGGCAGCTGCAGGTGGCACATTCTGAAAACCTCCGAGAAAATCTTGGTTGGGGGAAGGGAAAGGGTAGGAGATTAGGGTTGCCAGCCTCCAGGTGGGGCCTGGGGATCCCCCGCTTTTACAACTGATCTCCAGCCGACAGAGATCAGCTCCCCTGGAGAAAATGGCTGCTTTGAAGGGTGGACTCTATGGCACTGTACCATGCTGAGGCCCCTCCCTTCCCCAAACCCCACCTTCTCCTGGCTCCACCCCCAAAGTCTCCAGGTATTTTCCAACCCAGACTTGGCAACCCTATAGGAGATGGAGTTGCCAACCTGGAGATCTGTCTGGGGATACAACTGGTCTTCGGGCGACAGAGGTCGGTTCACCCAGAGAAAAATGGCCACTTGGGAAGGTGGACTCTATGGCATTATGCTGGACTATAGCCCCTACCCTCTCAAAACCCTTCAACGGACTGTAATGCCATAGAGTCCACCTTCAAAAGCGACTGTTTCCTAGGTGATCTCTGTTGCCTGAAGATCAGTTGTAATCCCAGGAGATCACCAGCCACCTGCTGGAGAATTGCAGACCTAGTCCTTTCCCTTCTCCCTACCCCACCCTCCACAGGTTCCACCCCAAACCTCCAGGAATTTCCCAATCTGGAGTTGGCAATCAGAAATGCACGCACGCAAACACATACACATACCAATATATAGAAATGTATTAAATGTGCATAAAGGTAAAGGTTTCCCTTGTTCGAAAGCCAGTTGAATCTGACTCTAGGGATGCGATGCTCATCTCCATTTCCAAGCCGGAGAGCCAGTGCTGTCCGAGGACGTTTCCATGGTCATGTAGCCAGCATGACTAGACGCCAAGGCGCACGGAACGCTGTTACCTTCCCAGTGAAGTGGTACCTATTTATCTACTTGCAATTTCTTGCTTTCGAACTGCTAGGTCTGCAGGAGCTGGGGCCAGAGACGGGAGCTCACTCCATCACGCAGCACTCGGGTCTCGAACTGCTGAACTACCCCCCTTCCGGTCTGCAGTTCAGCGTCTTAACCACTTGAGTGCATACACATGCATAAATATAAATAAATTAAATATGAGTGCATACACATGCATTTAAAAAATAAATCTTTTTTTGGTGATGCTTACCTTACCTTAGAGATATCTTGACCAAAATCCCAGTTTCCTCACTTATGCCTCAGAGGACAGAGAATAAACTTCCTTCCTGGAAAGCAATACTTCTTATAGCCCTCCCAAAAATCCCAACCATTTAAAAGTTTCTGGGAGCTTTGAATATACTCAAAGGCGACACACCTGAGACTTCCAAAGGTCAGCTAACCTATCTGGTCACATGACGTTCTCCTGAATCAGCTGACTTCCTGTTTGTGCTGCTGGCCTTCAACAGCCACTTCCTGACTGTACTACACAATCTTTTAAAGCACACAGTGGTGTTTTAAAA
The DNA here is from genome assembly GCA_029233225.1 of Lepidodactylus listeri. NCBI lineage: Eukaryota > Metazoa > Chordata > Lepidosauria > Squamata > Gekkonidae > Lepidodactylus > Lepidodactylus listeri. The sequence goes on from JARCFY010000022.1 coordinate 2,554,525, forward strand.
GATCCGAGTTGGGAAATTCAACCTATGTCATCCATAGTGTTGTGGAGTTGCTATGCGACAAGCTTTTGGAAAAGCCCTTCTGGATATATGCCTCGTGCGGAAGGCTATGAATACATTGAATTTACATCTAAAATAGACATTAGTTCTAGAAAAGGATGCAAATGACTTATCTGTATCTATTTAGGGTTCCCGTGTTTTGAAAAGCTAAAAAAAGAGGACTTATTTCTTGAGGGACTACTTCAAACAAGCTATCACTCTGACAAGTCTCATGTTAAATACTGCTCCGGTTTAAGCTGTGATAATTGCTGCTAACTAGGGATTATCCCTAACCTTCCAACCCAAAAAGAAGACATTTTCAGCAGTTTTTTTAAAAAGAGCCCAAGAGCGGAAGGACACCCCCAAAAAAGGACGTCTGGTGACCAGTGTTCCCTCTAGCTGAGTTAGTGTGAGCTAGCGCACAGTTTTTTAGCCTCTGGCTCACACATTTTTGTCTTGGCTCAGGAAGGATGGCTCCAGAGCAAACTAATTTGTGCAGTAGCCAAACTGCTGGCTCACAACTTTAAAGCTCGTAGCTCAGAAAGGAGAATTTTTGCTCACAAGACCCCACAGCTTAGAGGGAGCATTGCGGTGGCTCAAGTGGTTAAGATGCTGAGCTGCAGACCGGAAGGTCAGTAGCTCGGCAGTTCGAGACCTGCGTGCCACGTGACAGAGTGAGCTCCCATCTCTGGCCCCAGCTCCTACCAACCTAGCAGTTCGAAAGCAAGGAATTGCAAGTAGATAAAGAGGTACCGCTTCGGTGGGAAGGTTACAGCATTCCATGTGCCCCGGCGTCTAGTCATGCTGGCCGCATGACCACGGAGAAGTCTTCCGACAACGCTGGTTCTTCGGTCCGGAAACGGAGATGAGCACCGCCCCCTAGAGTTGGATTCGACTGGCTTTCGAGCAAGGGAAACCGTTACCTTTTTACCCTGCTTTATTTTTCCTAATTGGGACTCAAAAGCAGCTTACAACTTGGCTTGTTGCGCAAAACTGCTCTTGTCAATAATCATTCCTGGTGTGATTTAAGAGGTCATCTGCGTGTTTACCCCCCCCCCCCCTTCCCCAGGAGATCAGTACATTTCTTTTCTGCCTTGGTTTTATCTTTGCCATGGATTTATATCCACTTGTTTTCCTGTGTAGCGACTGACCTGTTTGTCCTATGTAGACAGACTTTTGGTGACCCCGTTGGGTTTTCAAGGCAAGAGATGTTCAGAGGCGGTTTGCTGTTGCCTGCCCCTGGATAGGGGCCCTGGACTTCCCTGGTAGTCTCCCATCCAAGGACCAGTCCTTGCTTAGCTTCCGAGATCTGAAAAAACCAGTGGGAGGACATTTTAATCTTCCAGGTCATTCCCTTGCTGACCTAATCTTTTACCATATTATGTTGTAATCTTTTAAATTGTTGTGTTTCTATGTTGCGAGGTTCTCCAAGGCCACTGGTGGGGGACAGGGATAGGGTTGCCAGATTCAGGTTGGGAAACTCCTGGCGATTTGGGGGTGGAGGTTGTGGAACTCAGTGGGGTACAATGCCACCCTCCAAAGCATCCATTTTCTCTAAGGCATCTAATTTCTGTAATCTGGAGATGAGTTGTAATTCTAAAGGATCTCCAGGAGGCTGGCATCCCTAGGTCATTCCTATCCTCATGCAATAGCCCTAACTGTATTTTGGGGGAAGGGGAAATTTGGAATTGTGACAGTAGAAACCACATGGCCCCCCAAACTGAAAATCCCAGGCATTTCTTTCACCTCGACCATCATAGGGGATGGAGGAAAGAATTCCTTGAAGTTAAAAAAAAAATAAAGCATCAAAGTCTGTCACCAGCAGAGAAGTTTAGATTGGCAGGGGAAATCTCCCATGCGCTTCGAAATTATAGGGAGCCTTCCTGATTGGGAGTGGAGAAGTTTGCACAGAACCGGCAGCTTAAAAAGGGATTTGGGCTCTAGGCCTCGAGATGCAGAGGAGAAGGGAATGCAGGCTCCTCAGCCATGCGGCTTGCACCACGGCGGATCTTTTGTCTGTCTGCGTGTGCCGCAGTTCAGAACGGGTTGTCTTGCGCTTCTGTAATTCAATAGAGTGAGACTGTTTCGGCGCTCCTAGCTGGTCGCTGTCATTATTCTCCTGCAAGGGAACAGGCGACGTTGGCTCTGTGGAAACTCCTGGACTGTGTCCTCTGCTCTCTGAATTCAGTTTCTTAAGCATTGTGCGCGGTTTTAAAAAAATAAGGCCCCTCTGTCTCAAAGAAACGCACCACAAAAGCAGAGAGGGAGAGAGAGGGAGAGAAGAGCATGTGTCCCCTATATTTTTGTGACGGGGGGAACCTATTTTTTCCTCCCACCCCTCATAAAGAAGAGCTGGTTTTACAATTCCTGCTTATTGTCATCCTCTTCAAAGATACGGATCTGTTATACAAAGATACGAAATCTGTCTTATTCTAGGACCAAACCAGAGATCTGTGTCTGGATCGTTTAAAAAATAATTCAAAGCCACTGCGTGGAGATGTTGATATTATCCAGGAACTGGGGGGGGGGGTGCAGAATGCCGAGACACCCCCCCCCCCCGATGGCTGGAGCTCAGTGATGCTATGTGCTGCCCTCAGTGCTGTGTGCCACAAATCAAACCAATGAAACCACAGATAGAGCGGGCCCAGATTTTTGTCTTGGGCGCATGCAGGCGCAGTGAATCAAATCAGACCTGACAGGTACCTGCCGCTTTCTGCAAAGGAGCATTTTCCAGGAATGCTGTCTGCAGCTGCCATTAAAGGCGAGAGTGGCTATCGCGGCTTTTACTGTAAAGTAAATGACCAGTCGCCGCAAGTCGACATACGTGCTTTTGAAAAATGAATAAAAGCAGCTAACCGTGTACGAAAATGCAGCATGTATGGATGTTTTAGAAGGAGAAGTTATAACTGCTGGCCATGATGACACCTATGATATGTCCCAATTTCGACCGAAATAGAGTTGCTACTGGAATTTCACTTGGGAATGAGGGGGAGGAAATGCAAGGAGCGTGACTCCAGTATTTATTTGTTTGATTTTTTAAAATCCTTTTGTACCCTGCCTTTTCCCTCAGTGGGGGCCCACTGTGGCTCATTTTGTCCTCCTGTCCTCCCTTTTATTCTCACCACAGCCCTGCGAGGTAGGTCAGGCTGAGAGAATGTGGCTGGCCCGAGCTCACCCAGCAAGCTTTCATGGCAGAATTGGGGATCTGAACCTAGAAGAGGTGTGTCCTATCAGCAGAAGAGGCTGCTTGGTACACACCCACACCCACACCCACACACTCAGACTGGCAGCAGCTCTCCAAGGTCTCAGACAGAGGTCTTTCCCATCCCCTCCTGCCTGGTCCTTTTAACTGGAGATGCCGGGGACTGAACCCGGGACCTTCTGCATGCCAAGCAGAGGCTCTGCCACTGAGCGATGGTTCCTTGCATGGGAGGAAGTTGAATGGAAACCTTGTCTCTAACCTAGGGGTCTCCAACAGGGTGCCCGTGGTCCTTAGGTCGAAAGTTTTATCCATCAGTTTGATATGCACTGCAATTAGGTCTTTATGAACCTAGTTTTAAATGTCTGATACTTGGACTGTCTCTTTTAATTTAATGTTGTTTTATTTATGTGTACACCCTAATAAATGTTTATATTTTTCATAATAATTCTTTTGTTAGCTTGATCCTCTCGGTTCGCAGCTTTTTGTTGGGTTGAGTCCCCCCCCTTTTTTGCCTTTTGTCACTTTTGGCACCCAGCAACACCACTTCTGGTGTCCACCAAGAGTTTTTAGCAAGTGGGAGAGGCCAGGTAGGGGTTTTGCCTAGCAAGTCTTCTGGGTAACTATTGGAGGGTGTTTTTGTGTGTGTGAGTGAGTCATGACTGACTTCTTGCGACCCTTAGTGGTGCTTGGACGTTTCAGAGAGGGGGCTTACTATTGCCTGCCTCTGCGTCCCAGCCCTGGTATTCCTTGGAAGGTCTCCCATCCAAGTACTTGCCATGGTCAGCTTAGTTTCCGAGAGCAGAAGATGAAGAAAACCAAGAAGAGGAGGAGGAGTTGGTTTTTATACCCCACCCTTCACTACCCAAAGGAGTCTTGGAGTGGATTACAATTGCCTTCCATGGTGACCGGAAAAAAAAGCCCACTGGAAAAAAGCCCACTGACATAAATGATCACAGGAAAAAGCCCACAAGGAAAAATACCATGTAAAGGGCCATAGATATTTATAATTGTGGATAGCCATTCATCTCCATTTATGAGAATGAACAGGTATTACCTATAATCCTATATATATAATTGTCTTACATGTTGGCCATTTCTAGCTCTCCCATTGGCTGTGCTATGCACTCCATCAGTCATTGGCCATTCAACCGGCACTCAAGAGTACTCGCGTGCCATTGGCTGGGTGCTGGATCCACTCCTGTGGGACTAACTTATCCCTCAGTGGCTGTTGCTTGGCAACCAAGCTTGGTTCTGTCAGTAAAAAGACAAAGGAAGGAAACCCTTTCCAGGCCTTTGTGAGGAACTCATTGGGGCCAGTCCTGACTAAGGTTGCCAGCTCCAGTTTGGGAAATTCTTGGATATTTTGTGATGGAGTCTACAGAAGGCAGTTTGGGGAGAGGAGAGGACTCAGCTGAATAGAATGCCATAGAGCCCACCCTCCAAAGCAGTTATTTTCTCTAGGGGGGGGAAGAGATCTGTTGTCTGGAGTTCAATTGTGATACCTGGTGATCTTCAGGCTCCATCTGTAGGTTGGCTACCCTGTGGAGTTTTTTTCCAGGGGCCTTTTTTCCTAGAACCATCTTCCATTTCTCTCTCTCCCCACAACAGACATTCTGTGAGATAGGAGGGGCTGAGAGAGCTCTCAGAGAACTGTGACTGACCCAAGGTTAGCCAGCAGGTTGCATGTGGAGGAAGGGGAATCAAACCTGGTTCTCCCAGATTAGAGTCTGCCACTCTTAGCCATTGCACCACAGCACATCAGGCTTACCTGGGCAATCCAGGTCAGTGCCGACTATTGGAGATTTGATTGGTTATGCAGATTTTTATAGATGTTGTTTTGGCAGCATCTGCCATCACAGCACAAAGCTCTGCACTCTGCAACTGAAATCAAGTGGTGGCAATCATTTTGTAACCAGCTCCGCCTCCTGTAGCTGTGCCCACCGCCATGCCCTATCAGAGTCCCAGACATGCCCACAGGCTCACAAAGGTTGGCGACCCTTTACCTAGCCCATAACATCATGCTGATTCAATGGCACAAGCAACCCAAACACATGTATTTTATAGGGAAAAGAAACCGGCAAAAGCATCTCCAAGTGAGAGGCCGAGGATGAGAAACTCGAAAGCGTCCCTAAGGCAAAGAGGGAGAAAGGGAAAAGAGGGATCTCTAAACTGTATGCCGGCATCTTCATCTGCATGAAACAGAGCGCCTGAACTGTAGCTATGGCCCACGTAACTTCTATTGAGCATCTCCTCATTTGAATAATTGACCCATAAACCGGCTTACCAAGGCGTCGATACCTGCCAATGTCTCCGGAATATGTTTTAAGAGGGCCCTTGTCTATTTCAGGACACCGCAAACGCTTAGGGAAGCACTTTCTCTCTTGATCTGTCTGCAGCCCAACTAAACGGAGAGCAGCCGAAGATGCAGTAAAAATTAACAGGAGTCTTGCGGGTACCTTTTTTTAAAAAAAGAGAGAGAGAGAGAGAGAGAGAGAGAGAGAGAGAACTGTTTTATTCCAGTGCTGAGTTTTGCAGGCCCGAAAGTCCCTTTTGCGAAATCCTACAAGCGGATTCTTGCAAGGAAGTATTTTGATGTCAGAAGCTTGGGTGGGAAACCAGACAGGCTGGAGGGGTCAAGGGGTCCCGAGTACAAAGTGTCATGCAATTATGTAAAACTGAAGTCCGATCTGGAAAAATACAGAGAACAGGCACTAGTGATGCTAAATTGTTTCACGGTGATAATGACTGAGGAGTCCGAATATAGGGTGGGGGCATCTGATTGGTTGCTGACACCTTTCCTGGGACCCACCGAGTGGTTTTAGGAAGTAGGCGGGGCCGTGTGAGGGTTTTGCCCAGCAGACCAGCCACGGGGCGTCTGATTGGTTGGGCGGTTAGAACGACATTGTTTCAGGTGCAGTTCCCGCCACAGTGCTGGCATTATTCTCTCTCTCCTCTTCCCCGATGTACTTTGCCAGTTTGGTGTAGTGGTTGAGAGCGGCAGACTCTAATCTGGGAGAATCAGGTTTGATTCCTCACTCCTCCACATGTGGAGCTGGCTGGGTGACCTTGGCCCAGTCACAAGTTCCCTCCAGGCCCATAGCTACAGTGGGGTATTTTGGGGCCCTGCTCCTTTAATTAAAAGCCTCACCCCACAAATAGCCATGCCAGAAGCCTTATTTTTGACCATGACTCAAGTAGTACTGGGCTAGCAGAATGGGGGATTGCTGCCCTGTGGAAGGGAACTCAAAAGATATTTAAATGACTTCTGAAGGCAATTAAACACCCTCTGAGCTGTTTTTTCCCCTGGAAACTGATGTGCTGGCGGCCCTATCCCTTGAAAGAAAGGGCTAGAAACAGGCTCGGAGCCTCCCCCCTTTACAGACAGGCATTCAGATTAATTTAATTAACTGTAATTCAACTGCCCCCTTAAAAATTTAAATGCCCCCCCCCCGAACAAAAAAAATTCTGGCTACAGGCCTGACTCTCTCAGAGCTCTCTCAGCCCCACCTACCTCAAAGGGTGTCTGTTGTGGAGAGAGGAAAGGAAGGAGATTGTAAGCCGCCCTGAGACATAGAGTGAAGAATGGGACATAAATCCAACGCCAACTCCTCCTCCTCTTCTTCTTGCTCCCTTTGTCCAGTGGGGGGGGGGGTTTCTGTTTGCGCAAGTGGTAGAGAAGATGTCCCACTCTCAGAAGAACCTAAGATCAGTCCCTGGCATCTCCAGGTAAAGTATGTCAAGCTAACAGGTGTCAGGCAAAGATCCTTCTGTGCTCAAGATCCCAAATAAACAAGGATCTCGATAGACCTGTTTTTGAACCCCATTTGGAATTGTGACACATGGCGTTGGGCACAGTCATAAAATGGCCGCCTCAGAAGGCCCAGACACTCACAAAATGGCTGCCACAGGAGGGGGAGCCAACCATAAAGTATCAGGAAGCAAGGTTATATTTAACTCTAGAGGCTGCGGTGGCTCAGAGGATAAAACCCTGAAATGCAGACCAGAAGGCCGGTAGTTCGGCAGTTCAAGACCCGAGTGCCGCATGACGGAGCGAGCTCCTGTCTCCGGCCCCAGCTCCTGCCAGCCTAGCGGTTCGAAAGCAAGAAATTGCAAGAAGATAAATAGGTACCGCTTTGGTTGGAAGGTAACAGTATTCCATGCACCTCAGCGTTTAGTCATGCTGGCCACATGACTACAGAGAAGTCTTCGGACAGTGCTGACTCTCCGGCTTGGAAACGGAGATCAGCAGCGCCCCCCAGAGTCGGATTCGACTGGCTTTCGAGCAAGGGAAACCTTTACCTTAATATTAACTCCTCAGTGTTTCAGACTAACGTTCTGTTTAGTGTAATGACTTCAATCTGTACAGCCAGTCAGAAGCCCTGCAAGGCACAAGCCTCCACCCAGACTCCCTCACTTCCTAAAAGCGCACGGAGGGCAACAGTTACATTGGGGACCCCTACGATAGGCCAGTGTTGTGGCTCCTATGTTCCTTTGAAGAACCAGATGTTCGGAGCCCTCAATGTGTCAAGGCAAGGCGGACATTCCCATTTGGGGTTTTACGAGTGTGAGAAATTACAGTCAAAACAGCAGGAGAGACTTGTGTTGACACCGGTGCTTGCTGGTGAGATCGTAAAAAATACATTTCCCCCACCCCCAGGAAAGATAGTTACTCCCACTGTACACAGATTCCATCTGGTGGTAACCTGCCAAGGCTGACTGTTGCATCTTTTGATATAATAGTTCCCTGGTTCGGTCATGTTTGGCTATTGCGTGCCCGTTATAAGAGTTTGTTTGGTTCCCAGTTATCAGAAACACTCCTGAGGTTTCTGAAGCAAGAATTGGAAAAGATTCGGGTCAGCTTTTTGTCATTTTCAAGGAGCATTGGTTCCGCCCCCCCTTCCCGAAGTCTACTTTTGCCAGTCATCAAGATGGTGTTGATGAGGCAAGCTCTTCGCCCAGAACTCTACACTGGCTCACGATTAACAAGATTGTGCACTGGGGCGACATGCAGTCTTAGTTTAACTCCGCATTTTGCCCGAGTCATGGGCATTTTGCAACTGCACAGCTAACCAAGCAACCCCAAAAGGTGTTTGTTTATGTTCTTAGGCTTTGTGTATCGATGGGCAAGCCCAGACAAGTTGTGGAACCCTGGAGGAAGCTTTGCAAATCCTTAAGCTTGCCTGATCAAGCTCTGAGAAGGTTTTTCAACTCGATAGTTTGTGGAAAGCTTTGTTTACGTGTATGCGTGTTTGCAGGGGTCGTTTCGTAGAAAAAGAGGTGCAGGAGCTTATTAGCGTAACTCATTAGCATAAGTTATTTGCATATGCCACACCCCCTGAGGTCATCGGAAGTGTGTCAGAAGGCAACACCCACCGCTCAGGCTCCACCCCAAAAATTTCCAGGTATTTCCCAACTCAGAGCTGGTGAGCCAACACTTTAGGTTTCCTTTGCTCTTGCAGGGAAGCTGCCCTACAACAAGCATGAAAATACAGATCAAGTTAGTCGGCTTTTGCTTTTTTCCACAGCGCGTCACCATATGTGCCCGCTCCTGGGCTTGTTACTCCCGGAATGGCGCTCCTGCGCGTTCCTGCTCGAAATGAGCCCTGCGTGTTTGTTTGTTTATAATCTGCCTTTCTCACAGGGACTCAAAGACCATCATAACTGCGGGACCACCTCTCCCCGTATGAATCCCGGAGAGCTTTACACTCTTCTGTTCAAAATCTCCTGGTGGGCCCCAGCCTGAAGGACACCAGCTTAACCTCAGCCAGGGCCAGGACTTTTTCGGCCCTAACCCCGGCCTGGTGGAAAACGCTCCCGTCTGAGGTCAGGGTCCTGCGGGACCTAGCACATTTCCGTAGGGCTTGTAAGAGGAAGTTTGGTGTAGTGGTTAAGTGCACAGACTCTAATCTGGAAGGACGGGGTTTGATTCCCCATGTCCTGCAGGGCGAGGGCTTCAGAATCGTTTCTGAATCGGAGGTTGCTTTTCTGCTGCCCACCACACCGCACGCACTGCCAAATCGTTCCTCTCCATACTGGGATTTCGCTTAGCAAACAGCCAGCCCGCAAACGACTGGTTTATAGCCCTGTGTGAGGCCGTGCCAGGTGCGGCTCGGTTTCACAAAAAAAATAACCTCTGGCTGATGGAGTATCATGTGGCAGATCCTCAAGAATAAATGAGACACAAATATTCCAATTACAGGCTCATCTGAACTCCGCGCCATCCCGAGCCAGGCGTTTTCCTCCCGCGGTCGGCCTCAAATTGCCCCGGCAGCTTTGAGCTGCTGCAAAGGGGGGATGCCGTGGCTTCTCTCCATCAGGCCTTGATTTTTGTGATCTCTTTGCGAAAGGGTAGGAAATGATTCAGACAGGGGCAGCAGATGAAGTCTTTCTGCAGGAGTGCTGCTTTTTGAGGCCTTATTTTTTTCCTCTCCATTTCACAGATCGCTTTGGAAGATTTCTCCACACGAATCCTAAAGACCGAGGGTTCTCTCCCCCGTTACACCCTGTTCCCGAAACCCTTGCATGCTTGAGAGTATAGCTTTACTGGGAAGTCCATTGTGGATTCTGGGATTTTAAACTGGAATGGAAAAGCCCGGCCTTTTCATATCTGTTTAGGGCAGAGTTCCCCAGCATGGTTCCCATGGGCTTTTCAGCTTTTCAGAAACTGGATGGGGCTATTGTAAGGCCGAGCTTACTGGTCAGCTCAAGGGCTTTCCTTAGTCAGTGTGTAGTTCCAGTTTGGTGTAGTGGTTAAGTGCGTGGACTCTAATCTGGGAGGACTGGGTTTGATTCCCCACCCCTCCACATGCAGCTGCTGGTGGGACCTTGGGTCAGTCACAGATCTCTCAGCCCACCTCTAAGTCTAGCTTACCACCTAGCCATGCATGAGGCTAAAAAGAGCAAGAATTTCTGGATGCCAAAAAATTATTTTTATGAGCATAAGGGTGAAATGAAATTTAACCTGTACAGGTTAGTATTGTCTTCTCTGACCAGCAGCACCTCTCCAAGGTTTCAAGCAGAGGTCCTTTCCATCACCCATCATTAAACCCTTTTAAAAAGAAGAAGAAGAGATTGGATTTATAATCCACCCTTCACTACCCAAAGAAGTCTCAGAGTGGCTTACAATTCCCCTCCCCTCCCCTCCCCTCCCCTCCCGCAACAAACACCCTGTGAGGTAGGTGGGGCTGAGAGAGCTCTGAGAGCTTTTTCCAGAACTGCTCTCTGTCATGAGTGCCTCTGGGGATCTGCGTCCTGCAGACCTAAGTGAGGTGGAGGATCAGCTCCCAGCTCCAGAGGAGCCTCCACCTGAGCCAGATGAGGCTCAAGCAAGCACCTCCCAGGGTTTCATCCCAGCACCAGCAGCAGCTGAGCCACAGCTAAGTTCAAGCCCACCTGATTCACATCCTCCGGTGGAATGTCTAAGATCCCTATGCAGGCAAGACTTAGCTGTGAGAAGGAAAGAGGCACGCCTGCGTGGTCGCAGATCACTAAGCCCTGAGTTTTAGTAGGAGCTGGGACCTCACTGCCAGCTGCTAACTAGCACAGGAAGTGGCTGGGTATTTAGGCACAGCGCAGAGCCTACCAACTTGTGCTAGCAACAAGTCTTCTTGGCTAAGCTCTGCACCCCTTCGGCTTGTGACTTGACCTGTTTCTGGAACCTCTGGCTTTTGACTCTAGACCTGCTTGACTTTGGCTCTATTGACTCCTTGGACTGGTTTACTTGTGAGTTTTCCCGCTTTGACCCTGGCTTGGACGGACTCTGCTTCTGGCTCAATGTTTTGGACTTGGCAATTGGTTCCTGCTTTGGTTTGACCTCTGACTGTCCTGGACTTCTGCTTGACTCCTAGCCTGTTGGCACCCAGCCCGTGACACACTCTTGAGAACAGCTCTGAGAGAACTTGTGACTGACCCAAGGTCACACCAGCAGCTGGATTGGGGAGAATCACACCTGGTTCTCCCAGATTAGAGTTCGCAGTCCTAACCACTGCACCAGACTGGCTTTCAACTGAAGGTGATGCACGGGGGAGGGGGGGTGAAACGGGGACCTTCTGCATACAAAGCAGAGGCTTTGCCACTGAGCCACAGATCATTCCAGAATTAAGGGTGCACTGCACACTGGAAGTTTTGTAGCGCAAGGACACTGCGATGCAGTACTGAAGCTTTGCCGGCGGTGCTCAGCTCAAAACGTGCCGCTTATTTTGCAAAATACTGCAGTCCAAAAACGAAAATGTCAGCTGGGCAGGGAGAGAGAGCTGGTACTTTAAAAAAAAAAAAAAAGCTACCCCGAATTTAAGACGCCATTCTTGTTTTTCCCTGACCATTTTTGTGGGCTGTGAAATGATTGATGGCCGTCGCGCTCCTCTTTTGGCTCCTGCCAAAATGCACGGGAGCTGCGTCGGGGGCTGCTCCGAGCAATTCCCCCCACAGCGCAGAAATGCAGATTGTCTGTGATGCTATAAACCAGATTACCGGGGGTTTTGCCAGGTACTTGGGAATCTCAGAATGCTCATATATATTCGAGACGCTTGCAATCAACCAACTGTCGCCGGGCTGCCCGGCCAATTCTGCTTGGCATCAGGATGGGTGGTCATCTGTTTGTGAATGGCTTTTGATTTTCCATATGCGGGACTCCAAGTTGAGGCTGTGTCGGTGAAGCTCGCGATGGACTTTCTAGACAAGGCCTCTGGTGGCCATGTCGGCACCTGAGCTAACTGGGAAGGGTTAGCACTTAAAGCAGATTTGAAAACAGCCACACACTGGGTTACTGAAGGGCAGGAAAGCGATAACAAATGGGATGGTAGGAAGGCAGTAACACACAGGAGGCAAGAAGGCAGTAACATACCGGAGCATAGGCGTAGACTTTGCGGGGGCTTGGGGGTGAGGGCCATTTGCCATCAGTGAGTGGCTGGCTTTTTCCTGCAGTTTAAATTGGGCTGCAGGACAGAAGAAAGCGAGCCTCGGGAACTCTTGTGCTGGGGAGAGGGGGGCCTGCGTTCTCTGTTCCTCTCTCTCGGTTTCTCCCTCCCTTTCTGTTGAGGTGTGTGAGAGCTGGAAACAAAGAGAGGCTGGGAAACTGCTCCGCCCCACTCCAGGCTGCTTCCCTTGTAGCCTGGCTTTCCTTTTTCTTTCTGTCTTTCACTTCTCTCTCACCATCTATTTGCTTTTTTCCCTCCTCTCCCCTCCCCCCTTTGCTAAAATAGCCCTAGTTAGGGTTGCCAGGTTCTCCGTGGCCACCTATGGGGGATGGGGGGGAAGGGTGGCCCAATCCAGGTTAGGAAGAAGAGAAGAAGAAGAGGAGATTGGATTTATATCCTGCCCTTCACTCACTCGGAGGCTCAGAGCAGCTTACAAACGCCTTTCCCTTCCCCTCCCCACAACAGATGCCCTGTGAGGGAGGTGGGGCTGAGAGAGCTCTGACAGAAACTGCTCTTTTTCAAAGACAACTGTGCCAGAACTCTTTTTTGGTAGAATGACACCCCTCCCCTCCTCTCCTCCACCTGGCTGTTGTGAAGCAGGATGATTTGGCAAATGCAAGCTGATGCCAGTGGTTTGCATGCACCAACTCACTCGGCAGAACCAGAGCTTCCAATTTCAGCACCGGAGCTAGGGATGCCAGCCTCCAGGTGGGACCTGGGGATCTCCTGGAATTACACCTCATTTCCAGTTTACAGAGATCAGTTTCCCTGAAAAAAAAACTGATGTTCTGGAGAACGGACTCTATGGCATTGTGCCCCACTGAGGTCCCTGTCCTCCCTAGACCCCATTCCCAAGTCTCCAGGGGCTTTGAGAGCCAGTTTGGTGTAGTGGTTAAGTGCCTGGTTTGATTCCCCACCCACTTTCTCTCCCTCTCTGTTGCTTGGATGGTGCAGCAAGAAGTGTACCCATGATCCTCAGGGGCTTGTCTTGGACTTCACCAGTGGTTGACAACTTCAGTTGATCTGCCCACTTCACCTTGCCATAATGTATTGCTTCTTTTTTATTATTTATTAAAGTATTGATTTCCTCCTTTCCCTGGGTGGCTTTCCAGGTGGCTTCCAAATTCAAACTTAAAATCAACAACAAAGCCACTCAAATGATTCCTTCCTCCTTTTAATTATTCTTAATCATTTAAAACCGATTAACCTTCCAGTTCAATACTTATGCTGGCATTCTGCCTATCATCCAAGGAACTCGCCCCAGTTTATACGCAGTTTAAACCCATTTTAACCCTTCCCCCACCACTGCCAAATAAGAAAGCCCTGCATAATAGCTTTAACTAAGAGAGTTCAAGTGGTCAGCGGTCCTTTTCACATTTGGGATGTAAACCCAACCTGCTTGCACTACCGTGAGACCCTCAAAAAACATATATATCCTTGTGAATCGGTGCCGGCGAATTTGAAATGAGACTGTTTGCTAAAATAAGGCCCCCTCCCTCAACCACCACCACAGAAATCATTTTATTTGCATTACAAAACTCATCATCCATTGAGCAAGTCCTGAATACCCCTAAGGAACGGTATTGGATCCGTCACATCTGTACTCAGGAGATGGAATGGAGCGAACGAGGGAAACATGCCAGTTTTGGAGGCCATGTCAAAGGAACATGAGCCTTCCAAAGAAAAACATCCCCCTGGTTACGAGACCGCCGCGAGGGCCTTTAACGGCGCCCGAATGAGATGTCGGCGGCGACGAAAGGACTAATTGCCGAAAGACGAGCCAAGGAAAAATTGCCACCCCCGAACATTCGCAGTATATTAAGGGGAACCGAGCCAAGTTAATTTCCACGCATAAATAAAACATAGGAGGCAACTTGAAGGTGGGGGGAGGGGGGGACAGCAACCCTGAAGTAAATTCCAACAGTAATTAAATTTTCCGGTGTGTGACCAAATGAAGAAACGATATAATTGAAATGAGAGAAAGAAAGGAGGGGACATGGCTGTGTCAGAGAGATGAGTGGTCTGTCTGACCTGGTATGAGAGAGAGAAGGAGCACACGCCAGTGGGGTGTAGTGGTTAGACTGTCAGACTAGGATCTCGGAGGCCCAGGTTCGAATCTCCCCTCTGCCATGGAAGCTTGCTGGGTGACCTTGTGCCCACTTACACCCTCTCGGCCTAACCTATCTCACAGGTTGTTCTTAGGGTTGCCAGGCAACCAGCGGGGGGTGGGGAATCACCAGAGGCCTAGGCTGGCATCACTGGTGACGTGGTGACATCACTTCTGGAAGTGATGTCATCACATTGCCAACGACACAGGGGCGCTCTGGTCATTTTGACCATGAAGTTTGAAGTCATTTTGACCAGGAACACTCTAGCCATTTTGACCATAGTCAGAAGTCATTTTATTTTTATTTATTTTCATTTATTTGATCTATAGACCATCCTCCATGCAAGCCAAAAAGACCATAAAGTTCTTGCCCAGATACCAGAGCATCCCTGTTCTATTGGCAATGTGATGTCACTTCCGGCACATGCCAGAAGTGATGTCACTGTGTCACCAGAGATGCCGGCCTAGGCCTTCTTTGGCTGCCAATAAGTCCCCACTAGCCAGCTGTCTGGCGCTGGGGGCAGGGACCCTGGAGTGGGGGATCTTCCTCCTGTGGTGGACGCCCGCCAAGACTAGATGTTGACAAAGTAAAATGGAGGAGAGGACTATGATGTAATCCACTGGGTCCCCATTGGGGAGAAGGGCAGGGGACAAATGAAGTAAAGAAATATTGCCCGTTGATCCTTTCCCTCTTGATCACAGTGGCTCAGACTCCTTCGGACGACATCAGAGCTTCCTGTCCAAACTCACCCGACTTCATCCAATCATGATGTAAGTGAGCAGAGCGGATGTGTCAGTGGGCTCTGTGAAGACTTCCCCCCCCCCCCGCCGCCTTTTTCTTTCCTTCCTTGCTGGCTTTGCAAAAGGTACTTAGCAGCCGTCTTCCAAGCCGAGGGCCATCATCTGGTGCTACATTCGTGCCTTTCAATAGGTGTCAACTTGGATTGGACATCCCTGTTTTAAATCCTGGTCACCTGAGCTGCCTTCCAGTGGCCTGCTCACCCATCAGACCTTCTTCCTTCTTTCCTATCTTCTTTCTCCAGCAATCCAAGGGAAAAGCTGGTTAGCAGGGCTTGTTGTTGTTGCTGTTCAGTTGCACAGTCAAGTCCAACTCTTTGCGGCCCCATGGACCACATCACGCCAGGCCCTCTGGTCTTATGCCATCCTCTGGAGTTTGCTCACAAGAGCAGTTCTCTCAGAGCTCTCTCAGCCCTACCTACCTCTCAGGGTGTCTGTTGTGGGGAGAGGAAAGGAAGGAGATTGTAAACTGCTCTGAGTGAAGGGTGGGGTGTAAATCCACGTCTTCTTCTTCTAAACATATGCAGTGGCCTTATGCTGAAGCCTTCTGCCTAGTTCTAAAAACCTGATCTTCACATGAAGCTTCCTCATACTAAATCAGACCACTGGTTGAAGTCACTATAGTCTACTCAGGCCGGCAATGGTCTCAGCCCAAGGTCTTTCCCATCACCTCCTGCCTGGTCCTTTTAGGTGGAGATGCCGGGGATTGAACCTGGGACCTTCTGCATGCCAAGCAGAGGCTCTGCCACTCAGCCACAGTCCCTCTTTACAGCTCTCCAAGGTCTCAGGTGGAGGTCTTTCCCATCACCTCCTGCCTGGTCCTTTTAGCTGGAGATGCCGGGGATTGAACCTGGGACCTTCTGCATGCCAAGCATAGGCTCTACCCCTGAGCCACGGCCCCTCCCTAGCAGTTCCCAGTTCTCTTGCTAACAAGGCTCACAAACGAATGGCTGTTGTCATGGGCTTCAGGCCTCTGCTGTCTGCTCCTGGCTGGCGGCCATCTCCAAGGTCCTCCAGCCCAGGTGTTTTCCCCCAGCCTCCCTACCTGAGATCCTTTTTAGCCAGGGATGGAGCTGAGGCCTTTCTGCATGCGAAGCAGGTGCAGGTAAGTGTGGAGCGATAGCCCCCCCCTCCCCTTAATGATGAAGTAGAAGGCAATTCCATTCTGCCTGGCTAGTGCTTAAAAGTTTCCAGAGGAGAGGCTTTGACGGTAGCAAATGGGCCTAATTGGTGTGCAGGTGTGTGCGATTGCCTCACTGAAGCAATTGACAACAGTCAATAAATTGGAGAGCTCCAGCTCTCGGCGGGCTATTATAAAGCTAATGTGCGCCATAAATGGTCTGTTAGCTTGGGCCAATCTTGACGAATGGAAGGAAGATGCCTCTGATGGATGATCTCTGATGCGTGAGGGAAGCCAGAAGGAGCTGGCAGATTGTCCCCCTGGTAGATGGGACGGGAAAAAAATGTGCCTCCTTCGTAGGGACAACCCGACTCCCCCGAACACTTGCCGACAGAAACAGATTTCAGCTTTGTATAGCCTTGTTGTTGTTGTTTTTGAGTCTCCATTGGCAGTTGACCAGCAAAGCCGCCTCAGGGGAAGCGCCAGACAACTTATTACTGTTTGCAACCATTAAAGGCAATTTGCACCACTAATGAGAAGCCTTTAAAGACTTATTTGCTGAGCTTCCTCCCTCTTCTGTCGCTGCTGTTGTCGCTGAACACTGTTCGGAACTAAGTTTTACAACGCTGTTGTTAAACACTCGTCCTGGGGTCTTCCCCGTCCTCGCCCTCCTCGTGGGTAGCTGGGGGACCTATTCTTTGTCGAGTGCATTTTTGTTTGCTGCCCGTTAAAACGATAATTTGATCTGCAGGGAAGAGTGCCCACTAGAGCTCAAAGCTGTTAACCCAGGTTCAGCAGAGAAGTGCCCCCCCGGGGTTTATAACATGTAGCAGGCAGCGCTTTCAGGTCCTTCAGGACCATGGACAGCATCAGGCAATGGTCAGGCTTTGTTCCAGGGAGGGCTGGGATTTTATGGACTCATTAATTAGTGCAGCAGGTCGACTTGTTAGTGTGGGGCCTGTGACCTTTGCCAGAGTTCTGAAAGTATTTACAGGGATGAGATGTGTGTAATTTTGCTTTCATTTAGTTAATTACTGGACATTTGTGTTACTGCCATCGGGTTTTGCTCCCTTGGGAAGGACAGTGCCACCCTCTCTTACCTCCTTGTTCTCCTTTCTTTCTGTAGTGTGGATGGGGGATTTTGTGTCGAGCCAAGCTTGCAATGAAATGGGCAGCCAGCGGCCGGTGGGATCATTTCAGTGCCAAGAGGAGGGGGAAATATCATACCATCAGATCTCGGATGCAGTCACTCTCACAACACTCTTGTATCAGCAAGATTTGTTTATTGAGAAGTAGAGAGATTCCAAGCATAGACAGATTCTGTGTCAGAAATGACACCCAGGTGCCAGGACCGGCCCTATACTACATGCAAGACATTCCCCCCTAAGCCAAACTACCCAATCAATACTCTCTCTCAGCCCGCCAAAGATCCAGACCTGCAACTAACAGTTACATTATCTCAACATTCCCTGCAGCCAAGGTCAGGGTAGACGCTGAGATCATACATTTCCCAGGGTCTTGCAGACAATTCCAAGCTGGTGCTATGCAAATGTAAGCAGACATTCACACACACACACACACACACACACACACACACACACACACACACACACAACCTCCTAGTGAAAAAGATAAACTTGATAGCTACTCTGCCCCAGGACTGTGGTTGCAAAGACATTGGTCCACAGCAAAAATACTTATGCAAAGTTGATAGAATTAATTTTTGTTGTTGTTCAGTCTCACAGTCGAGTCCAACTCTTCACAACCCCATGGATCACATCACACCAGGCCCTCCTGTCCTCTGTCATGCTTTGGAGTTTGCTCAACTTGATGTTGGTTGCATCAATAACACTGTCTAGCCATCTCATCCTTTGCCATCCCCTTCCTCTTTGACCTTCGATCTTTCCCAGCATCAGGGTATTCTCCAGTGAGTGCTCCCTTCTCATTGGGTGACCAAAGTATTTGAGCTTCAGCTTCAGTACCTGGCCTTCCAGGGAACAGTCAGGGTTGATTTCTTTTAGGATTGACTGATTCGATCTCCTTGCAGTCCACGGGACTCTCAAGTCTTCTCCAGCATCATAATTCAAAAGCATCTATTCTTTGGCACTCGGCCTTCCTTATGGTCCAACTCTCGCAGCCATACATCGGGTACTGGGAATACCACACTTTTCATTAAAGTGCATCAATCTGAGACCAGACGAGTGAGTAAGTTTTTTGAGTTCTCCAGAACTCAACACTAGATTGCCTATTAAAGTGGGGAGGATCTTAAGGCCTTGTCTTCGTCCTGTGTTTTGCATGACAGGTAGATCTCAATAGCAAAAGTAGGCCTAAGGGAAGATGCTAGCAGGATGTGTCACAAAGGTATGACGAGAAACCCCCACTGAAAACATACAGACCAGGAGTTGGCCAAACAGAGCACCCAAATCTCTTTAGAGGCTAAAAGCTACGCTGTTATTGTAACAAAACTGGAGATGGATTTTAAGTTATGCACTTTGTACTTTTGGCGTAGCTGGAGAGGCTGACCTATGAATGGGGTGTGCTCTTCAGGGCAAAGCTAGTGATCGCCTTGAAAGCTCTTCATGGACTAGGGCTGGGGTATCTTCAGGAGCTCCTTCCATATGGTACTCCCGCTACCTCTCGGAGCAGTGGGGAAGGCATTGCTCAAGGACATCAGAAGAGCCCTGCTGGACCAGACCAGTGCTCCGTCTAGTCCAACATCTCATCTCACACAATGGTCCACCAGTTCCTCTGGACAGTCAACAACAGGGCCTAGAGGCCAAGGCCTTCCCCTGAGAAGAACATCAGAAGAGCCCTGCTGTGTCAGATCAATGGTCCATCTAGTCCGGCATCCTGTCTCACACAGTGGACAGCCAGTTCCTCTGGAGGGCAAACAAAACAGCACAGAGCTTGGAGTCCCAGGTCTCATCTTTGAGGTCATGGAGGAGGATCTTCTCACTGGTGGTACCCATGTCCCGGAATGTGCTTGCTTCAAAAGCAGATTGGGTCACTGCTGGAAGATGTTTGTTTAGTGATTTCATAAGCCGTTGAAAAAATACAGGCACTTGCAGAGTTCGTAACACTGCTGTGGTGCAGCTAGAATCATGTAAAGCTAGCAGTTGCCGTTGAATCGACAGTTTCAGCAGAAAAGGCTACCTGGAGAAAGATAACTGCAGATTCACTTTGATCCTTGCTGTCATGGCCGCTGCTGAACAAGATCACAAACGGATGAACACCCATGAAGCTGCCTGATATTGAATCAGAGATTTGGTCCACCAGGTCAGTATTGTCTACTCAGACCAGCAGCAGCTCTCCAGGGTCTCAGGCGGAGGTCTTTCCCATCACCTACTGCCAGCTCCTTTCAACTGGAGATGCCGCGGATTGAACCTGGGACCTTCTGCATGCCAAGCAGTATCTCTTTCCCTGAGTCACAACCCCTCCTCTGGCAAAACGACTTCTGTTCATCTCTGCTCTGAACTGGATGGCCCAGACTAGACCTATCTTGTCTGATCTTGGAAGCTAAGCAGGGTCGGCCCTGATTAGTATTTGGATGGGAGACCACCAAGGAAGTCCAGGGTTGCTATGGAAAGGCAGGCGATGGCAAACTACCTCTGAACCACTGTCCACCACCCCTACATCAAAGAATGACCCGAGCAGGGGGTGGGGGAATAAGAGTTTGAGAGCAATCTTGAGCAGCTCTACTCAGAAGTGAGTAATTGTAATCAATTGGGCTTACTCCCAGGAAAGCACTCTTAGAACGGCATCCTAAGAGTACACCCTGACCTCTTCATTGGAACCAGGGAACTATCAGTAAGCTGAACTCTGCCTTGGCTAGCAAGGAGCTAATCTCATTGTTCCCGATGGACGCTTATTCTCTGTCTCCTGTCTCCTATTTATTTTGTGAATTGATTTTGCATTGCGGGAATTAATTTCTTCGATCGATACCCATATTTCCTCACTGCCCGAAGAAGACACTCTAAATGGATAATTATCCTATTGCCCAAATTTCACAAGTTGGAGGAGTACGCGATAAAGATGTGCATTCGGGATTTAATCAAAATCCACTCTCGAGTGTGTTTTATTCATTAACCTTGGGAGGGGAAGCAATCTGAATGGTGCGTTTCCTATCTTCCTGACACGAACAGGTTAGGCCAACTTTGGTTAGTTTCTTCTGGTGGTGCATAATGGTAATGGCAGCATTCTGAATGCAGTTTCTGTTTCCTTGGAGGGTTGGTGAGAAGGAAGAGTGACTTAGTAGGTATGTGCCTGATAGGCCCGCTATCCAACCTAAACACTTAGCCCATGTTCCCATTGTATAATGTCCATATAATGTTTTTATGCATAGTGCTTTCCCTAATTACATCATTCCCATTGTTGGCTCACGGATTTAGGAAGAGATGCTCATTAAGTGTGCAAACACAGAAGAAGGAGAAGGAGGAGGAGGAGAAAGAGGAGGAGGAGATTGAATTTATACCCCACTGTTCACTACCCGAAGGAGTCTCGGAGCAGCTTACAATCCCTTTCCCTTCTCCTCCCCAGACACCCTGTGAGGTAGGTGGGGCTGAGAGTGCTCTTTTGAGAACTGCTTGTGAGAGAACAGCTCCAAAAGAACTTGTGACTGACCCAAGGTCACGCCACTAGCTGCATGTGGAGGAGTGGGGAATCAAACCTGGTTCTCCCAGATCAGCGTCCATGCTCCTAACCACTACACCGAACTGGGTCTCTTAAGAAAACTCTTACTGGAGATTCAGTGTGGTGTAGTGGACTTCGAAGGACGGGTTCCTACTCACTTCTTTTTCACCATTCACCAGTCCTCTTAATCCCTCAATAAAGAGGAGGTGATTCATGTTTGTTTTCATCAGAGGCCACCCAGAGCCATGGATCAGGGCTCTACATGGCCAAGAACATGGATAACAGTGGTGCGATTCCCAGGCTATTCAGCCTGGGATTAGAACAACAACCCATTCTCACTTTCCCCAAGTCCCTTGTCCTGCTAATTTAAACATCAAATGCTCTCAGAGTGTTTGAATATTCACTAAACATCCACTAAATATTGAATATGCACACTCGACATCTAATTATGTTTGATTTCCATATTGGCTTGTTGACGGTATTGCCAGCTGACATTCAGCCGTATTTAGTCGCTGACAAAGGGCTGCCACCTTTGATCTATTTTATTGGCAGGTTAACCAATTAGTTCATCGACTGCTGGACAGTTTTGAGGAGTCGCAAGTTTAAAGGACATTGCCAGGTGTTTGTGAGGTTACTTTGATTCTGGTGGGTCCCCGTCATGGCAGAGGAAACAGGAAGAAGAAGAGATTGGATTTATACCCCACCCTTCACTACCCAAAGGAGTCTCAGAGCAGCTTACAAACTCCTTTCCCTTCCCCTCCCCACAACAGACACCCTGTGAGGTAGGTGGGGCTGAGAGAGCTCTGACAGAAACGGCTCTTTTTCAAGAACAGCTGTGGCAGAACTATGGCTTGCCCAAGGTCATCCAACAAGTGCAAGTGGAGGGGTGGGGGATCAAAACCCGGTTCTCCCAGATTAGAGTCTGCACACTTAATGCGTTTATTAACTTGTTAAGAAAAGGGTCATTAAGAAAGTTGTTGAAATGTGATGCCAGAGGTGAGTTTTATGGATACCGTGGACCGCCATAAAGACTAATCAGCGGGTTCTAGATCAAATCAAGCCTGAACTCTCCCTAGAAGCTGAAATAACTAAACTGAGGCTCTCGTACTTTGGTCATGTTATGAGAAGACAAGAGTCACTGGAAAAGACAATCATGCTAGGAAAGATGAAGGCAGCAGGAAAAGAGGAAGACCCAGTATGAGATGGATTGACTCAATCAAGGAAGCCACAGCCCTCAGTTTGCAAGACCTGAGCAAGACTATTAATGATACTGCAGGGGTCATTTTGAGCAGGAGCGCACAGGAGCGCCGTTCCGGGAGTAACAAGCCCAGGAGCGGGCACATATGGTGATGTGCTATGGAAAAAAGCAAAAGCATACTAACCTGGTCTGTATTTTCATGCTTGTTGCAGTGTAGCTTCCCTGCAAGAACAAAGGAAACCAAAATGTCTTTAGTCGAAGTGTAAAGCTGGCTCACCAGCTCTGAGTTGAGAAATACCTGGAGATTTTGGGGGTGGAGCCTGAGCTGTGGATGTTGCCTTCTGACACACTTCCGGCGATGTCAGGGGTGTGTGGCATATGCAAATAAGTTATGCTAATGAGTTATGCTAACGAGCTCCTAAACCTCTTTTTCTATGAAATGACCCCTGCGGATAGGATGTTTTCAGGGTCAATCATTTATGGAGTTGTCAAAAGCAGCTTGACAGCACTTCACACACACACACACACACACACACACAAACACAAATTTCTTTCAGTATCTTGGAAATGCATCTGTCAGTAGCATTCAAACATCCTAAAATGTGATCGCTAGTGAAAAGGTAGGGGGATTGAATCAGTTAAGATCGGTAGTCAATTGCTAGGCAATGTGTGATTCACTTGAAAACAGCGATCGTGTGCATTATCCAAAGTGTGCAGAATTAGTCTATACCTGACTTGATTCTAGTGTGCCATTGAGAGTGGAATAAAAGCAACAGGAGCCAGCCAACATGAAGTTTGGCCCCGGAATGCTGGTAGTTCAGGAACGTCTGTAGGTGTCTTTCCTACCCTTATAAAAACCTAGGCTGTGGTCACACTGTAAGCTTATTGTGATTTGTTTTCATTATAGATTTGATCGGGAATATTTGGGGGTTTTTTGGATGATCACACATCCCTCCCTGAATTGCAAGCATTGCACGATGAGGCTCTGGGCATCGTCTAGATAGCCACGCTGCCGCTTGGGTGGCACGGCATGAAGCTTTTAAAAAAAATTGCTTTGTGCATGTGCATATGCACGTGGCCAAATCACCACCACCACGTGGACTTGCCATACTCACTTGTTTTTACAGGATCCCCCCCCCCCCAGTGAACAAAATGAACCAGCGACATACTACCAAGCGCTGGGGTCTATATGTGCTCTTGAACACTTAAACATTGAATTTATTCAGTACAGAATTGCTCATGCGCACAGAGGCGGAATGTCATCACATGAAGGATGGTCAGATGACCTAATCGCAATCATTGTAAGAGATGGCTGTCCAGACGGGAAAAATCGTGGATTCAAAGCGCAAATACCCAGGAAGTACTTGATTTTCCCAGTGTCAGAAAACTCACTAGGGAACCGGGAGGATTGTGCGAGTAAGACGGATGCGGGCGTCTGATCAGCAATTTTAAATGCGAGAGGGAACAGGAGTAAAACCCGATTAAAGTGACTGTGTGACCACAACTCTAGTCTTCTTCCAGTGCAATGTGTAGGCTCTTTTGTTCAACAAGTAGCTGAACAGGTTAAACTAAAACGATTGGATTTGTGGCTGTGGAAAACTTCTCTCTGCATTTTGAGGCAAAGGGGGCGAGGGGAGGAAGAAATACCTGCCCGCCGTGCACAGCCAGCGTGCCTTATCCATCACTGACGCCAACCATGAAAACTCTTATGACAATGTTACCATTGCGCTAATGGTTTGTGCCCCGGTGGATACCCTCCATTGCCCTAAAATATGCAATCATTTAATTGTCATTGCAATCCTATTATATTGCCATTACGGGACGTCTGGTGTGAAAAGCCCGGAACACATTGCGAGTTGGGAAATGGCGCTAAATTCCTCTCGCTTTCCTGAAATGAATCAGAATCGCTTGATGGGGCACGCCAACCGGAAGGCGCTGAGCATCCCTCAACGAGGTCTGCAGCTAAGTTGCCATGCTTACTTACATCCGAGGTGATTTACTGTCAATAAGCAAATTTTGTTTGCCCTGGGTTGGTATCTGCTGACACCAGTTTCACCCATTCAAATCTCATCCACAACAGTCGCATAGAAAGCTGGAGAGCCTAACAGGGGTTTGAAGAAGAAGAAGAAGAAGAAGAGATTAGATTTATACCCCGCCCTTCACTCACTTGGAGTCTCAGAGCGGTTTACAAACTCCTTTCCCTTCCCCTCCCCACAACAGACACCCTGTGAGGTAGGTGGGGCTGAGAGAGCTTTTTCCCAAGCTGTCCTTGAGAGAACAGCTGGTACAGAGCTATGGCTTGCCCAAGGTCATCCAGCCAGGTGCAAGTGGAGGAGTGGGGAATCAAACCTGGTTCTCCCAGATTAGAGTCCGCGCACTTAACCACTACACCAGACTGGCTCTCCAGTCTGAACTCCAGTCTTCTTTCCCCATCCAAATCCAGTGTTCTAACCACTAGTTAATGTGTGTTGGATCTGATAGCAGATAATGGTATGTTCATGCACCTGTCCTAGGAATCATAGAGTCGTAGAATCTTAAGAGTTGGAAAGGATCTTCGGGGTCATCTAGTCCCAACCCCCCAAACAATGCAGGAAACTCACAAATACCTCCACCCACACACACACACCCAGTAACCCCTGTTTCACACCCAGAAGATAACAAAAAACCTCCAGGATCCTTAACCAAACTGGCCTGGGGGAAAATTGCATCCTGACCCCAAAGTGGCGATCAGCATAGTCCTTGGGAGTGTAAGAAAGACCCATGAGGTATGGCCAGGGTCCGTCTTTCCCCATACATACCCAAGAGAGCACTACGGTCGGGGTCACAACACCGACTTGTCATTCCAGGCCCCAGGGATGCCAGGCTTGCTGCCACCAAGGCCAGAGCCTTTTCAGTGGCGCCCTGTGGGATCTTGTGCAATTCAGTAGGGCATGCAAGATGGAGCTCTTCCGCCAAGCTTTCAACTAGGAGCTGCCCACCACTACCATCCGTGGCCACTATTAACATTGTGGAGCACAGGGCTGGTTGTAATTGAGATGGAGCCATAACATCTTGAGATACCGGGAGACCGCTGAGTTGTTGTATTATATGGTACGCCATCTTGTCTTAATATTGCGAGCATTTTAACTGTGAATTGCTCTGATTGATTTAAACGGGTTTAAATGGTTTCTAGATGTTTTATATGTACTTCATGCATGTTGCCAAGCAACGTAAGCCGCCCTGGGTCTGCTTGCGGGGAGGGCGGGACATAAATTTAACAAACAAACAAATAAATAAACTAAGCACTGAGGCAACCCTTTCTGCCCTCCCTCTCATGATCTGCCTAAGTTCACAGAATCCCCACTGCTCTGTCCGATGGCCATCTGTTTGAAAACCTCCGAAGGAGAGCCCACCACCTCCCAAGGAAGCTTGTTCCCCTGAGGAACCGCTCTAACTGTCAGGAAGTTCTTCCTAATGTTTGTGTGTGCCCAGGCCTGGAAGTCATGGTGACCTCTGGAGACTCCTGATGGGGTACGGAAGACATCCAGAGAAGTGGCTTGATAGCCTGCCTCTGGCCTCCGGGCCCTGGTATTCTCTGGAGGTCTCCCCTCCAAATACTTAACAGGGCCGACCTAGCTTAGCTTCCGAGATCTAACGAGATCAGGCTTGCCTGGGCTGTCCAGGTCAGGGAAATTGCTGCCTGAAATTTATTTATGTATTTATTTATTGGATTTATTAATCGCCCAGTCGCTACCATTGCCAGGTTCTGGGTGATGTACAGTATCCATAAAACACAACCAGATAAAATAATTAAAACATTAAGAACACGTATCTTGGGGGGGGGGGGGGGAGATGGCGAATACTAATGTTGAAGCATTACCATTAGAACGAAGTTTGAGTCCAGTGGTACCTTTAAGAGCAACAAAGTATAATTCTGGGTGGAAGCTTTCAGAGCCAGTTTGGTGTAGTGGTTAAGTGCGCGGACTCTAATCTGGGAGAACCGGGTTTGATTCCCCACTCCTCCACTTGCACCTGGTTGGATGACCTTGGGCAAGCCATAGCTCTGACACAGCTGTTCTCTCAAGGACAGCTTGGGAAAAAGCTCTCTCAGCCCCACCTACCTCACAGGGTGTCTGTTGTGGGGAGGGGAAGGGAAAGGAGTTTGTAAGCTGCTCTGAGACTCCCTTGGGGAGTGGAGGGCGGGGTATAAATTCACTCTTCTTCTTCTTCTTCTTCTTCTTCTTCTTCTTCTTCTTCTTCTTCATGTGCCTGCACAGTCTATTGCTTCAGGCCAACCTGAATCTATCGTTCCCGCTAGATGTAGGCATGCCCACACTCCCTGAGATTTTGTGATTGGCTCCACCCCCCTGTGGCAGCCATTTTGTGGCTGTGCCCCCCACTCTATGCCAGAATTCTAAAGGTGCTTGCAGACTTTTAAAAGTCGGGGACTTTTAAAAGTCTGCAGCTATCGTACCACTCTAGCTATCGTACCACATTGGCTTTTCCACCACGAGGACTCAAATCATGATTTTAAAGCAAAGGAAGGAAGCTGAACGTTTCAGGAATCCGCTCTTGATATCCCATTCTGCATTTCTCCAGCTATAGCTGTAACAACTCTGACAGCGAGCATGAGTTTGTCCAATTTTTTTTGACATCATTATCTCTTTTTTTTTTTTTTTAAATGTATCGGGTGTACTGATGTCCTCGGTCACTGTGCTTTCTGAAAACATCTTTGGGAAGCACACACCCTGATGCAAAACTCTGCTGCAGAATTAGGGGTGGAGAAAAAGGGGACTGAGCAAAGCCTCGTTGGTGTTCGGGAATGCGGCAGCCCACGTGGAACACGTGGAGCTGCAGTGGGTGTGCATTAAAATATTATGAATAACTGCAATTAGGAGGCACTGGATGGGAGATAAATCTGCATTTTATTTGCATTTTTCCTTCCATTTAATGCCAATCCAAGCTGCTGCTACCTTCTTCTTCTTCTTCTTTTTTTAAATTCCAAGTAACGTAATTGTTAAAACTTCTGCAGAAGTGACATTAAATTGCCACATTAGCCTGAGCACAAGCAGTTTATAACTCCAGCTGTTCGGCAGGAAAACGGGGGATTGCAGGCAATTCCTCCCCCCTACTTTTAAATTCCAGGAGGATCGCCACACGAGCTCAAACCATGTAAGTCCACCGGCACATTCACAATTTGCAAGCTTTCGGACTTAACAAAGGCACCTTGCATTGAGGCGGACCACTGACCTGCCTTGCCGAGCCAATCGGAGCAGACGTGTCTGGCTAGCGAATGTATCGTTTCCGGCACCCACGATCTCTCGTGGGTGGAGCTTCAGAGCTCCTCCTCTTGACCCTCGAAGCTGATCAGCTGTTGGGCAGCATTGTGGCTGCGCAGCAGCGGCAGGGATGAAGTTTCAGCTCCTCCTGCCTTGTGGTGGCTTGTTTTTACTCAGTAGGTGCAATTGTCACAGAGGGTTGGGTCAGGTGATTAAATACGCGGAAGGGGAACTAAGTAGGAGGACCTGTAGCAGGAGACCTTCTGTAGCAGGACCCCCCCCCCCCAGTTTCCACTTGGAAAGGCACTGGGGAGGGGATACTCAGAAAATTGCCATCAGAGTGTCACTTGTGGGGCAAAACCAGAAGTGATGCCATTGCATTGCTGCAAAGCTCTAGGACTGCTCTCTAGGAGACCAAGTTTGGTGTAGTGGTTAGGAGTGTGGACTCTAATCTGGTTTGATTCCCCACTCCTTGGATTGGATTTATACCCCGCCCTTCACTTGTAGTCTCAGAGCGGCTTACAAACTCCTTTCCCTTCCTCTCCCCACTCTTTCCCTTCCCCTCCCCACAACAGACACCCTGTGAGGTAGGCAGGGCTGAGAGAGCTCTGAGACAACTGTCCTTGAGAGAACAGCTGGTACAGAGCTATGGCTTGCCCAAGGTCATCCAGCAGGTACTAGTGGAGGAATTGGGAATCAAACCCAGTTCTCCCAGATTAGAGTCTGCGCACTTAACCACTGCACCAAACTGGAGGTTCGAGTCACACGTGACCAACGGCTAACAAAGCATTAAACTAATTCTGCAGGTGCCTGAGCATCTCTATAAGGTAGTATAATGACCAAAATAATTACAGGCTACTATAAAATGGAAAATGTGTCTGTTTTATGGGGAGCCATTGCGGAGAGGAAGTAGAAAGTGGTGTGGAACTAAAAATTCGCTCAAGCAAACTGGAAAATGTGGATTTTCGGGTTGAGAACGGAGGGGTGAGAAATTAGGCATAGATCCTAGTTTTGACCGGAATGCCCTCAGAGCACTTTGCAATAATCACCTGTGATGAAATGTACATTTTTTCCCCACCCTGGCCTCTCTCAGATTTTTCTCATTACTTAGGAAATATATTACTTCCCCTACCCCCCATTTGCCAACTTTTTTTTTTTTTTTACAACCTGGCACATCTTTAATTCATTCCCTAATTATTGTGCATAATGTACCTTACACCTGTGGTGATTATGTTTTTTATATTAGTGCTGGAACTTGAGATATCAGAGCTCTGTTCTCGGCAACGCGCCTCTCCAAAGGAAATCACAGCCCAACCAGGATTCTTCTACCCCGTGAATTAAAAAAAGAAGGAAAAAAATGGAAAATTAATACTTTTTTAAAATGTTAAATGCTCAGCGGAGCGTTCGCCTGTGATGTGGGCCTTCATCAGCCATTAACTCCCCGATGCTACGCCATCCCACCTCTTCAGAGATAAACACATTAAAACATTACTTTTGCTTAATAAACCAGTTGAACGGCAGAGCCCGTGCCCTTAGCCGTGGAGCTTCTGATGAGGAAGAAAGTCCTTCTCTTTGGAGGTAATAATCCATTTCCCGAAGGAATTAAACGGAGATGGATGGCAAACATACTTTTAGTTCAGTTCCGATCCTCCGACCAAATGACTTTTTTTTGCCTGAGAGAGAGCTGCTCTCTCTTCTCATTACTCCGATTATTGTGCAGTCGTGGTTTCAGATACCCATGTTGGGGGCCTAGGGTGGCCAGCTCTGAGTTGGGAAATACCTGGAGATTTTGGGGGTGGAGCCTGAAGGAGGGTGGGGTTTGAGGAGGGGAGGGACTTCAATGGGATATAGCGTCATAGAGTATACCTTCCAAAGCAGCGGTTTTCTCCAGTTGAACCGATCTCTGTTGCCTGGAGATCAGTTGTAATCCCAGGAGATCTCCAGCTACCACCTGGAGACTGGAAACTCTAGGTGGGCCTCATTCCCTAGCTGGCTAGGCTGTGGTTGTGAGTGGCGTCTCTCGTATATGCTGGGGCTCCCAAAGTCAGTTAATGGACCCTTTAGTGTCTCAAGCCCTGTGTTGACCTGGCAACGGCCGAAGTCCATGCCTGCTGGTGTTTCATAGGCCTGCCCAGTCCAGAGACCTTGTCTGTCACTGTGGCATGCCTCTCCTTTAACAACTTCAGAAGAGCCCTGCGGGATCAGACCAGTGGTCCATGCAGTCCAGCATCCCGTCTCACATAGTGGCCAACCAGTTCCTCTGGAGGGCCAGCAACAGGGCCCTTCTCACGTTCTAATCGGGGAAGGCCTCGGCCTCTCTGCCCAGTTGTTGGCCTTTGACTCAAAAGTGGCAATCGATGTTACTCTGGGCCATGATTGCCAAGCACTGTCTCATCCCTTCCTGCCCTCCCTCTCACCATCACAGTGAGTCATAGAATCTGCACTGCCGACAGCCACGCGCATATTAAAATCAGCCATAATCCTTCGGGTTGCCATGTCTTCGCGAAGCGCCACCAGGGGGTGAGAAGGAGCCTTCTGGGAGTGGGTTGAGGCTCCACCCCCAAACAGTGATGTTGCACGATGACATCCCCGATGCAACGATGTCATGCAGAAGTGATGCTGTTGTGTTGGGGGTGTTGCATGGCGACACTCTGGTTTGAGGGCAAAGCTCCATGGTAAAATTGCCCTCAAACCATAGAGTTTTGCCCCCCCAAACAGAATCTTGCTGACATCTTTGCGTTGGGGACATTGCCACGTGATGCTACTGTTTTGGGGTGGAGTTTCCCCCACCGGCCAGCGGGCCGACAGTGGGCAGAAGCTCCCCAAAGTGGGGGATCCCCTGCCCCCTCCTGGGAAATGGGAACCCTAATAACCCTGCATTTATTTGTTTGTTTGTTTGTTTAATTTGTATCCCACCCTCCCCATCATAGTGGGCTCAGGACAACTTACAGAATATATAGAGAGAGAAACAACAAAATGTGTTGAAACATAGAAAATTGGATTAAAGCCACCACATATAAAATTTCGGTAATAAGAAATGTTAATATTAATAAAAGATGGCAGTGTTCTCTCAGCATCCAAGATGGTCACTAACACCATAATCCGGGTTCTTGCCAGGCTGTTAGCTATTAAGTTAGTGCTGAGGTTGGTGCTAATGTTGAGGCCGGGGCCACGATATTGAAAGCCTGGCGGAAGAGCTCCATTTTACAGGCCCTGCGAAACTGTAAAAGGTCCCGCAGGGCCCTGATGTCATCCGGGAGCTCATTCCACCAGCGAGGGGCCGCCACAGAAAAGGCCATGGCCCTTGTCACCGCTAGCCTGGCTTCTTTAGGGCCTGGGAGGGCCAGCTGATTTGGGGACCATGATCTTAGAGCTCTCTGGAATACATACGGGAAAAGGCGGTCCCTTAGGTAAGTAGGTCCCTGACCATATAGGGCTTTAAAGGTAAGAACCAGCACCTTGAACCGTATCTAGTAAGCTATGGGCAGCCAGTGCAGTGCTTTTAGGGCAGGCTGGTTTTGTTCCCACACAGGAAGGCACGACAACAGCCTCAGCGCTGCATTCTGCACCAGCTGCAGCTTCCGGATTTGAGACAAGGGCAGCCCCATGTAGACAGTATTACAGTAATCCAATCTCAAGGTTTATCCCATCCTTTCTTCCAGCAAGGAGGTTCCTTTCCCATTTCATCCTCACAACAACCCTACAAGGTAGACTGGGCCGTGGGAGAACAGGTAGACCCCCAAGTTAGCTTCATGGCAGAATGGGGGTTCGAACCCAGGTCTCCCGAGGCCTAGTTCATTAAACAAACCGTTATACCACATGGGTTCAACCAAGCTGTACCCCCAACTGCAGGCGTGGCGGGGAATTCGGCCTCTCCGGTTCCTCCTGCCTCCGAGCGGCATGAGTGAGTCCCCGCCACACATCAGACAAGCCTTCCCCAAGTTTCCAATTTCCTCCTTGATTATGAAGACTATATTTTATGTGATTAATGAGAGGAAAGTAGCTGTTTGAAGCTGTTTACCCAGTGTGAATTAGAACACTAATTAGAAGAGACATGCATGTTAATGAGGAAAAAAGAAGTCGATCAGTATGCAACTACAAAACTTCTTATTTAAGCGGGGTGGGGGATGTGTGGGGGAGAGAGAGAATTCGGAGAATGGTTTTAAGTGTAGGAATTCAGGTCTTTCAAACCAAAATTCTTTTATATGCCGGGCAGTGTTCCCTCTAAGCTGAGTTAGTGCGAGCTAGCTCGCAGTTTTTTAGCCTCCGGCTCACAGATTTCTGTCTTGGCTCAGGAAGGAGGGCTCCAGAGCAAACTAATCTATGCAGGAGCCGAATCGCTCGCTCACAACTTCAATGCCAGTAGCTCACAAAGCGGAATTTTTGCTCGCAAGACTCCACAGCTTAGAGGGAACCTTGAAGGAGGGCTGACTATGAAGGCTTGTGCTTGATACTTAGGTGTGATTCCAACTTTGTGTAGGACTTTTGAACTGTGTTCAATCTCCAAAGGGAAGAATGGCCAGAACTGAGATCCTTCCCCAAACCAGAAAACCAGTGATGTGGTTAATATTGTGCACAGAGATACCTATCAGGGAAACGCCATGTGATGTGGACATTGGCTAAATGCTCTGGTTGGACAACATCCCTGTCAGAATATCAGACTCTGTAAAACACAACTTCTATGCTTCATCTCGTATATATTTCTGAAGTTATGTATGTGTGGCTGCCTGTACACGTTTGGTCGAAGTTCATTGGTGCTGCGGTGCCATTCCGGCATTCGTGACCTAAACTAGGAGATTCCCATGTCAGAAATGAATATTTTCAAATAGAAACTTCATGCTCACGAAATCTGGTAACATCCCTGGCTACAATCTACTCTGCAAAGTAATAAGACGCGTTAAGACACCCTTACCATAAATATATGCCAAACCTTTTTGCTATTTTTGAGGATATTGCAAAAGGGAACGCTTAACATTTGGGACGTTTGTTTTCAAAGGTGATTTGCCGCAAGACTCATTTATTTATTTATTTCAATTTATACCCCGCCTTCACCGCGAGTGGGCTCAGGGCAGCTTACACAATTGGTATTGTTCAAACACTGGGATGATCTGTTGAATTGCTAAGGCCCTGTCTGGTGCTGTCTGAGTGCCTGCTATTTGACATAGTCCCAGGCTATTGGACATCCTTCCCTGTTCAGTACAGTTGATTCCGTAGCCGGCCAGCTTCAATTGTTCTACCGTGCCACAGTTCAGGCCTCTTTGCTGTGTACAGTTTGGTGTAGTGGTGAAGAGTGCGGACTGTAATCTGGAAGAGCCGGGTTTGATTCCCCATTCCTCCACGTGCAGCTGCTGGTGTGACCTT
The DNA here is from genome assembly GCA_029233225.1 of Lepidodactylus listeri. Taxonomy (NCBI): domain Eukaryota; kingdom Metazoa; phylum Chordata; class Lepidosauria; order Squamata; family Gekkonidae; genus Lepidodactylus; species Lepidodactylus listeri. The sequence goes on from JARCFY010000022.1 coordinate 2,587,149, forward strand.
GGGTCAGTTACAAGTTCTTTCAGAGTTGTTCTCTCACGAGCAGTCCTCGAAAGACCTCTCTCAGCCCCACCTACCTGATCAAGGGAATCACTATACCTATGAAATGTCCCTGGAAGTTCTTCCTGGTTGGAGAGTGAATTCATTTTAGCCTTCTTCCAGACTTCCAGTAATCTCTCCCCCCCCCCCATAAAACAAAATATTTTAATTGAAATTAACAATATAAAACAAATTTTGACACGTACAGAATAATTGCCCTGACTTGGATAGCTCAGGCTTGCCTGATCTCAGAAGCTCAGCAGGGCCGGCCATGGTTAGTACTTGGCTAGGAGACCACCAAGGAAGTCCAGGGTTGCTACACAGAGGCAGCCAATGGCCAACCACCTCTGTCTCTTGCCTTGATTTAGATCACCCAGGCTAGCCCAATCCCATCAGATCTCAGAAGCGAAGCAGAATCGGCCTCAGTTAATACTTGGATGGGAGACCACCAAGGAAGTCCAGGGTCGTGACGCAGAGGCAGGCTATGACAAACCGCCTCTGAAGGTCTCTTCCCTTGAAAACGCTACGGCTTGCTTCCCACTTGACACCAAAGAGAAGAACAGAATAATGTGTGCATTAATTCGTAAGAGAACAAAGCACCAAAAAGGACGATCCTTCCAACCCAGGAGACACATACAACAGATCTTTCTTCTTCTGCATTCCCACTTTCAACCCCGTCTCCGTTTCCCTAAATCAGTAAATGCATATTGATTGCAGAGGCTTATCCATCGATCTGTCTCTGAACTCCAAATCTCATCGAAATGACATCCAAGAAAAATGTGGAAGACGAAGCCCGAAGTTGAAGGGATTTCTGTCCTGGGGGAGCATTCTATTGTGTCAACTCCTCTCCCTCCCCCCCAAAAAATCTGCAGCCCAGATTGGTACAGTCCAGGAGAGCCTCTACCCCTCACTTCTGCTGAGCGTCTCCAAGCAATTTGCACAAAGATTTTAACTCACCCTCGTCCATTACCAGCGCCAGCTTTAATTCTTCCTTATGAAAAAAAGAGAGAGCAATCCTCATTATGCTATCGAAAGAAGAAGGAAAGGACGTGACCCTTTCTAGCCCTGTCCCGGTCTGTTTTTTCCACTGAATCGGCTCGTGCCTGATCAAAAGGAAGTCTTTCTCCAGATGCAAAGTGAATCCGAAGGCAACTTGTTTTCCTCTCCGAGCACAGACTCCATTTAATGGCATTTTTCTTCCCTTCACGACAGCCTGGTTATTGAAATTGGTGTGGGCGAAGTCACTTTGATAGGATCAGCATTTTTAGCGGAGCATTGACAGAAACTAAATTGGAAAGAAAGCAACAAATGGGAGGTTTTAGCGGAGTATCGACTTAATATAGATTGAGCAGAAGCGGGAGGGGGGGACGGGAAAATATTGCACGGCGTGCAAGTCAGTACGCCGCGCTGTCTCATTAAGGGACTCGGCGACGGATCCGGCTGTCTGTCTGCCACTGCCCTTGGCTCTCGATCAAGCCGATCGTTCCTGTAAGGGTTCATAATAGCCGATCGTGTGACGCGTTTGCAGGAATGCTGGTTTTATTGCTTGGCGAAAGAAGAAGGAACGGTTGGTCTCTTTGGGGCGTAATTGTGTTCCTTTCCGAAGGCCTGCGGCATTGGGTAATTTCTTGTTGCTCACGCAAGAAATGCAGATTCTGACATTCTCAGTGCCGGCCTACTAAAACAGCGCCAGAGACTCAAAAAATGCGATGCAAGTTTTGCCAGGAGAGAATTCTGTGCAGTCCCATAAAGGTTCACTGGGATGGGCTTGAAGAAGACCTGTCTTCTCCAGAGGACCTTTGACTTAGAGGAATAAGACATGGTTTAATTTTATTGATTTGTATGGCACTTAATTTTGTTCTGTTGTGTTTTATTGATGCTGGCTGGTTATATTTTATTAGCATTGTGTTCATTGTGTGGATGGCCCAGGCTAGTCTGGTTTTGTCAGATCTCAGCTAAGCAGGGTCAGCCTTGTCACTACTTGGATGGGAGACCACCAAGGAAGTCCAGGGTTGCTATGCAGAGGCAGGTGATGGCAAACCACCTCTGAATGTCTCTTGCCTTGAAAACCCTATGGGGTCACCATAAGTTCACCGCGACTTTCTGCCACCATTAATTGTACTGGACAGCAAACCATGAAGTGGCCATGAAGGAGCTGGAAAAGATCTGTAAGGGTAAGGATGTGTCGCTGGTGACCAAGATCAAGTTGATTCATGCCATGGTGTTCCCCATTACTATGTATGGATGTAAAAACTGGACAGTGGACAGGAAGAAACTGAAATTGAAATTGAAAAGTGGACAGGGAAAAACTTGATTCCTTTGAAATGTAGCATCGAAGGACGGTCTTACAGATACCAAGGACCACCAAAAATACCAGTAAGTGGGTTGTACATCAAGTCTAGAACCCAATAAGTGGGTTCTACATCAAGTCAAGCCTGAACTCTCCCTAGTGTGAGGCTTCTGATTCGAATCAATAAGCCAGACCTTTTAGTGAAATAAAAGTTCCTTTATTCTTAATGATGGTTCAGGTACTCAATGTTTGTTAGAGATACATTGGCATAGGCATCAGGGATTGATATACCCCTCACTTCAGGTGACAGTAGGCAGAGAGCCAATCAGAATGGGTACAAAAAAGCATGCAAACATCCCAAGCTGTTTGTTCCCACCGAAATGGCGCCAAAGCACTAAAACACCCCTCCCCCCTGCCCCTTAGTAACCTCTACTTGCAAATTGCAGACCAGACACCTGGAAGAAAACAGCCCCACGGTCCCCCAAGGTTATAAAAGCAAGATAAAACATTCTAAGCGCTGGGGAAAAGAAAGGAGGAGACAGGAAGAGATAACCGGGTTTGTTTATGTGACGCGATGGAATGTAGCAAGCCAACCTCCCGGGAAAGAAATGACACTTTAAGCAGGACCAGCAATAAACTTCAAAGGGGAGAAAAACAGATAACTAAATGTAACACTTGATGGCAGGCAAAATGTAACACTGAATGGCAGGCATCCTGACACCTAGAAGTGATCATACTTTGATCACATTATAGCCTATTATGCACGGGTGTTTTCCCTCGCTTTCACTGTGCATGTCCATCAAGTTTTCTTTGCCATTCTGCACTGATTTTCCTCCCTTCAGCACTCACTTCACTTTTTGGTTGCTGTTTCCCTGGGTTTTTCTGAGAGCGCTTTTGTACCGATTTCGCCCTTGTTTTGCTTCCAAGCCAAAGGTAATTCAAAAGTGTACAGATTCCCTTGGATCTTACCTCTGCCCTTTAGCCGTCCCTCAAATGTCACTCCCTGCCCCACATCGAGGTTGTTCCACCCACTCTGCACCTTCCCCATCCTTCCCCTTCATCAGTGTACAAGCTTCATTTCCCTCTCATTTTTTTTTTGATGAGTGGCATGAATCTAGCGAAACGAGACTATCACTAGTCTCAGATTGCTGAATTTTTAAAAAATTAAAATGTCAGGGGGAAGTTTAAAAGGAGCTGGCATTGACTTAAAAGAGGATCAGAGAGGAGGCAAATGGCAGCATCCCTGGAGGGGGAGGGAAGGATTTCAGGGCTGCATGCAAACAAAATACAAAAGGGGGGATCATCAGTGCAGAATGAAATTGACATGAGATGTAGAGGGAGAGAGAGATAGAGAATTGGATGGAAAGCCTAAAGCTTTCAAAACACTTTCCCCTTCAGTGCTTTAGTGAACAAAGTGTGTGTGTGTGGGGGAATTTTGGCAGTCTTGGGAAGCCTAACTTTAAAATGGCGGCTGAGCCACATTGGACCTTCTGCAAACTGTTGAACTTAAGAATCACTTGGGATCAATCCATTTGGAGGACAGAGTGTGATCCACACAGGACAAGCTCTAAGAAGCAGCCAAGATCATGACCAGCGTGCAGGATCAAATTAAAGAATCACAAAGAGAAAACCACACAAATTTGCAAGAAAGGGCAGGATATCGGTGTTGCTATGTAGCTGTACTAGGGCATCGGTAGAAATACCCCCATTTTTTTTCAATTTAGTGGCACAAGAGTAAAAAAAACACCTCTCCAATGCTTCTGCCAGAGGACTCCTCCCCCATACAAATTGCAGCCCTGTGCAAAGTGTGGTGGAGATTCAGCCAACTTTGCACAGCTACACGTACACACGCACACATGGCCAATGATCACACCTTTCAGTGTCCGTGTCAGTGTGAGGCTTCTGCTCAAAGTAGTCAAGGATCAGATCTTTGTTGATGAAACACAGTTCTTTATTTCCAATTTCTACATTGGTACAGGTCCTCGGATTATTGTCAGAGATAACGCATACAATAGAAGCAGGTCTAATATACCCTTCAGTACAATTTGAATTGCCCATAGGTAACCAATCACTAAAGGGGAAAAACGGCGGGCAAAAGGGGTCTCTGGCCGTTTGATTCCCACAGGAAAGAAAGCTAGGTGTAAAGCTGTAAATTTCCCTTCCCAAACCAGACCCCTCAGATGTAACCATATTCACATAACAAATGCTTCCCTCAAGGCTTTCGCACGTTGATAAGAAATAGTCCCTGTCCTCCCCTTGTCTTCCCAGCCGGGATGAATGGAATGCGGAGGCAGGAGTGTGAGAGGCCCATTGTTCCCATGCTTTGAAGTTGTCATTCTCCCGGGCAAACAGTTACAAAGACCAGGCCTGGTCAAAGCCATAAACCGGGGGTCACATAGCATACATTCACAATGGTCAATCAAATGGCAATAGGCATGATTACACAGTGGGCATAGGGGCAACTGATAGCAATAGACATGAGTACAAAGTGGGTGCAGAAACAGGTTACAATACATAGCAACAGGTTATAATATAGTAGAAGACTCCAGAAATCCTTGTCTGAATCTGCAGATTCTGACAGTCAGTGGGTTCTACTGTGCATTTTGTACAGTCAACATATTCCACAATATTATGAGATCATGTGACTCTTTCCCATTTTCACAGTGGCCGATAACAAAGCAGCGGCTGATAACTTAGTGTTTGGCAGTGTGGAAAACGGGGCTTCACAGATGTTTGTCAGTTTCAAACAAAAAGTCTGCTCAGTTTCAACATAGGTTTCCCCCCTTTGCCTATATTCCTCTCTGTTCCTTTTCATTCAGTGAACTAATACTAAAACACATGCACAAAACCTGAACCGTGAGGATTTAAATGGAAGACACTTGCTGTGATAGGGCAAGTGTGCATTTTTTATTTTTTTTTTAAAAAAACAATTTTGGACGCCACCCCCCCACACATCACAAGTGACATTCCATCTTGATTTAGAAAAATGCATTTTTAAAATTGTAGTTGCAGAATAAATACACCAGAGGAAAAAGAATGGTGTGTAAGGTGGGCACAGAATCCAACGTCAAGATTAAAAGCTTACTGCTCTGAAAACCTGCAGTACTATGTGCATGCATAATTGTGAGAGTCCTACAGAGTCAGTCACCAACAAGTGTCCTTAAACAGGAATGCTTTATTGAGAAAGGTCTGCTATGGTCATCTGCACTTCTTGTGTTAGTAATGGCTACAGCCACAAGTAGGTCAATTATGAAAAATTTGAAATGGGGTCTAATCATCATGTTAGAGAAAAGGCGCCTAAAATACTGGTTTGTAGTTCCCAGGCAAAAAGCAGGAAGTTGTTGAGCCAGACAGGAGAAGAGATACATGGCCTGGCACTAATGGTCTCTCAAGGTCGGAGTAGCTCAGCGAGCGATAAGCATGCCATGAGAAATATAACATAACATTCCACAGTGATGACATCAAGGGTTCACCCATCCCATCTCCTGGGTGGGAGATGGCAGCATTAGCTGACAATAATGGGCCTATGAGAAGACAAGGCTCACTGGGAAATACTAGGAAAAGCAGAAGGCAGCAGGAAAAGAGGAAGACCCAATGGGAGATGGATGGACTTCATCAAGGAAGCCACGAGGGCCCTCTGTTTGCAAGACCTGAGCGAGGCTGTGAACGCTAGGATGTTTTGGAGTATGTTAAATCATAGGGTCACCAGAACATCAGAAGTGACATGACAGCACTTCACACACACACACAGACACACAGCCAAACCACCTTGGGGGTTTCTACTTGCACATGAACTCCACTAGCCACCCCAACCACCCACTATTTTCCACCCATCATTTCCTCTTTGGGGCTAACCTAGAGTGATGACACACAACTTCTTTTGCACTGCTTTGCTGTTCCTTTTCAATATTCAGTGATGTATGGAATTGAAAGAGAGGATCAGCACGCTGGCAGAACTGCATGGCCGGAACCATTCCCCTCTCATGGTTTTTTTCCAACCACATTGGGAGGTTCTGTTGTTTGGCCAATAGTGAACGGCTTTGGGAAGAAGAAGAGGAGGAGGAGATTTGATTTATACCCTGGCCTTGAGTCGGAGTCTCAGAGAACCTTAAAATCTCCTTCCCTTCCTCTTCCCACAACAGGCACCCTGTGAGGTGGGTAGGGAGGAGAGAGCTCTGAGAGAACTGCTTTTGAGAGAACAGCTCTGAGAACTGTGACTGACCCAAGGTCACCCAGCAGCTGCATGTGGAGGAGGCGTGGGGAATCAAACCCGGTCCTCCCAGATTAGAGTCCGCCGCTCTTAACCCCTGCGCCAAACTGGCTCTCACGTGCAGCTGAGAAGATGTGTTTTAAATCAACGACCATCATTCCAGTGATGAGTTGATATGTCCATAGACTTCAATCTATATATCTATTCCTGATGGGTGGGAGGATTTGCAGATTCTTAAATCAGTGGATTGGGCCCGCTCTGAGACAGAGGAGACTGGGGGAACTCCCAGGTTTGCAGAAAAATCTGAAATCAGTAAAAAAAAATTGCATCTGGGGTTTAAATCCACCCAAAAACAAAACCGCTGTGCCGGCAAATCAGTTGCAAAACTGCCTCTCCCGAATACTGAGATGATCTCAGCAGGTCCTTGGAAGAGCCTCTGGAAAAAGGGGGCTCCCTGGTCTTGTTCAAATGTCCCCCCCCCTCGCTCATCTTTCATTTATGCGCCTTCCAGTGCTCTCACTCTGACGCGAGGCCCGCCAATCGGGTGCCCGCTTGGGCTTGTTTCCTCCCGACTTGAAAACAGGAGGGAGACTCGTGTGCATGTGTAGACACATATATATAATTTCCGAGAGGTCTCCTGTTCCATTCCCCCAGCGGCAATGATTGCGCTATCAATCTTGCTGTGACAATAACCAACTTTCGATCTAAAAACGCACTGGGGAGAACAGGCCTCATTTCTGTCTCGGAGGGCCGCCCCGGCCCCGGCTCGGGACATCGCTTGGTCTTTGCTTCCAAGCGTTTTAATTCAAGGCCAGCTTTGATGAAAATTGTCTGCTGGTCGTTCCGGACTGTCGAGGTTACGCTGGCCGCCGAATCGTTTTCCTCAAACGAACTTGGAAAGGGCAAATGGTTCTCTCGGCCAGTGCGGCGCCGGAGACCCGATGGAGACACTACGTAATTGCACCATAAGTTTTGTCCGTGGGGCGACGAGGTTTCTTTTGTCTGTTTGATGCCCGTGTGTTTTTAGGGGAGGTGCCCCCAACACGTTTCCTAAGGGCACCATGATGCCGGCTGACAGCGTTTTTGGGGCCCGCCGAGTGTTTTTTAGAAAGTGGGTGGGGCTCCTGCACAGCATCTGATTGGCCAACAGAGATCGGATCGGCTGTGCAGATTGAAATCACATTGTTTCAGTGCAAACGTCCACCACAGAGTTTTGTTTTATTCTCTCTCCTTTTTCTCCCAGCACATTTTTTTAAAGTGCTCTAGTCCCCTGCATTTGGGCTTCGTGTCTCTGCGTGTGTGCGTCCACCTTCAGTGGCCATTTTGTTGCCCCCACCTGGTGTGAGAATTTCCAAGATGTCCACAGCCTCCAAAAAGGTCGGGGACCCCTGTTTTAGGGGGTTATGGCCTAGACTAGCCCAACCTAGGGTTGCCAGCTCTGGACCAGGGAGAACCTGGAGAGTTCGGGGAGGGATCCAGAACGGGGCGGAGTTGGGGGAGGGGAGCACAGTACAATGCCACAGAGTCCACCCTAAAAAACAGCCATTTTCTCCAGGGGACCTGTCCTCTGTCAGCTGGAAAAGTGGAAGATCTCCAGGTCCCACCTGGAGGCTGGCAACCCTAGCCCGACCTCATCAGATCTCAGGAGCTGAACAGGGTTGGGCCCGATTAGTTTGGTGTGGCGGTTAAGAGTGGTGGACTCTGATCTTGAGAACTGGGTTTGATTCCCCATGCCTCCACATGCAGCCGCTGGTGTGACTTTGGGTCAGTCACAAGTTCTTTCAGAGCTGTTCTCTCACAGGCAGTCCTTGAGAGAGCTCTCTCAGCCCCACCTACCTCACAGGGTGTTTGTTGTGGGATGGGGAAGGGAAAGTAGATTGTAAGCTGCTCTGAGACTCCTTTGGGACTCCTTTGGGTAGTGAAGGGTGGGGTATAAATCCAATCTCCTCGTCCTCCTTCTCTTGCCTTCAAACCATCGAGTTTCCCCAAAAAACCAGAGCTTCTCCCCAGCGTCACCAATGGGCCTATGTCGCTCCATGTTGCTGTTGGGGGGGGGGGCTCCTGCTGGTGAGCTAGCCAGTGGTGGGCAGGAGCCCACAGAACTGGGGGATCCCCGCCCCTAACTAGGTACTGGCAACCCTACCTAGTATAGACCCATTGGAGTGAAAAATGCCCCCCCCCATGCCCTTGGCTAAATAGCTGCCCCGGCAGCAGCCAATCTGTCCTGCACAGGAATTTCCTTTTAATTTCCAATTAAACATACAGTTGCCGCCTATAATTTCTTTTCTTTTCTTTTAATGCAGAATCCAAGAGGTTGCGGCAGGGACCATTTTGTCTCGAGAAACCAAGCAGTTGCGATATAAAAACCCAGGTCAGTCCTCAATGATATTCCGCTTCCATAAATTTATATTGTTCATTCTTTGTACATAAAAAGCCCCGAGGTAGCACGATTATGATAATAATAGCAGTAAAAAAAAGAGAGAGGGAGAGGGAAAAGCGAAGTTCTTTGAAGACTTTTCTGTCTCTGCCTTTGCAGAAGCCTCGGTGACCTTCGAGACAGAGTTACTTTGGAAGAACTGGTCCGGTGCCAAGAGGTATTGTTTACCAGATCTGTTTTACAATACTTTCCTTTTCTGGAGTCATAAATCAAGGACTTCTTACAGCTGGCTTGCGTCTCCTCCCTCCAACCCCTGCATTTTATTGCTATTTTATTTTATTGTAATCAAGGAAATTATTGATGAGGGCAGCAAACTTTGCCCTTGAGATGTCAAATGGAAGCTTTTCCCCTCCAGACATTCCACCATCTTTACTGGGCTCTTATGATACAGAGGCGGCACCGTGGGACTTGTCCTAAGGACAACAGGGCTCAAACCCTGTTCAGCCCTGTTGCTGGAGAAATTCTGCCTCAATACTGCCCCATAGTCAAATCCACGTTACAGAATTGTTTTGAGGGTGAAACAAAGACTCTGCACGACATCCTGTCCGACTTGATCTCTCTCTTCATCATTTTGTTGTTAAGGGTTCCCTTTAAATGCTGGTTTAAACTCCTTGGAGTTCAGAGAAGATGTGCAGCTGCCCCTCTCCCTCACCTCCTCCAAGATTTAAAGGGCACACTGATCAGCCGGAGGGCCCTTTAGATCTTGGAGGAGGGGAGGGAGAGGGGTGGCTACAAGATTTAAAGGGCCTACCAGCTGATCGACGGGCCATGTACTCCTGTGGATCAGCTGGAGGGCCCTTTTGATGTCACAGGAGGGGAGGGAGGGGGAGAGAGGTAACAGCTGTTGTGGGGCGCACCTCACATCTGAGGGGGCAAAGCCCCGAAATGCCCCATTGTAGCTATGAGCCTCGATGCCAGAACAGCCAGATTGGTATGATTGAGAGGGCCAGATTAGGACCTGGAAGATGCCCTAACCAGTGCCACCCTAAGCAGAGTTCCCCCCTTCTAAGTCTATGGCTTAAAAGGCTGTGACCAGTGTTCCCTCTAAACTGAGTCAGTGTGAGCCAGCTCACTGTTTTTTAGCCTCTGGCTCACAGATTTTCATCTTAGCTCAGGAAGGATGGCTCCAGAGCAAACTAATTTATGCAGCAGCCAGATCGCTCGCTCACAACTTTAATGCCAGTAGCTCACGAAGGAGAATTTTTGCTCAGAAGACTCCACACCTCGGAGGGAGCATTGACTGTGACTGTGCCAAGATTGCCACTGTAGGTAGCCTTAGATTGGAGTGAGAGAACAACCGGCCTAACTCACAGGGTTGTTGTGATAATGCTTCGAAGGAAGGGATAACCACATTGTCTTCCCTGAGCTCTTGAAGGAAGGCCAGGATAACAAATCCACAAGGCAGGTAAAGCAAGTTTGCCACACCAAGAGACACACATTAAATTTGAGAGAACTCGGTAGGTTTCTTCTTTTTTTTTTTAGAAAGTAGCCTGAATTTGGGCAGGATACCAACCCGCCGTCCTTTTCCCTGCCTAAATCTGAATTTTGTGACTGGCAGACAGAACTGTGCTGGCTTGAAAGGCGCGTCGCCCCAGATCGGAATAGAAATGAGATTTTTGTTTGCTCCCCCAATGTAACATATGACATTTTTCTAATTAGGGCAATGTTTAATTTACTGTCTGGTGGCTTTTTGAATAAATATAAATTGTCACGCTAAAGTGACAGGTGTGAAACTTAGGGTGGTTGTGTTAGGGAGGTTAATCTGTTCTTAATCAAATCAGTTCTGCTTCGCTTTCTCCAGGGAAGGGAGAGATAATAGCCCTCTTTAACTGGAGATGTGGCAGCCTTTTTGGCTGGAATTCCTGGAAGGTTTATGTTGGCGTCGGTTGTGTTTTGATTGACTATCGAGATTATTCTGCTGTGCCCCAGCTTTAATAGGGGGCTGCCTCCAGGCGCCAAAAGAAGGGGAGCATAACTAGCTGCCAGTTGATTGGACGGTGCCACTGGAAAGAGACAAGTGTGTGCATTTCTAAAATCTACACCTCCTCTCTGAAGTAGTTTGACTATTGTCTCTTCCTACACTCATTTCACACTGGTTTCAAATTTCACTTTGGTTTTTTTCCCCCCTGAAGAGCCGTAAGCAACAGGATCTGTTTAAAGCAGTGTAATGCTAGCTTGACCACAAGGGGGCAGTTAACGAATGTAGACGGTGATTTTTAAACTAGAACAAGTATGGTTTGAAACTAGAAACAGGTATAGACAGGTGGGGTTTTTTTTTGAAACTAGAATGATTCCAGTGGGAAGGTCAAATGTAGATTTGACCCAGATAGCAACTAGTAAAGAAAGTGAAAAGCAATGTGTTGGCCATGACACAGATGCTAGCCAATAGGCATACACCACAGCTGGCATTTCTCTGATTCAGATGCAGGTTAGAGCCACAGGTAATTTGTCTTCCTTTGTGGGAATGTCACACAGTATACTTCAGCACCAGTTTGGTGTAGTGATTAAGTGCGCGGACTCTAATCTGGGAGAACTGGGTTTGATTCCTCACTTTCTGCCATTAGTGTGGTATCGTCTGCATATCTGAGGTTGTTGATATTTTTCCCAAGTTTGAATTGACCTGATGGCACAACATGTATGCACAAGGAGAGAGGAAAATGATGGGTTGGTAACAGCATGGGTGCTAGCCAATAGGCATCCTCCACAGCTTGCTTTCTCTGGTTCCAACTAAACTATGGTCAAAATATCCCAGATTTTTTTTTTTTTACATTTTCAGTATTTGGCCTGAGTTAGAACTGTCTGTCTGCTTATGCGTATATAGTAGTTGTGAGGTTAGTAATTGTATTCCTAAAATGCTCCGTGTCTCTAAAGATGCTGTGCCTTCCTTAAATATGCCGAGTTACACCTAGCTTGTTTCTTTAAAAAACAAAGATCTCAAGATTCCTTAAAAAAAAATAAAAACCATAGCGGTGTGGTTTGAAGAATGCTAAGCGAATTCATCCCTTTAGCTATTTTACGAGGTTAAAACTTTCCACTCTGATTATTTTCGGGTGGGAGATTAAAAGCTCCTTTCTTTTCCTTGCTGTCATAAATTAATGATGCAATAAATAAGCCTTGATCATGGCTCCTTTGCATCGTCTTTAAACCATGGAATCCTCCGCGCGATCTGGTGCATTCTTTTGGACAAAATGTAGGCAAAAATATGCATCAGGATTTTTCACGATTTTTTTTTTAAAAAATCCAATTGTATCCTTTATTGTATGTAAAACAAGCTAGCCTTTTGACATGTTTAAAGTCCTATCTATTGGATGTGCAGGGCAAAATAAGAAGGATAGATGCTATCATTCTCCCGTTATTTACGGCATATAAAGTCTTTGCGGTGGCATTGACAAAGGGCTTATAGTCTGTACACAAGCCGGTTATACCATAAATTGTAATGTTATATGATAAACTGGAAGTTTATAGCAGCAGTAGATATCCAGGCGGGGAAAAAAATGAATTTGGGTCCAAAATGATCTATCTTGGGACGGAATTGCGGCACGTTTAAATATTCAGTCATTTTTCCCCCCTTCATTTATTTTGAAGTTCCTGGAAGATAATTCATATACCAGGAGACGGGGATGTATGGGTTTGTTTAGAAACTGTCGGCCAGCTTGTGGGCGGGAAGGAGGGGTTATAGAACGAGAGGTTCCCCTGCGGGGGGGAATAGGAATCTCAGACATTGTCCAGTTTTGATTTTGGGATCAAAATCACTAATTTTGGTAGGCTAGAATGCATTTTTTTGGCTGTCAAGTCACAGCTGACTTAGTGACCTCGTAGGGTTTTCAAGGCAAGAGATGTTCAGAGGTGGTTTGCCCATTGCCTGCCTCCATGCCACAGCCCTGGGCTTCCTTAGAAGTCTTCCATCCATAGACTAGCCACAGCCAGTTCTGCTGAGCTTCCAAGAACTGACCAGATTGGGCTAGCCTGAGCTAACCAGGACAGGGCACGGTCGGTCCTGGCTACTATTTGGCCGTGACCTGGATAGCCCAGGCTAGCCCAATCTCGTCAGATCTTGGAAGTCAAGCAATGGCAAACAGAGGAATACCAGATTCAGCTGGGTACCTGTGTTGGTCTTAAGCAATAGAACAAAGCTTGAGTCCAGTGGCACCTTTAAGACCAACAAAGTTGAATTCTGGGTATAAGCGTTCATGTGCATGCACACTTCATTGGCTATATGCACACGAAAGCTTGTATACCCAGAATTTAACTAGTTTGGTCTTAAAATTGCCCCTGGATTCAGACTTTGTTCCAAGGAGTACCAGAGCAGAGGCAGGCAACCGCAAACCACCTCTGAACGTCTCTTGCCTTGAAAACTCCACCGGGGGTCGCCATAAGTCAGAGCTGGCAAAAAAGAAGAAAAGAAAGGCATATGATACGTGTTTCCAAACGTTCATTAAAGAAGATGATCCGTGTGCTGTTTCTTCCCCGTCTTCTGCTGTCGCTTGGTTTGTTTCTCCGTGCATCAGTCATGCAGATGATTCCAGCCAATCAGAAGAAGAAGAAGAGAAGAAATTGGATTTATACTCTGCCCTTCACTACCCAAAGGAGTCTCAGAGCGGCTTACAGTCTCCTTCCCCTCCCCACAACAGACCCCCTGGGATGTAGGTGGGGCTGAGAGGGCTCCCTTGAGGACTGCCCTTGAGGAAACAGCTCTGAGAGAACTTGTGACTGGCCCAAGGTCACACCGGCAGCTGCATGTGGAGGAGTGGGGAATCAAACCCAGTTCTCCCAGATCAAGAGTCCGCACTCCTCACCACTACACCAAACTGGCTCTCAGGGAACACACATGGCGGATGAGATAATGTCACAATGCTACATAGCCACTCAACTTTTGCTGTGTGCAGACCTCATGGAGACGGATGGCCGGGGAGATCAAATAAGAACCATGTAAATGAACATCCCTAATGGAATGTCAGAGCGGGAGGTAGGCCTTGGAAATGACAGGCATTCTTTTATCAGCGCTGTCAGAAATATTTTACGAAAACCTGCCGGTAGTTTTGACGCCGCCTTTCAGAATATCACCTGCGATATATAATTACATTGATTTGCATCGGTAAATGACCACTTTGATGACTGCCGAGCCGTTGCTAAAACACTCGGCCTGTCGCTACAGACTTCCTGCAGATGCTGTCGCCGAGCAAAGCTGTTATTTCGAGCAACAGAAACTACTTACAGTAGAGGAAAGGCTTAAACATAATTTAATCGCTTCTGGTTAACGTAAAAACAAAATAAAGCCAAATGTTAGCGAACACTGATCCCGTCTCTTCTGAAAACTGCCCTCCTGGGCATTTGTGATTCTAACATTTCACACCACAAACACCTTCTCCTATTAGGGAGCATTAGGGGCCTGCCTTCCTGAGGGAACACCTTTCTCCTTATGAGCCCCAGTGAACACTGAGGTCAGGGTCACAACATCGCCTGGCTCTCCCTGGCCCGAAGGAAGCCAGGTGGGCCATCACTAGAGCCAGGGCCTTTTCAGTGGTGGCTCTGCACCGGTGGAATGAGCTCCCAGAGGACATCAGGGCCCCGCGGGACCTTATGCACTTCCACAGGGCCTGTAAAACAGAGCTCTTCTGCCAGGCCTGCAATTAGGAGCCACCACTGACGAACGCGCCATAGGAATATCTTCTGGCCTATGAGACTCCGCTGGATGCTGCCTTTATCATTGGATTGTATTCTAAATGTTGCCATCCTTTGCATTGTTTTATCTATAATTTGATTCTGTTTTTAATACTGTATTTATTGCTTTTATTGCATTTTAATGTTGTAAGCTGCCTTGAGCCAGCTTGCTCAGCAAGGCGGGATTTAAATGGAAATAATAAATAAAATAGAAATATATATTCCGAATCTCTGCTGCTTTGACTGGCAAATATCCATTTCCTTCTCCCTTTGTGGAACTCGCTTATTGTGTGGAACCATTTTCCCCACACAATAAACCTGAGAGGTAGGTTAGGCTGAGACATAGACTGGGTCAAGAACGGCTCTGAGAGAACTGTGATTGACCCAAGGTCACCCAGCTGGCTGCATGCAGAGCAGTGGGGAATCAAACCCTGTTCTCCAGAGTAGAGCTTGCTGCCCTTTACCATGACATTGCGTTGGCTTTGTGATTCATGTCCAACACCAATTTGGTTCATGCTCCACAGCAGTTTGGCCTTCTCTCCGAGCTGTGTCCCAATGTGATGGTGGCACAGGTCAGGGCTTTGATGCCATCCCCCCCCCCCCCTCAATAACTAGTAGTGCAAGATTATACAAAGCAGAACGTGTAGGGGGGAAATCCCACAAACTCAAGGCTGAACCAATGTTCCCTGTTTTTGCCAACAGTTTCCCTGTTTTTCTCTGAATATTTGTGTTTTTGCCAACAGTTTCAGTTCTCACGTCTCTGCCTTAGGTTGGTCCTGTAAATGGACTTGTACACACGTGGTGTATATAGGGTTGCCAAGTCTTTGTGACTTACCGGCGGGGGGGAGTCCTCCTGGGTCCGGGAGCTTCCCCGGTGCGTGCGCCACGATGATGTCACCCGGAAGTGACATCATCACGTTGGGGGCATTGCCAGGGCGACGCTCTGGCAATCGCCCAAAAACTCTATGGTACCATAGAGCACAGCATATGGGGAAAATTGGGTATGAGATTAAGAAAGGGCACAGATAAAGAGTCATGGGATCTCTCCACACACGGGAGAGGCCAAAATTGAAATGGGGATTGGGGAGGGGAAACTGAAGGAATGAGAAATTCGACATCACCGCCAGACATGATTAATGGAATTTCGTCAGTCTGCATAGCTGAAAAATGTAGCTCTTCAAGATAGGCTGTGCATGGTATTTCATTTAATTTGGACTTGAATTCAATTTATATATGAGCGTTTGTGTGAGTGCGCATGTACACACCCAAACAATTTGCATTTATATATAAGTAATCAATTAATTAAATTAATTCCTACGGATTATAACCCGCCTTGTTACAGTAGGAGTCAGTGCTGTGGCAGAGGGACTCAGATACCCCCCTGGCCTCCTTCGCTGGACCCTTTCGCAAACTGCACTGTGGGTTGTCATAGCGACACACATCCTATAGGATCCAGCTATATTAAATTTAAAGGACATTACAACCCTTCCTGCCGGAGATTGGGTAACAAATAGCGTTCAATATGGCTTGTTTGCAAGCAGCCTGCTGCGCGAAGACTCCTTTAGATGTATAAAATATAGATTAAATGAACCTCTTGATGTTGCAGCAGACGGAGAGACGGCAGAAGTAACTGGCTCGTTTCAGTTCCATTCCCCCGTTAACGTTCTGTCCCCTCCCAGCCTCGCTCCTTCGGTCTCGCCTTCCTTCACCAGCCGTTTCTCACTGGCGCTGACCCGGCGGGACCGTGTCGATACCACAGATTGTGTTTCGACAGCCACAAAGCACTCGGGGGTGGGGGGAGAGAATTGCCACTAGGAAGTTGTTGTTCTTTTTCTCCAAATGATTCTCAGTGCCAACCGAAATCCTTTCTCTGAAAAGGGGGATAGGGTGTTGAGGGGAAGTGGGTGTCACCCAGTTCTCTCTCTCTCTCTCTCACACACACACACAGAGTGCTTTGACTACAAGCCATACATGTTTGTGGTGATCGCACTGGAAAGATCGGTGTCTGTTCAAACAAGGTCCGTTCATTGTTTATTTATTTAGGGTTGAGGATTTAAGAACGCAAGAACATAAGAGAAGCCATGTTGGATCAGGCCAATGGCCCATCCAATCCAACACTCTGTGTCACAAAGGGTTCAAAACCCAGGTGCCATCAGGAGGTCTACCAGCAGGGTCAGAACTCCAGAAGTCCTCTCACTCTTGCCCCCCAAGCACCAAGAACACAGAGCATCACTGCCCCAGACATAGGAACATGAGAGAAGCCATGTTGGATCAGGCCAGTGGCTCATCCAGTCCAACCCTCTGTGTCACACAGTGGCCAAAACCCAGAGGCTATCAGGGGTCCACTAGTACGGCCAGAACTCCAGAAGCCCTCCCACTCTTGCCCTCCCCATGCACCAAGAAGACAGAGCATCACTGCTCCAGACACAAGAACACCAGAGAAGCCATGTTGGATCAGGCCAATGGCCCAACAAGTCCAATACCCTATGTCACACAGTGGCCAAAATCCAGAAGTCATCAGAAGATCCACCAGCGGGGCCAGAACTCCAGAAGCCCCCCTTCTGTTCCCCTGAGAAAACTGTTTTGAGATAACTGCTCTTGAGAGCACAGCTCTGAGAGAGCTGTGACTGACCCAAGGTCACCCAGCTGGCTGCATGTGTGGCGGAGTGAGGAATCAAACCCAGTTCTCCCAGATTAGAGTCCATTCTCTTAACCACTACACCACACTGGCTCTCAGGAAGGGGGAATCAAATTGGCTTTCTGGGGTAGGAGATCAGCCCCCGCCCTCCCAATTTTTTTTCAAGGGCCTTTGTTCTCCCTGCCACACCAACAATGTCGGTTACAGAATGGTGTGTTCCTGATGCTGTTGGCCATTATGCAACTTATTTGTTAAGCAGGGGGGGAAATGCAAGCAGAAACGGGGGGAAAAATCTATTTTAATTTGGGTCTAATTACTTTCCTGCAGCTAAGCAGAGGGGGAAATCAGAGAAAATCCAGAGATGTGCACATCTTAACTCTCTAGCGTCTGTCAGCGTTATCAGGAAGGTAGGAGCTGTTAGTTTGCTTGGGCCGACCGAAGTTGCCGGATTTTATTTATTTATTTTAATGTTTGACTATGCTTGTGTCTTTTGAAGCTGCTGGAAACTGACAACTTGCGGCCACAGGAAATTCTCCTTAACTTTCCGAGCAAGGAGAATTTCGTCTGACATGCCTCTGTTCGAGTTGGTTCTGAATATCACCTAAGGTTGCTAGAAGAAGAAGAGGAGATTGGATTTATACCCCGCCCTTCACTACCCAAAGAAGTCTCAGAGCAGTTTACAATCTCCTTCCCCTTCCCCTCTCCACAACAGACCCCCTGTGAGGTAGGTGGGGCTGAGAGAGCTCTGACAGAAACTGCTCTTGAGAGAACAGCTGTGACAGAACTATGGCTTGCCCAAGGTCATCCAGCCAGGTGCAAGTGGAGGAGTGGGGAATCAAATCCAGTTCTCCCTGATTAGAGTCCGCGCATTTAACCACTACACCAAACTGGCTCCAACATTGCCTTCATCAAGCTTTCAGGAGCCCTTTTTTTTAACTTCAGAAAAAACTGGCAAGGATTCTGAATTAGAATCCCAGGTCCAAACCCCCACTCCGCACTTCCCAACTGGATTTTACTGTGTGAACTGGCAAAATCCAGTTGGAAAGTGGATTGAAAGTGGATCATTTAGTATGTGTGATTGCAGCCACAGACCCTAAGGAGCAATCACATTTTGAACCCGCGTTCCTACACACCTTCATTTTATTCTCATAACCATCCCATTTTCCTTCCTTCCTTTTTCTGTCTCCATTCTATCCTTTTCTGTTCCTTCCTTCCTTCTCCCTCCTCGTTCTGTTCTTTTTCTTCTCTCTCTTCCTTTCCGCTGCAGTCCATGTGCGTGTTAGGGTTGCCAGCCTCCAGTTGCGGCCTGGAGATCTCCTGCTTTGACAACTGATCTCCAGCTGACAGAGGTCAACTCCCCTGGAGAAAATGGCTGCTTTGAAGGGTGGATTCTATGGCATGGTACCATGCTGAGGCCCCTCTCCTCCCCAAACCCCACCCTCTCCTGGATCCACCCCCAAATTCTCCAGGTATTTTCCAACCCAGATGTGGCAACCTGAGTGTGCGTGCTCGTGGATTAGGGGAAGGGTCCCCAACCTTTCTGAGCCAACAAACACCTTTGGGATTCTGACACAGCACAGTGGGCTGAGCTACAAAATGGCTGCCGCGGGAGGCTGAGCCGGCCACAAAATGGCTGCCACAGTTTACCATCAGTCACACAGTGTAAATTGTTGTGCTCTGGTGGCAGCTGCTGCCAAAACAACATTTTGGGTGGGGGGAGAAAATCTACATAGCCAGAAACCTTGCTGGGGAAAAGGCCAGTCTGGCCTCGCCCACTTTCTACTAAATACTTGGTGGGCATCAAAAAAGGTGCTGGTGGGTTTTGTTGGCGGGGGGATGTGTGTGTGTGTGTGCTTCGAATCAGGAAAGTTCCTTGGAACAAAATCACCGTCCATGTGGGAAAATGAAGAATCAAGACTCACAGTGTTACTTCCCTGGCAAAACTCCTGAACAGGATTCCCTAAAGGCCGATATTTTTTTGATCTGTCCTTGTTGCTCCCCAATCTAACAGAGGTTCAAAACAAAGAAACGGCCGAGGACTTGGCGAGAAGAAAGCGACGAGGTTTCTGGGTTTTTTTCTCCCGAGGTTGGAGTGTGAAATAGCTGTTATATCACTCGACTGGTTTACAAGGCCGAGACGAGCCTTCTCTGATTTGCATGAACAGCCAACTGTAGCAGGCCCCAATGTCTGTAACTAGATTTCATTATGGAAATACAGCTAAAAAGAGCCACGGGCAGTAAAATCCATTAAAATGTTTTCTATTGCTTTACATATTCTTCTGTGATAAAAATAGCCCTATATTTGAATTTAAGAAGCTTTCGCCTAAAGGGGACCAGATGGATATTAAGGAGATTATACTAAAGAAGGGCGTTATCAACAAAATAAAATAGCAGGTGCGGGGGAAGAAGAGGAGAGAGACAGTTTTCTGTTTTTCTGAAGAGGTTCCAGGGCCAGCCGTCTTATCAGAAGTATGTAACGGCTTCGAGACAGATATCAAAGAATGTGGCTGATTTGAACCCGGAGTCCAACGCTCCGGGCCTGGTCATTTGGGGGAAGGGAAGAAAAGACCACTTTTTTTATTCTGGCTCAGTGAATTTTCCCTTGGGCCCAATCCGCTTGGAACATTCCCTGTGCGCACTTCAGACTGAACAGGCTCAAGAGATGATGCACTTCCCCTGCACGTTGGGCTAAGGATTAGGTTTTAAAGCCTCAGTCTAAGGATTCGGTGTGAGACATTCACTTTTTTGCTGGCTTAAAAATGCAGAGGAATTGCTGGAATTCTGTCACACAACAACTGGGGGTATCAGAGACAGAGCAGGAGACAGGCCAACACCCCTGATTTGATTGGTGGTGCAGATATTCAAAAACACTGCTTCAGCAGGAGCTGCCACGACAGCACAAGGATCTCCACCGTGTGGCTGAAAGTATGCGGTGGCAGCCATTTTGTGGCTGGCTCCACCTCATAAGGCAGCCAATTTGAGTCATGAATGTGTTGGGATTCCAAAGGTGCAGCAAGCCATGTGGTGTCAGAATTCCAAAGGCACTTGTTGGCTTGAAAAGGTTAGGGACCCGCCATGACCTGGATAGCTCAGGCAAGTTTGATCTTGTCAGAGCTCGGAAGCTAAGCAGGGTCGACTCTGGCAAGTGCTTGGATGGGAGACCTCCTTGGAATACCAGCAATCGGGAGGTGGGGGGCAGGTTTTATTCAGCCACCTCTCTGAATATCCTCCAGGACCCCAGTAGGGGTCAGTCACCAGAGGCTGCCATGACTTCCAGGTGTACACACACACACACACACACACACTCTATGCTCTATCCCATGCATAATCGTGTAAACCCATTTTATACTTATAATGCCCATGTTATATTCAGTGTGTGTACCACTGAACGTGTAATTGAAACCGCACGTGTATCCAGGTGCTGGTCCCCAGTTCTGTTTGTAAAGCAAATGCACGTTGCTTCTTTCTTTGATGTGCACACATACAAGCCGGATGTACGTACGTTCACTGCAACATGTCAAGAGGCCTTCCCCCTCCACCTGCCCAGGGTTCGATATGGAGTTGATAGAACTAGCCGAAAGGAAATTAATTTGCAGGGGGGAAACAATGGCCCGTCATGATAATCTGGGAAGACTTCAAGAAAGAGCTGGCCGCCTGGATGCGTAAACATCTGTGGTGCAGCTAAAACGCAAGAAGCTTCTCATCTGCTGCGCACCTTCACAAGCCGGCTCCCTTGGCGAGCCGTGCTTCCATTTCCGTCCTAATTACCTTTGGTGGAAGCAAAATTGCTATTGTGTCTTAGCAGAAGGATAGGTTTTACTTTACTCTTTTTTTTGGCTCAGTCGTGTCGTCCCCCTATCTATTTATGCCTCATCCCCCTGCATGCACCATTTCGACAGCCAGCGTGTTTTTATTTCACCATCGCGGATTCCCCCTCCTCAACCCCAGCCCGATATAAATCCCACTGGCTCCCCTTTGTTCCAGCCCCTTCTCCATATGCTCTTTTTTAATATTTAACCAGCTCCGCCTCGTCGGCACGGCGGCTGGCCTCGTTAGGTAATTAGCGGCACGCCTGCATCTCATTCGCCCCACTCGATACATCTGCAGCCAGTAATTAGAACCAGAGTTTATTAGAGTCACTGGCTAGGCTTCTTTCCCAAAGCAAAGAGATGCTCTGATGGAAAACACTGGGATTGGCATATGCGGGCCGGCTCTTCCCTGTCTGGGAGGACTCTTTTTGTTTATTTTTTTTTGGGGGGGGGAGTTGCTTCTGTTTTGCAATGTTGCACATCCTGGCAGTTCCGGGATCAGTTGGTAGTGAAGGAGTTGCCTTTGGGGGGGGGGGGGCGGAAATAAATAATGTAGGAGATAATGGGGTAATTCAGTGCGGGGAACACTACAGCGAAGTTCTGGGCCAGCTTCGGTAGTGGTAGAAATCTGGCTGACGATTTGTTCATTGATAGCTTAAAAAAAAAACACCAGATTAAAAATAAACCCCTACACAAGTCCCGGAATCGTGCCTGCAAAACCGGGAAAACCTGGGGGTTTTTTTTGCATGATTTCTCTTTTTCTTTGAATTCATAGAATCACGTAGAGTTGGAAAGGGCCCTATAGGCCACCTTGTCTAACCCCCGACTCAATGCAGGATCAGCCTAGAGCATCCCTGACAAGTGTTTGTCCAGCCATGGCTTAAAGACTGCAAGTGAGGGGGAGCTCACCACCTCCTGAAACAGCTGATTCCACCCTATTGTTATTTTTTAAAGTGTCTCCTCAGGAGCGAGTCTCGGTTTTGTCCTCACCCATGCGCAAAGCTGCCCTTCGCTCCTTCACAAGGAACCGAGAGAAACTCCTAGTGAAGTCCGTCAGTCTCCTGACAGAGATGTCCAAAGTTTGGAATGGATTCTTCAACTTCGTTTGAGTTCTGCTCCGAGCCAGCAGAGGAATATTGACTACCACTGGTGGCCAGTTGAAATGAGAAAAAAAGCAATCCTGAATAGTTTCCAAACAGGTAATTGAAGAGCGGGGTGTTGTTTTCCTCGGTTAAATTACTCTAATTAATTGGCTCACTAAGCAGACGAGTTTAGTAACAGGCTCTGGGCCTACAGTGGCCATACTTCTCACGTAAGAAACGAGAATGTTGATGAGGCGATTTCTTCACCTCACTTTAGGTATTTGATGTAAGCCCATTTAGAAGGAAATGGCAGGTGCTATTTCCATGTTTAAATATATAAATCCTGCCCTGTTCCCTCATTGGGTACATAAAAAGAGCCCTTCTGGAGAAGAACAGTGGCCTAAAATACATCCCACAGAGCTTTTGGTAGATCAGTTTTTCACTGTGTTATACAGGTTTTTGGTGGGATTATCCTCTGTTTATTGCTTGTTTATATGACTAACACATGCCGCATGTTGATTTATATAAATTTATATTTATATACCCCAGAGAGCACTATGGTCAGGGTCACAAAACTGATTGGCCCTCCCAGGCCCCAAGGACGCTGTGCTGGTTGTAACCAGAGCCAGGGCCTTTTCAGTGATGGCTCCATACTGGTGGAATGAGCTCCCGGAAGAGATCAGGGCCCTGTGGGACCTTTCACAGTTCCTCAGGGCCTGCAAGACGGAGCTCTTCCACCAGGCTTTCAATTTGGAGCTGCCACCACTATTAACAACTACAGCAATCTGCAGAGCCTGGTTCCTGGTTGGTTACCAACAGCCTAGGTGTGCCAATTATATCTGAGGATGGACAAGCAAGCTGGAAACTGAAACAACTATGGCCTGACTCACGCGGTTACGCCATCGTATGACATTGTAACGATCTTGCTAGCACTTTAACTTTGTATTGTTTAATGAATTGTTTTTAAATATTTTATGAAAACCTTGATTGTTGATCGGTATTTAAGCCTGCTTTGGCAGGGTAGGGAGGGATATAAATCGTAAAAAAATAAATAGTTGTCTCAGTTTGCCAGTTCTGGGTTGGAAAATACCTGGAAGTTTTGGAGGTGGCGCATGAGAAGGGTGGAGTTTGGGGAGGGGAGGGACTTCAATGGGGAATTATGCCATAGAGTCCACCTCCCCAAGTGGCCGTTTTCTCCAGGTGAACTGATCTGTGGCAGGTGGAGATCAGTTGTATTCCCAGGAGATCTCCAGCCACGGCCTGGAAGCTGGCAACCCGATAGTTGCATGAAGAATACTATCAGTTTTATTGGGAGGGGAGGGCGTGGAGGAAAAGGTGTGAAAATTGAGGGTCACAGACAGGTCATTTAATAAAAAAGAGGTGCAGGAGTTCATGAGCATAATTCATTAGCATAACTTATTTGCATATGCCACACCCCCTGAGGTCACTGGAAGTGTGTCAGAAGCAGGGGTCATTTCATAGAAAAAGAGGTGCAGGAGTTCATTAGCATAACTCATTTGCATGACTCATTTGCATATGCCACACCCCCTAACATACCGGAAGTGTGTCAGAAGGCAACACCCACCCCTCAGGCTCCACTCCACAGGTGAGTGAAACTGACCTGCTCTTCCTCCATTCCCTTCCCCATCCAATACTTTGTGCAATAAAAAGAAGCGTAAAGAACACACCCTCATTCTCTTCCTGCTCCCTTGAAACCACCAGGTTTCAAGTAGACTTGAGATACTCAGGACATGTGCACCACCCATCCCTTTCCCTTCCCCTTCCCCTCCCCACAACAAGACACCCTGTGAGGTAGGTGGGGCTGAGAGAGGTCTTTTGAGAACTGCTCCTGAGAGAACAGCTCTGAGAGAACTTGTGACTGGCCCAAGGTCACTCCAGCAGCTGCATGTGGAGGAGTGGGGAATCAAACCCGGTTCTCCCAGATTAGAGTCCAACTCCTGACCACTACACCAAACTGATGGGGTGGAAGCTGCTGAAGGGTGGGTGAAATTTCTCCAGTACTTATGTGCCATGTGCCTAGATAAAAAATGGTATACTTAGAAAATGTATATGCCACCTTGAGCAAGTCTCTGGAAAAGCAGCACACAGTCATAAAAGGAACAATGATAAAATTATCAATATTAAAACAAAACATTAAATACAATAAAGACCCTAGCAGGGCTTTCCCCGGGGCGCTGCGCCTCTGCATTTCTCTGGGAAGCCGAGGAGGGGGCGGGGCTTGGTCATGTGCTCGCCTCTTGGGCTCCTCACTCCTGGAGCTGAGCTCCTGTGCACTCCTGCTCCAACAGACCCCTGGTCAGAAGGCAACACCCACCGCTCAAGCTCCACCCCAAAAATCTCCAGATATTTCCCAAATCAGAGCTGCAGAGCCAGCTTTACACTTTGGCTAAAGACACTTTAGGTTTCCTTTGCTCTTGCAGGGAAACTACCCTGCAACAAGCAGGAAAAGACAGGTCAAGTTAGTCGGCTTTTGCTTTTTTCCACAGTGCATCACCATATGTGCCCGCTCCTGGGCTTATTACTCCAGGAATGGCGTTCCTGCTGGAAATGGCCCCTGATCACAGATAGTGTTCCCAAATCCCCCCTGGACAGCACTGGCAGATGGGGGGGAGGGTTGCTAGATCTGGGTTGGGGAACTCCTGGAGATTTGGGGATGGAGCCTGGGGAGGACAGAAACCTCAGTGGGGTACAATGCCAGCCACAGAGTCCACCCTCCAAAGCATCCACCTTCTCCAGGGGAACTGATCTCTGTAGTCGGGAGATGAGCTGTAATTCCAGGGGATCTCCAGGTCTCACCTGGAGGCTGGCATCCCAAGTCAGAGGCTCAATTTGCAAAAGGGAGAAGAAAACCCGAACCTGGGGTGTTGAGGATCAAAACACTAGGACTGATAATTTCAAAAGAAGCCCCGTATCTCAAAGTCACGTGTTTACTTTTTCATGAGCAGTTTTCTTATTGTCGTGATGGGGGGTGGGGGGGTGAAGGGGCAACTCACAGAATAAAGAGCCGATCAGCTCCATTTGTCTCCAGAGACTCGGGAACGCTAATAAAGCTGCCAAGATTAATGTTGACTGTTTTACATGGAACTCCCTGTTTGCTTTTTTCTTTCCCCGGAGAGGCAATAAACCCGAGTTAGGGGGTCTCTCCTTCGGGGCCCTAATCCAACACACCACAGGATTTGCAACTTCTTGCTGTCTGGAAAAGATGCCCCAATTTAACGGAACGCCGGCGTCTTCGCTTAATTTTGCTGCGCGCTCTCTGGAGGACCGGAACCAGGAGAAAGGATGAACTGGAACCGTGATCTGTGTAATCACCCCAAGGAGAAGATGGAGAGAAGGGGATTCTCACCACCTCTGCCCGCGAAATTACACGGTTCGAGGCAGACGGGAGAAACCAGAACAATACTGTCTGATCCACCTCGATTTCCTGAGCGATTAGGAGGACGAAGGGTAGCGCTACCTGGGTTCTTTTTGAACACACCAGACATGCATAGTGGTTTTTGTAATATTTTATTTGTTGACAAATATCCCACAGAGACACTACTGTGGGCCTCTAGATTCTCCCCTGATCAATTCTGCAGAAAGAGAAAATGAGAAAGAAGAAGAAGAGGAGGAGGAGACGACTTGATTTATACGCTGCCCTTCACTACCCGAAGGAGTCTCAGAGCAGTTTACAATCACCTTCCCTTCCCCACAACAGACACCCTGGGAGACAGGTGGGCCTGAGTGAGCTCTTTCCAGAACTGCCCTTTCCAGAACAGCTCTGGGATAACTTGTAACTGACCCACAGTCACACCAACAACTGCATGCGGAGGAGTGGGGAATCAAACCCGGTTCTCCCAGATTAGAGTCTGCACTCCTAACCACTACACCAAACCGGCCACCATTTTCTCGAGGGCGACTGATCCTGGTCATCTGGAGTTCAATTGTAATAGTGGGTGATCTCCAGGTGCCACCTGGAGGTTGGCAACCCTAGGGACCTACTGAACAACTTCGTATTGGGAGTCCTGTCGTGACCGTTCTTTTAGACAGCAGGGCTTCAATTCAGTACCGCTGGGGAAGAATGCTGAAGGGCTTGCTTCTGAGTATGTCTGGAAGTCCCTCCCAACTCTGTGATTCCAACCCTAACTTGAGCTGATTCCCGTGCTGATCTGTCAGCCGCTTATTCACACCAGCATGCTGGCCTCGCAACAACTCCCATTGGCAATGGGAATGAAGACACATCCTTCAGACTTTCCGTAGACCTTCTCATGGGAGCAGCTGTGGTTCAGAGGTAGAGCTTGGTCTACAGAAGGTCCCAGGTTCCATCACCAGCATATCCAGCTGAACAATCTCAGGTACCCAGTGTCAGGGAAACACCTTTTCCTGCCACTACTAATTAGGAGAGACAATTAGGGTTGTCAATTTCCAGGTGGCACCTAGAGTTCTCCCATCATCACAATTGATCTCCAGACAACCAAGTTCAATTCCCCAGGAATTGGCTGCTTCGGAGGGTAGACTCTATGGCATTATATCTTGCTGAGGACCCTCTGTTCCCCAAACCCCACACACCCCAGGCTCCACTCCCCAAATCCCCAGGTATTTCCCAACCCAGAGATGGCAACCTTGGCGACAGCAATGCTAGATAAACCATTGTTTGGACATGTTTAAGAAAGCTTTGCATTGTTTGGAGCTATTTTTATTGTAAATGGTTTGGGGAGCTGTTATGGCTGGCAGATGGTCTATGCGTAAGACCCAAAAACCAATGTGGTGGTTCTTCATGCAAATGCCCTTGTATCTTCTGAGCAGTCTCGAAATGTTTGAGGAGCCACGCGCTCGGCTCTTGATGCGGTACAGTGGCCAAAAGTGCGAGTTATGAGCCAGAAAAAAGAGTCCAAATTGCATCTTAGCCAATAATTCACCAAAGGGCCTTCGGGCAATGGCGGCAAATGACCGCAATCCTTTCCAGGCTAGCCAGAGAGGCACTGAAGTCATGAGGGGCTAGAAACTTGGGGGCTTGGAGGGAAAAACCACTGGAAATCTGGGGCACCTGAGGATTTCTGTTTCCATAAGCTGCACACTGAGGATCCTAGATAATGAACATTATCGAGCATGACTGCAAAGAGCAAATCTGCATTGCAGATCGGAGAGCTGGAATAGACGCAGGGTTCTTAATGCCCTGTAACGTATCATAAAAATGGAGGAACGAAGAGATGAATCAGGTTTACGATCCTGGTTGTCTGGAGGAGTGCTTCTGCAGGGGATCCTGGCCAAAGGGTTGCTTTTCTGGAATATCTGTAGCAGACGGTTGGGTTCTCTCACCCATTCCTCACTTGGCTGCACCAAAAGGTGGCCCGCACGTGTGAATGAGCAATCCCAAATCATCATGGAGAGTGCGGTTTACAGTCGAGCCTATTCACACATTGATCTTCCTGTTAACAAGAGTATGGTAGCCGGGTGCAGGAAAATGGTGGACAAGGCACGAGGAGATGCTTCTCTCTCTACCCTTTCAGATTTCTTTCATGGTTACATTTCGGTAGACCTTCTGTGGGTATTTTCAGGGGAGGTTATCCACGTCTGTCTTCCAGCTCTGCTCATCAGGATAGCTGCTACAGAAGGCTGGAGCTTCTTCCGGCCAGTTTGTCGTAGTGGTTAAGTGTTCGGACTCTAATATGGGAGAACCGGGTTTGATTCCCCACTCCTCCACTTGCACCTGCCAGATGACCTTGGGCAAGCCATAGCTCTGTACCAGCTGTTCTCTCAAGGACAATTGTCTCAGAGCTCTCTCAGGCCCACCCACCTCCCAGGGTGTCTGTTGTGGGGAGGGGAAGGGAAAGGAGTTTGTAAGCCGCTCTGAGACTACAAGTGAAGGGCGGGGTATAAATCCAATCCCTTCTTCTTCTTCTTCTCCAAGTACAAACTTGGTCTCTTCTGGATAGGTGCCCAGGAACTATAGGACACCTGTTTTGTGTCTTCCTTTCATCGACTGAATTCAGGCTCCATAGGCAGTTGCTGAGGGGCAACAATGAGATGAGGTTTTGGCCCTCTGTGCCCTCTGTAGGCCTTCCAGAGAGGAGGAGCCCCTGTAGAGTTGCCAGGTCCCTCCTGGCAACTGGTGGGGGATGGGGAAGATTACCAGGAGATGAGGCGGAGAAGAAGGAGAAGGAGGAAAACAAGGAGGAGGAGGAGGGAAGGGAGGAGGAGGAGAAGAGGAGGAAGAAGAAGGAGAAGGCAGAGGAGAAGGAGGAAAACGAGGAGGAGGAGAAGGAAGAGGAGGAGGAGAAAAGGAGGAGAGGGAGGAGGAGGAGGAGGAGGAGAAGAGGAAGGAGGAGAAGGCAGAGGAGAAGAAGGAGGAGGAGAAGAGGGAGAAGGAGAAGGAGAAGAAGAAAGAGGAGGAGGAGGAAAGGAAGGAAGGAAGGAAGAGGAGAGGAAGAAGGAGAAGTTGGAGGAGAAGAGGAAGAAGAAGAAGGAGAAGGAGAAGGTGGAGGAGAAAAAGGAGGAAAAGAAGAAGGGGAAACAGAAGGAGAAAGAGGAGGTATTTTGGTATTTGGGCAAAAACTCTCTGGTAAAAATGGCTTCTACCATAGAATTTTTGCCCAAATACCAGAGCATTGCTGTGATGCCACCAACATGATGATGTCACTTCTGCTACACATCAGAAGTATCATCGCCACATTTCTGGGATTGTAGCTTGGGCCTCCCTCCTACTCTTAGTAAGGCCACCTGCCAGCTAGCTGATTGGCAGCAGGTGGCGGGGCCTAGCAGGGGGGTTCCCCCGCCTCCAGTAGGGATTCCAGCACCCCTAAGCCCATGGACCTCAGCCCAGCAGATGGATGAGACCTCGCCATCTCAGTTCTCCCCCCGTTAATGGCCAAGAGATATTAAAACAATGTTAATTTTATATATAGGGTTTTTAGTATTGGAAATTTGCATTTTATGGGGTTTTTTTATGGGATTGTAATTGATTGTTTAATGGAAATATTGCCCATTGTTTGTTGCTTACCTACACCGGTCACCGACCATAACAGTAAATACTTCTATTACTTCTGAGATAGAGAGAGTTCCAGAGAGTAGCCATGTTGGTCGGCAGTAGAACAGCTAGATTCAAGTCCAGGAGCACCTTGCAGACCAACAAGATCTAGTGGGTGTATAGGCTATTGAGAGTCAAAGCTCATAAGCATCTGGTGACGGGAGTTTTGAGTCTCCAGAGCTCATAACCCCCCAAACCTTATTGGTCTCTAAGGTGCTCCCGGACTTGAATTTAGGTCCTTCGAGATGGAGGAAGCCAAATTGCCCTGAGTCTCAGGAAATCCAGTGGAGGAGGAAGCCATGTTTTCTCCTCCTCATCCTGATTCAGCCAGGTTGGAATGACCGTGGTAGGAGGGAAATGGTCAATTAGTAGGCTGATGGAAGAGAAGAAGAGAAGGAGGAGGTGGAGGAAGAGACGACTGGATTTATATCCTGCCCTTCACTACCCGAAGGAGTCTCAGAGCAGCTTACTATCTCCTTTCCCTTCCTCTCCCCACAACAGACACCCTGTAAGGTCAGTGGGGCTGAGAGAGCTCTCTCAAGGACTGCCCTTGAGAGAACAGCTCTGAAAGAACTGATGACTGACCCAGGGTCACACCAGCAGCTGCATGTGGAGAAGTGGGGAATTGAACCTGGTTTCCACAGACTAGAGCTCTTAACCATGACACCAAACCACTACACTACCATGACTCTACCTTTGGGGTGATCCCTGCGAAATTATTTTTATTCCGTCTGTCCCTCCCCCCAATTCTGCATTACATTACCTTACCGCCCTACAGTGGTCAACCCGGTTTCAGCCTGCTGTTTTCCCGGATTATTTGGATGCTGTTTTCCTGGGGACTTAAATTGGCCTTGGCTCGAATACTGAGAAAATCCGGAGTGGCAGGCAAATGCGGAAAGGACTGGTGAGGGAGAGCAGCACGCAATTCAGCCCTAATCTCTCCAGCCAAGTACGCTTTACGCTGCCACGTGCTCCTTCTCTGCCAGTCCCCTTCCTTTTAACGGGTGCCGTCGCTTGATCCTTTCTGCTCTATGAGCCCCCGCATTCTAATTCCAAAGGGTAGGAAACGAGCGCTCCTTTTTATTCACACATATGGCACTTTATCAAAGTTGTATATAAATTACCTGATTCTTCATACCCACCGATATTCTTCCAATTGCTTTAATAGACCATAAAGATGGAAATACCACGGCAAACCGCTCAACACTTCGCCGTTTAGCCCAGCAGTGTTCCTTGTTTAATAGTTTTTTACTCATTTAACACTTACAATTTGTAACCGAGTAAATCTCATTTGAAAGTAGGCTGAGGAACTGAAGCCCCCTCTGGGGAATAAATCTACGCCGCCTCACCTGGAGGGCAATATTAATTGCTCTCCAGACCCGGCGCCGGCTTCGACGAAGTCAGGCTCCAAGGATTACTAATGAGCGCCCCTTTCCTCGCACCTGTTCAAAGTCTTCGGGAGGCAATTGTCACTTCTGGAGCAAAGCGGAGGGGGGTAAACACAGAGATCCGTCAACAGCCTTGAAGTCTCTGGCTCGGGAATGCTTTCAAGGTGTTAGGAGGGACGGTATTGCATTTCTCGCCAAGCGAATGAGAAAAGAGGCCGCACTGTCTACAACGGGCAGCCCATTCTGTACAGATGGTGCTCCTGTTGAAAACATTCTGGCCTGGCCCTCGGGTTCCTATTCACTCGCTTGGTAGGAGACCGCTAACCAATTACATCCTTGCTTATTAGGGTTGTCCGGTCCCCCTGACCACCAGTGGGGGATGAGGAGGGTTGGGTTTCCAGATCTAGTTAGGGAAACTCCTGAAGATTCAGGGATGGAGCTTGGAGAGGGTGGAGATCTTGGGGGCACAATGACACAAACAGAGGTGGATCTACTATGAAGCTAATAAAAACTTAAGCATCAGGGGCCCTAATCCTGGAAGGGCCCAGAAGCAACATTTTTTTTAATGAGCGATGTGGCGGGCTTCAGGACATGGTGGGCTGGCTTAGACTGAGCTGATTGAAATTGAATCCAACAATGACGGAGGTCCTTTGCCTGAGTCGGAGCCAGTTGCGGGTAGGGATCCCACTACCAGCCCTCGATGGGGCACCATTGGTGCCAGCACCGGAGGTTAGGAGTTTGGGAGTGCTCCTGGATGCCGCCTTAACAATGGAGGCCCAGGTAGCAGCCACTGCCAAGGCAACTTTTCATCACCTACGGCTGATCAGGCAGTTGGTTCCCTTCCTTGACCGCAATGACCTGGCAACAGTGATCCACACCATGGTCACCTCGAGATTAGACTACTGCAATGCTCTCTACATGGGGCTGCCCATGTCTCAAACCTGGAAGCTGCAGCTAGTGCAGAATGCAGCAGCCAGGCTGCTGATGGGTCTCTCTGTACATGCCCTATGAGATGTTAGAATATGGGACAGGCTCCTTCACTTAGGTAGTTGCTTTCTTTCTCTGCTTCCCCCCTCACATACGCCTCAAGTCTACCCAGGGAGGGGAGTACTGGCTGGAGAAAGGAAGACCGATCAGAGAGGCGTGCCTCTCCTTCATTCCCCGAGCTGCCCTGCCGGGAGCCACACAATATGCCTGAAAGAGCCGCCTGTGGCTCCTGAGCCGCAGTTTGGCCACCCCTGGTCTAGACCTATTAGCATTTGTATGAAGGTGGGCTGAGGTAAGTCTGGAAAGCAATTGGACTTTTAAAACTCAGTGTGAAGGTTTTGCTCATTTCAAACCTCCAAAGAAAAAAAAAATGCATTTCTTCACATTAGTTGATTGGATGGTGGCCCTCCGGGATGAGACAGACCACTGCTCTGATCCAATCGGGCTCTTCTTGTCTTAGGTTATGACATCTGAATGCTCAATAAAAAGAGACCTTTCTTTTTTGAGCATTCAAGTATGCTTCTCAGTATCTGCAGTTCCCACTGGAATACGAACAGAGGGACGTAATCGCACATTGCGGGATAACAGGGGCGATGCCGTAGAAAACGCCCATCTCCGTGCACATCAGTCGAAACGGGAAGAGAATGAAGAGGGAATGATTTGAATCGGAACTCCCTCTTGGCCTACAGAAAGAGGGAGGGGAAAAAACCGTAGTGTTTTCAGCTGCCTGAAGAACCAGGGATGAAACTAGACGACACGCGCGAGCGGTGAAGAGCGGGCAAGGGGGAAGACGCTTGATCCACAGCTCAAGGGCAAACAGGAAACAATACATTCGCCCCATGCGGACACGAAATTGCTGGGAGGGTGTGCTCATCAACAAAGCGCTTCAGGCCATGCCGTCGTCCGCCTCCCTGCCTCCCTTCCACATCTAAGGAAGCCAACTACATTGTGCATAGAACAGAAGGTACACGCGTCTCTGGAATATCCCAGAGGCAAAAGGGAGAGTGCAGTGAAACAGGAGCAGCTTTCAGTACCGAGGACGGGCGGTTTTCTTCGATTTAAGCTAAAAATCCTCCCGGGGGGGCCCCCCTTCGTAGTTCCATGCAAGTTGGCTGATTGTTCCGCTGCCTTGAAACACAAAAGAAAAAGTGGCGGAGAGAGGGAGAGAAAAGTCCTTTGACACAACCCAATCGGAGGCCGTTGATGGTGTATACACTGCTCCTTTTTTTCTTTCAGCAGGAGGCTGGAAATTCCTGGAGATTTGGGGGTGGAGCCTGGGGAGGGAGGGGCTTGGAGAGGTGTAGTGGTTAGGAGTGTGGACTTTAATCTGGGAGAACCGGGTTGGATTCCCGACGCCTCCACATGCAGCTGCTGGCGTGACCTTGGGGCAGTCATAATTTTTTTCAGAGCTGTTCACTCAAAAGCAGTCCTCGAAAGAGCTCTCTCAGCCCCACCTACCTCACAGGGTACCTGTTGTGGGGAGGAGAAGGGAAAGGAGATTGTAAGCCGCTCTGAGACACCTTTGGGTAGTGAAGGGTGGGGTATATATTCAATCTTCCTCCTCCTCCTTCTCCTCCTGTATCTGTGTGATCTGCATCACAAAAGTCCTCACACCACAAAAGAGACTTCAAGGAAGAAACGTAGACAAATTTATAGGTTCTCCCCGACCTCTGGGGTATTTCATAAATCTTGAAACCTGACTAATGGGCAACCGGTCATTAACACTGGAACTAATCTCCAAAGTCAGCTAGCCTATTAGTTCCAGTGTTAATGACCAGTTGCCTGTTAGTCAGGTTTCAAGATTTATATTTGTATATTGTGTGTGAATTTGTATGTGCTCAGAGACTTATTTAGAAACTTTGTGAATCCCAGTTGTTATTAATTGCATATTTATTATAGTATGTTTAAAGTTCTAATGTGCAAATAAACTTGGTGTTCAGTACAATTGTTATCTGTGTCATTTTCAGTGCTTTGTCTTGGACTTTTATGTATACTGTATTATTGCTTTGTTATTGTTATTAGCATAATGATATGAGCAGAGATGCATTTTATGTAAGCCACTCTGAGCCTGCCTTGGCAGGGAGGGCGGGGCATAAATCAAATGAATAAACAAACAAACAAACTCTGTCTATCACAAAAAGACCTTTTCAGAGAGCCGACAATGTCCATGCCTCCTGTTCATCCCAGAATCATGTCTGGTTTTTCAAGGTGGGGCTAAGCCCATAAAGTGGCCTACTTGGAGATGGGAGTGTCCTAGGGATTTAGGGGTGGAGCCCAGGGTTGGTAGAGGGGAGGACCGTGTTCGGATACAACACTATGCAGTTCACCCTCCAAAGCAACCATTCACCCTAGGGGAACAGATCCTTCTGGTAGGGTTTCCGTCTCCAGGATGGGAAATTCCTGGAGATTGGTGGGCAGAGTCTGAGAAGGGGAGGGAATCCAGTGGGGTATTTTTGCCATAGAGTCCACCTTCCAAAGCAGCCACGTTCTCCGGGGGAGCTGATCTCTGTCACCTGGAAGTAAGATGTAATCCAAGAAGATCTCCAGCCTGCATCCAGATGTTAGCAACTCTACCTTGTAGTCTGGAGTTCAGTGGTAATTTCGGGAGATCTCCAGGCTCCACCTGGCAGCTGTAAACCCTATCCACCTGCGAAATCTGTTTGATCAGAAATGAGAACAGGACAAAAGGGAAATGAGAACGATGCCACAAGTTCTTCTCTACTGTGTGTGTCTCTCTCTCCTGGTCACTCTTGTTTGACTCCAGCCCCAGCGAGGAGAAAGTCGAGCGACTGCGGCTAGCGAAACTTCGAGAAGTGAATTGAATTTTCGCTCGCGCCGAGTCGTAATTAGAGACATAAGAAATTAGCCATTAAAGTGAACAGCAGAATCCCTCTTGTGCTTCTTGAGATGAATCCATCACTTTGTGTTTCCCGGCGAGGAGGAACAAAATGTTCTTTCGGTGCTGTACCGCCAAAGCACCAAATGTATATATTAATTTTTTTCTCCTCCAACTCCCTGATGGATCTTATTTAGAAAATGGATCATAATATAATGGTACATCATTATCAAGCTAACAGAACTTTCTGATCTTTCCGCCCCCCCCCCTCGATTATAACCAACAGTTACCGGTCACAAGGGGGAAACGAAAGGGGAGAAAAATTATTAACTCTAAAAAAAAAAATGAGATGCCAAACTGAGAGGAATGTAAGGCATAATAAAGCAGAGAGGGGGAGAGAAAGTATTTGTCTGACAGTAAAAGGTACCAAATCTGATATCAGAGGATATAGAGGTCACACTGCAATAGGAGAGAAGCTTCCAGGTTCAGTGGCAGTATACCTGTGAACAGCAGTTGCTGGACACAGGGCTGTAACTTGTATGCATAGGTTTGCCAGTCCCCAGGTCAGGTCACAGGTTCCCCCGGTTTGGAGGGCTTTTCCCCACCACTGGCCAGCAGAACGGAAACCCCGTCTTTAAACACCAAAGTCCCTTCATGACTTCCCTGATGTGATGATGACATCACCTGGAAGTGGAGAAGTTGGAGAATTTAGGAGGAAGTGCAGCTCAGACAATGAAATAATCTAAATCCCAGAGCCAAAAGGCAACATCAGGGGAAAGCCTCAGCCTCTGTGCCCTGTTGTTGGCCCTCCAGAAGAACTGGTTGGCCACAGTGCAAGACGGGATGCTGGATTAGATGGACTATTGGTCTGATCCCACAGGGCTCTTCTGAGGTTCTTTTCAGGGGAAGGCCTAGGTCTCTGTGCACTGTTGTTGACCCTCAAGAGGAACTGGTTGGTCGCTCTGTGAGACAGGATGCTGGATTAGATAATCTATTGGTCTGACCCAGCGGGGCTCTTCTGATGTTCTTCTCAGGGGAAGGCCTAGGTCTCTGTGCACTGTTGTTGACCCTCCAGAGGAACTGGTTGGCCATTGTGTGAGACAGGATGCTGGACTAGATGGACTATTGGTCTGATCCCACAGGGCTCTTTGATGTTCTTCTCAGGGGAAGGCCTCAGCCTCTAGGCCCTGTTGTTGGCCCTCCAGAGAAACTGGTTGGTCGCTGAGACAGGTTGCTGGATTAGATAAACCATTGATCTGGTCCAGCAGGGCTCTTCTGATGTTCTTATCGGGAGAAGGCCTCAGTCTCTATGCGCTGTTGTTGGCCGTCAAGAGGAACTTTTGTTACTGTCCATGGGTCACTGTTTTTTTTGGCAAAGACAGTGGAGCGGGTTTCCATTTCCTTCTCCAGTGGATCACATCTTGTCTGAGCTCTCCACTGTGGCCTGTCCATCCTGGGTGGCCCTCCACGGCATAGCCCGCAGCCTCATCGAACCAGGGAAGCCCCCTCACCGTATCAAGGGAGCGATCCATGAGAGAGCTTTTATTGCTTTATAAATACTAAACACAAATACCCTTTTCAAAGTCCCACTACACCAGTAAAACCTGGACAGGCCCATAGGCAGGATTTTTTCGCTTACGGGGGAATTTTTTTTCTGGTGGGGCTGCACAAACACCCCCCCCCCCAAAAAAAGAAACACCCCACATGCAGCGAGTGATTTTCATGTTACGTTTAATGCAGGCATGGCTGAATATGTGCCTTGAAAAAGTTTTTAAAATGAGTTTAAAGGGCATTTTCAGGCAAGAATCTTGTGGGGCTAGAATCATAGAATCATAGAGTTGGAAGGGGCCATGCAGACCATCTAGTCCAACCCCCTGCCCAATGCAAGACCAGCCTAAATCATCTCTGATGAATATTCGTCCAGCCTCTTCTTGGAAGCTGCCAGTGAAGGGAAGCTCACCACCTCCCTAGGCAGCTGATTCCACCTTGGAACCACTCTGACCGTGAAAAAGTTTTCCCTAATATCCAGCTGATACCTTTCTGCATGTAATTTAAAGAAGAAGAAGAGATTGGATTTATACCCCGCCCTCCACTCCCCAAGGGAGTCTCAGAGCGGCTTACAAACTCCTTTTCCCTTCCCCTCCCCACAACAGACACCCTGTGAGGTAGGTGGGGCTGAGAGAGCTCTTTCCCAAGCTGTCCTTGAGGGAACAGCTGGTACAGAGCTATGGCTTGCCCAAGGTCATCCAGCCAGGTGCAAGTGGAGGAGTGGGGAATCAAACCTGGTTCTCCCAGATTAGAGTCCGCGCACTTAACCACTACACCAAACTGGCTTAAACCCATTGCTTCGGGTCCTCTCCTCTGCTGCCTACTGGAACAGCTCCTTGCCTTCCTCCAAATGACAGCCTGTCAAATATTGAAAGAGAGCAATCATGCCCCCCCCATCTCCTCTTCTCCAAACTAAACATTCCCTAGGCCCTTAGCCTTCCCTCATAGGGCTCAGTCTCCAGACCCCAGATCATCCGTGTCACTCTCCTCTGCACCCTCTCGATTTTGTCCACATCCTTTTTGAAGCGAGGCCTCTAGAGCCGCATACAGTACTCAAGGCGTGGCCTGACCAAAGCGGTATCCAGAGGGGCTATGACCTCCTGCAATTTTGATGCTATGGCCCTTTTGATACAACCCAAGACTGAATTTGCCTTTTTTTTTTGCCACTGCATCACACTGACTGCTCGTATTTAGTTGACAGCCCACTCTTACCCCAAGATCTCTTTCGCGTACACTACTCCCTAGAAACGTATCCCCCATCCAGTATTGGTGCTTGACATTCTTCTGGCCCAGATGTAGTACTATGCATTCAGCTTTGTTGAGCTGCATCCTGTTTGCAACTGCCCACTTCTCTAGAGTATTCAGGTCTTGTTGAATTTTAACTCTCTCTTCTTGGGTGTTTGCTGCTCCTCCCAATTTGGTATCATCAGCAAATTTAATGAGTAGCCCTTCTAACCCCTTCATCCAGATCATTGATAAAAATATTGAAAAGTACTGGCTGTCCCTTTAAGGAAGGAGGCAGAGCCCTGAATAGCTCCACCGTAGCTACAGGCCAGAACCTGGATGCTTGCCTAGTCGCCATATTGCCGCTGCATTCAGGTGGGTGGTTGACACCAACTGTGGAAGGTTGCATCCAGAGAATTGTTGCTAGTCTCAAAAAAACATATATATAGTTTTTTTCCCCCTTGGAATTCCTCCAGAGCTCAGTTTTGGTGAAAAGTTGGTGACTGGCTGAGAGTTAAACGCAGTCCAACTTCGTACCCTGACCCAACGGCCCACGGTTCTGTTGGCGCACTCGAAATGCATCTGGGTTTTGTTCCGGCAATGGGAAAAGGAGGGAGAAAGGGACTCGAAAGCCACCCTCTTAATAGCGATCCCTGTGAGGTGCTTCTACGCAAACTACTCTATCATTTCCCTAATTTAGAGAAATAAATTTGCTCATCGAGGAACACGGTGGTGCGGGCAGACAATTGAGCGGTTATACATTGTGTTATTAGATTTTTATTCCGCCCGACCAATTTGCCAGAGTAATTGCCAGAGTCACAATGACCTTGTTAGGCGATTTTTTTGTTGACTCTGGGACGTGTCAGCGTGTCTCCATTCCTGTCACATTTGGTGAGGTAAATTAGCATTGTTTCCGTCGCCTTAAAAATAAGCAGTCCCGAGTCCTCTATTTGTCTCCCATCCAAATAAAAATTGCATTTTTTTTTGTTTTGTTTATAAAACACATTGTCATTATACCTCAGGCTCCGCTTCTTATTTTCCATTTCTTTCTTTTTCTCCCCCGCCCCCCCAAAAGCTCCTTCCTAGAATGAGTCTTCAAGATCAGAGCTGGTTTGGTTACAGTTATGTGGCTTTTGTGTCTCAGCTGTCCTGTCAGGGGAAGCCAGTAAAATCTAGTAAAATATTTTGGGGATTCTGCGGTCTGTGGAACAAGAGGAGCCCTTGCCAACAGGAGAGGTCCTGGCGAGTACTGAAGTTCCGACGGCCAATGAAAATGGCAGGAACATAACGGACAGGGATGGGCATGAACCATGTTTTTGCAGTTTGTTTTGGTTCATGGCCAAACTGTGAACCAGGAGGTTGGTTTATGAAATGAACCAGTTTGTAGCAGTTTGTGAGCCCTGCTCTCTGCTCCTCGCTGCTTTTCGCAGGTGGAGCTGAGAGAGCTAACTCAGCACTGTGACTGACCCAAGGTCACCCCAGCAGCTGCATGTGGAGAAGTGGGGAACCAAACCCTGTTCTCCAGATTAGAGCCAGTCGCTCTTAAACACCACACCAAACTTTGGTAACGCAGTGTAGAACCTTGTGCTATGCTAGCAGCTTCTGCCAAAGCAGCATTTTAAAAAATCTGCACAGCCAATCAAATCTCCAGCAGCCAATCAGAAGCCTACCTGGCCCCACCCACTTCCTAAAAACATTTGGTGGGTGCCAGAAAGGGGGTCAACGAGCCTAATGGTGCTCACGGGCACTACGTTGGGGATTCCTGGGTCCCAAGGAGACCCAGGTTCAAATCCTCATTGCACCATGGAAGCTAACCGGTTGACCTTCAGTCACCCCTAACCTAACCCCAGAGGGCTCTTGCTGTGGGGATGAATTCTGCAGGAGAGAAGGAGGCTGGAAGTTGCATTGGAAAGGCTTTGGCGTCTTCGACTGGAATGGCTTTTGCTTCTTCCCCTCCCTTAATCTGTTGAATCGTCTCCTCCGCTCTGCCAGGTGGTTTGCCCTCCATTTTTGATCCCGACGTTCCTTGAGGAGGACAGATCTTCTCGGCAAACCTTCCTTCGTTCCGAACGCTACCTCCATCTGGGCGTCCCTCCGCGCACCTATCCACTCCGGACTCCGCCGCCGCTTGTTGGAACTCTCCCGCTAATTGAAGTGGATTTCGAGTTAATTACTTCCTCCCCAAGTTTGCCGAGGTCCACGTTAGATTGCAGCTTTCTTTAATGGCTTTTAATTATTATTTTGGCAACATGCAGAAGTCGCTCGGATGTGTTCTCCACAGCTAATTAACAAACAATGTATACTTCCTTGGGGGAGGGGGGAGGGATGGAATTGTGGGTCTGTTTCCCCTCCCCCCCAAAAAAACCGCCACAAGAGAAGTGCTGAGGAATATTCTGACTAAGGCTGAATGCCCAGGGCTGCCTAGATGTAGGGTTGCCAGTCTCCAGGTGATGGCTGGAGATCTCCAGCTTTTACGAGTGATCTTCAGGTGACAGGCATCAGTTCACCAGGACAAAATGGTCACTTATACCCCACTGAAGTCCCTCCCCTTCCCAAACCCCACCCTTCTCAGGCTCTAATCCCCCAAATCTCCAGGTATTTCCCAACCCAGAGCTGGCAACCAGAGTTGGGGGTGGGGGTGGAGAGCGTGGCTGGTCTGGAAGTTTGTTTTCATACAACATTTCAGGTTGGGCGAGGGTGGTGTGAAAAGGAACACTGAAGGATATTTTGCAGTGGTGCAGGCCTGCCAACTGCTGGATTGGCGGGGGGGGGGCACATGTTCCAAAGTCATAGGGTTGCCAACTCCAGATTGGGAATTTCCTGGAGATTTGTGGAGGTTGGTGAGGAGAGGGACCTTTGCAGGGTAGGAACATAAGAGAAGCCAAGTTGGATCAGGCCAGTGGCCCATCCAGTGCAACACTCTGGGTCACAAAGTGGCCCAAACCCATGGGCCATCAGAAGGTCCACCAGTGGAGCCAGAACTTCAGAAGCCCTCCCACTGTGGCCCCCCCAAGCACCAAGAAGACAAGAAGAAGGAGTGGATCACTGCCCCAGACATAAGACCACAGGAGAAGCCAATGTTGGAACAGGCCAGTGGCCCCTCTAGTCCAACACTCTGTGCCACACAGTGGCCAAAACCCAGGGGCCATCAGGAGGTCCACCAGCATGGCTACAACTCCAGAAGCCCTCCCAGAGTTGCCTCCCCTTCCCAAGCTCCAAGAAGACTGGGCACCACTGGCTGAGGACAGACTGGTCATCTGCCCCGGAACTGCAGTGGGGCCAAAAGCCGTGGGGGGAAACTGGCCCGGGGCTGGCTGTTCACACTGACCAGACTCCTGCAGGAGCATGCCGGAACCGAGTGTTCAGACTGCTGTGCAGTGGCCCCAGGCAGGCCAGCCTCTGCAGCTCGTGGCGGGGCCATTTCGGCATTATGTGCATGGGCGCATAGGCGCATGGCCGCAGCAGCAGTCTAAAAAAATTAAAATCCTGCATTGGGGCTGCTTGTGTGCGTGAGCGTTCATGCACATCTCTCCACTGTGGCGCGTTCACACCGCTGCCTCCGCTTGAATCCTGCCTCCTCCCGTCCACACAGCCGGCAAGCGGGATCCAAGCGCAGGAGGGCCCCTGGACACCGCTTTCTGCCAGTGTCCGTCTGAGGCAGCAGGGAACCGCTTCACAAACGGGTGAGTACGGAAGGGAGATGGAGGACAGCTGCAGCTGCCCGAACTCCCTCCCTTCCCCTGCTTCTGAAGTGGAGCTCTCCTGCTCCACATTGCCAGACTGTCCTCAGCCACTCTGTTCCATCTATACTTTGTGGCTAATAGCCACAGATGTACTTCTGCTCCATATGTTTATCCAGTCCCCTCTGGAAGTTGTCTATGTTTGTATCCCCCACCACTTCCTGTGGCAGTGAATTCC
Source organism: Lepidodactylus listeri (assembly GCA_029233225.1). NCBI lineage: Eukaryota > Metazoa > Chordata > Lepidosauria > Squamata > Gekkonidae > Lepidodactylus > Lepidodactylus listeri. The sequence goes on from JARCFY010000022.1 coordinate 2,628,240, forward strand.
ACGTGTTAATCACTCTTTGGGGGAAGAAGGACTTCTTTTTATTGTCTATTTTACAATGCTGTAGACCCCCACTGCCTTCAAAGCAGCCACTTTCTCCAGGGGAAATGATCTCTATCGCCTGGAGATCGGTTGTAATAGTTGAAGGTCTCCAGGCTCTATCTGGAGGTTGGCATCCCTAGTTCGTAAGCATTCACACCGGGGCCCCAAACCTCACCTGGGATGCCACCAAAGGTCTTTCCCCACCCCAAACAGTAAATAAAGCTTAACCGTTCCCCTCCGAAACCTGTAATGCCAACTAAACGGCAGCTCGACACCTAAGCCAGGAAAGGCGACAAGCGGCTTGAATTTTCCCACCGATCCTCAGGGTTTTCGTAATGCCTCGTCCCAAAAGGAAATTGATTTTTAATATATGATTTTTATCTCGACACAGGGCCTTTTACTTATTACCTTTAAAAAGAGAGAGGAGACGTTCCTGTTTGTTTATCGTTCGTGGAATATTCCACTGGAAGCCATTTAACACCGATATTAAAATGCCGGCTCTCCCCCATACCTCACCCTGATTGCAATTCTGGCTGCCGCCGCCGCCCCACACTGCGCGTTTCTGCGGTTCTGCATCGTCGGCACGCGGGATCTACAGTGATGGATGGCCTTCTCCCTCCCCCACAGCTTCCGACGGAATCGCCCATCGATCATACTGCATCATCTTTCCTATTATAATCCCTAAGTAGAACGTGTTTTCTTCATTTATTTGGGAGGGGGGAGTGTTATCCCCTTGTTTAATGGCGTGGAGGAAAGGGAGACAAGGGTCCCGATCGTGAGACTTTGCCAGTCCCGAGGCTTTGGGCCACGCATGGATGGTGCACAGTCCACAGTGGGTGTCTACATCCAAGCCTGGTGCTCCTTCTCTTTTGGTGAATTCATAAGAACATAAAAAGAGCCCTGCTGGATCAGACCAGTGGTCCATCCAGTCCAGCATCCTGTCTCACACAGTGGCCAACCAGTTCTACTGGAGCTCCAGCAACAGGGTAGAGAGGCCGAGGCCTTCCCCTGAGAAGAACATCAGAAGAGCCCTGCTGGGTCAGACCAGTGGTCCATCTAGTCCTGCATCCTGTCTCATACAGTGGCCAACCAGTTCCTCTGGAGGGCCAACAACAGGGCAGAGAGGCCTTCATGAGAACCTCAGAAGAGCCCTGCTGGATCAGACCAGGGAGGGTCCATCTAGTCCAGCATCCTGTCTCACACAGTGGCTAACCAGTTCCTTTGGAGGGCCAACAGTAGGGCAGAGAGGCTGAGGCCTTCATAAGAACATCAGAAGAGCCCTTCTGGATCAGACCAGTGGGGGTCCATCTAGTCCAGCCTCCTGTCTCACACAGTGGCTAACCAATTGCCCTGGCGGTCCAACTGCAGGCCATAGAGGCTGAAGCCTTCCCCTGATGTTGCCTCCTGGCCAGGGGTCATTTCGTAGAAAAAGAGGTGCAGGAGCTCATTAGCATACCTATTAGCACAACTCATTAGCATATGCCACACCCCTAACATCACCAGAAGTGTGTCAGAAAGGAAAGCAAAAGGGGGGGGCATCTTCAAAAGCCTCCCCTCCCCTCCCCTTCCCCAGCTGGCCTGCCAAGGCGGGGGGGGGGGGAGTGAAGCGAGTAGAATACAATGGAAAGATCGTGCCACCGCCACTGTTTAAACTTTAAACCCCTTCTCGCTTTGCTTCCTCCATAGGCCCGCTGGGAGCTGGGGCTTGCCACCACTGCCATTTGTGCCCACTCGGGCCCGATGCACATTGGGCCAAATCAAGCCACATTTGATCCAGCTGCCGAATGATCCCGTCAATGAAGTCAATGGCAAAAACTCATAGGGTATATGAGGGGCTGGAGGAGAGGGGGTTTGAGGGAGAGGCTCCAAACTTACCGAGTAGCTGCTGGGGCCTCTCCTCGGAATACCCACTAAGTTTCAAAAAGAGTGGACCACTGAATCCAATTCTACGGGCCCCCAAACAGGTTGCCCCATTCCCTCCATGGTTCTCTACGGTGGGAAAAAAGTTACTTGTTTCCCACCATAGAGAACAATGGAGAGAATGGGGGCATCCTGTTTGGGGGCCCATAGAGTTGGATCCCCTGTTCCAAACTTACTGAAATTTGGTGGGTATTTGGGGGAGAGGCTCCAGCAGCTACCCTGTAAGTTTGGAGCCTCCCCCTCAAACCCCCTTCCCTCCAGCCACTTTTAAAGCCACCACCTAATTTCGGCAGCAATTCGGTGGCGGGCTGAATCAGATCAGAGAATCTGATTTGGCCTGTGGCTGCCCTAGTGCCCACTCCTGGGCTGGCGAAGCACCACTCCGCCTCACTCCAGCCCCAAATGACCCCTGCTCCTGGCACTCAGATTCAGAAATGGACTGCCTCTGAATGTGGAGGTTCCCTTTAGTCACCATAGCTTGTAACCACTGATAGACCTCTCCTCCCTGAATCTATCTTATTCCCTTCTAAAGCTGTCTAGATCTGTGGCCATCACCACGTCCTCTAGCAGCAAATTCCACATTTTAATCACTTGCTGTGTAAAAAGCCAGTTTGGTGAAGTGGTTAAGAGTGCGGACTCTAATCTGGGAGAACCAGGTTTGATTCCCCACTCCTCCACATGCAGCTGCTGGTGTGACTTTGGGTCAGTCACGAGTTCTCTCAGAGAGGTTCTCTCAGGAGCAGTCCTCGAAAGAGCTCTCTCCGTCCCACCTACCTCACAGGGTGTCTGTTGTGGGGAGGGGAAGGGAAAGGAGATTGTAAGGCACTCTGAGACTCCTTTGGGTAGTGAAGGGCGGGGTATAAATCCAATCTCTTCTTCTTCTTCTAGAACTGGCACTCTGGCCCACACCGGATTAACTTGTGCCACTCATGCCGAAACCATTCTGGTTTCTCTCCAGACCCGAAGGATTACCTTATCCTGTCATCCCTAATTCACACTTAGATCAAACTAAGCCAGAAGCCAAAGAGAGAGGGCGAACTGACATGTGGATTAGCTCTGTTTCTTATACCCTGAAAGCATTTCCCCTTTCTTGACGAATTAACTGTAGGCACAGCTTTCACCAACCACCCCACCTCGGATGGAACTTTAGGGACAGATGCCATCCTGGGGTAGCCGATCGGACCCATGCACGGTTTAAGCTACACCGCAAGAGCAACAGTTTTCCTTTTTCAAAATTATTTTCCTTTGTTAACTAAATTATTTCGGGATGTTGTTCAGGGAGTGTGGGTCTGGTGTTTTAGAAGTCAAATGATTATTCCGAACGCTCTCTGTTTTCTTCCCCCCCTTAAGTGTGAAAGCGATCTCCAAGGAAGAATAATTTTCACTTCTCAGGATTAATTAGCTGCGCTAATTAGTGTTTAGGGATGAGTTAGTTATACACAATTATATATGCGGGGAAACGTAGTTTGTCATGTGATGGCATCGCAAGATAAATAGGCTGAAATTTGGGGGGAGGGGGGGGCGATGCAAAAAGGATACCACAAGCATTGCGACTTCTGTGCTCCCAAGACGAAAGACCACCAGACCCTAACGTGGGTGTCACAGCCAGCTCTGTCCATCTTGATTCTTTGTTTCGATCCCATCCTTCAGCCAAGGTAGCACACATGGTTTCTCCCTTCCTCCGTTTTATCCTCACAACAACCCTGCAAGGTATGTATGAGAGAGAAAAAGATTGGCTGGAGGGCACCCGCTGAACTGCACGGCTGAGTTTTAACTCTATGGGGATTTTTTTTTTTAAAGGAAAAGGAACCCATGAAGCTGCCTTCTATTGAATCATACCAACTGGTCATCCATCAAGGCTGGTATTGCCTACTCAGACTGGCAGCGGCTCTCGGAGTCTCAGTGTGAGGTCTTTTTAAACTAGTCTTTCCAGGGATTGAACCTGGGACCTTCTGCATGCCAAGCAGAGGCTCTGCCACTGAGCCACAGCCCCTCTTTACAGCTCTCCAGGGTCTCAGGCGGAGGTCTTTCCGATCACCTCCTGCCTTGTCCTTTTTAACTCAAGATGGTGGGGATTGAACCTGGGACCTTCTGCCTGCCAAGCAGAGACTCTGCCGCTGAGCCACAGCTCCTCTTTACAGCTCTCCAGGGTCTCAGGTGAAGGACTTTCCCATCACCTCTTGCCTGGTCCTTTTTAACTGGAGATGCCAGGGATTGAACCTGGGACCTTCTGCATGCCAAGCAGAGGCTCTTCCACTGAGCCACAGCTCCTCTGGGGTGGGATAAAAATTAAATTAAATAAATTAACAAATATATAACCTGGTACCTTCAGCATGCCAAGCAGATGCTCCACAACTGACCAGGGGGCCACACAAACACCTATGAAGCTGCCATATACTGAATGAGACCACTGTTCCATCAAGGCCAGTATTGTCTACACCAAGAAGACAGAGCATCACTTGCCCCCGGTATAAGAATGTAAGAGAAGCCATGTCGGATCAGGCCAGCGGCCCATCCAGTCCAACACAGTGGCCAAAACCCAGGGGCCATCAGGAAGTCCACCGGCAGGGCCAGAACTCCAGAAGCCCTCCCACTGTTGCCTCCCTTCCCCCAAGCACCAAGAATTCAGAGTACCACTGCCCCAGACATAAGAATGTAAGAGAAGCCACGTTGGATCAGGCCAATGACCCATCCAGTCCAACACTCTGTGTCACCCAGTGGCCAAAACCTAGGTGCCATCAGGACGTCCACCAGCAGGCCGGAGCTCCAGAAGCCCTCCCACTGTGCCCCCCCCCCCCAAGCACCAAGAAGACAGAGCATCACTGTCTCAGACATAACGTTCCTATCTTTACCTTGTGGCTGATAGCCACTGATGGATCTCTGCTCCATATGTTTCTCCAATCCCCTCTTGAAGCCATCTATACTTGTAGTGGCCACCACTTCCTGTGGCAGTGAATCCTGTGTGTTAATCACCCTTTGGGTGAAGAAGGACTTCCTTTGATTTGTTCTGAGCCTAACGCTCATTAATTTCATTGCATGCCCGCAAGTTAACTGATCTCTGTTGTTTGGGGGGCTCGCTGTAATTCTGAAAGACCTCCAGGCCCACCTAGATTGGATTGGGCAGTAACTCCTGGACAAAGAGACAAAAATATATAATTGTTCTGATGGGCAAGATGAGGGTTTGGATGTTTCCAAGGACCCAGGGGCATCTTTCTTCCCCCAGAATATCTCTTTTGTCTCTGCCTGCCCATCCTCGCCATGGTTGATGCAAACTCCCCCACAACTGGTGCATATATTCCAGCATGTTGACAAGGAACGAACAATGTAATTTTCTCCCATCAGGCTTCCGAGCAAGTGGGGAGCTCTGCGAGGCAGTGGCAATAAATATGTCTCTGCCAAGACTCACCAGAAGGGTCTCGAAGCTCTCGCCGATGAAGCAGCCCTGGAGCTGAGTTTGCAGGCGACGTTGATCACGTTCTTTGGTCCATGGTTGACTCCATGAAAGACACCCCTTCTGGGATTTTTTTTTAAAAAAACCCTCCAAGATTCCAAATCGTCTTCATCTCGGCTTCTCATTTTTATCCCGCCCTTCCTCCGGGAAACTGAGAACATCAGAGTCGCCGCCCTCCATCAGACCAAGGTCCACGGAGAGGGACTGTGACCAATCAGATCCCTGCAGGCAGACCGTGGGTGGAGCCCATTGGCAACAGTTCTTGCCTGCTAACCCCTCACCAGCACTTGGCAAGTTGGCGCCATTGGTTTTCCTTCCTTGGAACCTTAGAGAGGTAGAGAGGGCACCCAGCTGGGCTGCAGTCTCCAGTTTGTAGAGCCAGGGCAGGAGGCCTTATTTGGAGGCAAGGCCTTGGTCAGCTCTCCATCCCCAGAGGGAGGAAGACATGGAAACTGCATGGGTTGCGGCAAGAAAACCCTTCCCGTGGGACCTGAGCAGCGTTTCCCCCTCCTCATCTGGACACGTGTTCTTGTCTTCCTGCTTCCAGGCACTTGCGCTGCTCATGTACTGGGCTGCCCAAGTCCTCTCCATGGCTACTAACTGTGATGGTGACTGAGGGGAACCTCCATGTTCAGGGGCACTAAACCTCTGGATCTAGAGCCAGGAGGCAACAGCAGGGGAAGTCCTCGTCCTCTCTGCCCTGTTGTTGGCCCTCCAGAGGAACTGGCTGGCCACTGTGTGAGACAGGAGGCTGGACTAGATGGACCATTGGTCTGATCTAGTCAGTGTCTTCTGATCTTAGAAGAAGAAGAAGACAAGGAGGAGGAGGAGGAGATTGGATTTATACCCCGCCCTTCACTACGCAAGGGAGTCTCAGAGCGGCTTACAAATTCCTTTCCCTTCCCCTCCCCACCACAGACACCCTGTGAGGCAGGCAGGGCTGAGAGAGCTCTAACAGAAACTGCTCTTTTTCAAGAACAGCTGTGCCAGAACTATGGCTTGCCCAAGGTCATCCAGCAGGGTGTCTATTGTGGGGAGGGGAAGGGAAAGGAGTTTGTGGGTAGTGAAGGGTGGGGGTATAAATCCAATCTCTTCTCTCTCTTAAAGGGAGGGAAAATCAGGAGGAGATGGAGGAATTGGCCTGCTCAAACCCTGCCCCTGCCAAAAACTTACAGACTTCTGAAAAGGGAGATCTGATGTAAGTGGGACAGTATCGTTCACCTCTCCCCACATCAGAAACATGGGACAATCCCCCCCCCCTTGAATTTTATGGGTTGTTCCGATGTCTAGCCTACTTTTCTTCGGGAGTGAAATGCACGGTGTCGGATATAAAAAAAAAGACCCCCAAAAACCTGAGCCCTCCCAACTGGGAAGATAAGCTGTAATGAAAATGCATTGCTTTGTTTGGTTATATAAGCATAAAGGTATTAAGAAAAGACCAGCTGTGTCAGGAAAGGGGAGGGGGAGAGAAAGAAACAGAAACCGCTCTGTTTCCTTAATGATCCTGAGAGCTTGTCCTTGGAGTTTCTCCTTTCTGCTGTGTGGATTCAAGAAATGTGTTGCTTAAAAATATGGTCACATCTCAAACCCACTGGAGAGATGCCACCTGGGGCGAGAGGAGATTTACACAGCAACCCCACGCAGAGTTACTCCAGGGTTACCCCCGTCGATTCCAGCGGGTTTAGACGAGAGTAATTCTGCGCTGCTAGAAACCAAGCCTAGGCAGATCTGCTGAGAACTAAGTCCTGTTTCATTCAGTGGGACTTACTCCCCGGGGGGGGGGGGGGGGGGGAATGTCCTTAGGATTCCACCCTTAGCATTGCATTCCTATGAGCTCCAGATATACAGTTACTAATTTCATTTATAGTCCGCCTTTCTCCCAGAGACTCAAGGAGGATTACAACAGTTGGCAGTGCATGAGGGACCATGTGAGGCATTCCGTAAATGCTGGAATAAGGTAGAATAGAATGCAATAAAAATTATTATTATTAGTAGTAGTAGTAGAAGAAGAAGAAGATGATGATGATAATGAAAAAGAAGAAGACAAAGAAGATGACGATGAAGACGAAGGAAGAAGAGAGATTGGATTTATACCCCGCACCTCACTCGGAGTCTCAGAGCAGCTTCCAATCTCCTTTCCCTTCCTCTCCCCAAAACAGACACCCTGTGAGGTAGGTGGGGCTGAGTGAGCTCTCTCGAGAACTGCTCTTGAGAGAACAGCTCTGAAAAAACTTGTGACTGACCCGAGGTCACACCAGCAGCTGCAAGTAGAGGAGTGGGGACTCAAACCTGGTTCTCCCAGATCAGAGTCCAAACCCCCAGTAAGGGTCGCCAGAAGTCGTCACACACACACACACACGCACAAATACCCCCCACACATACACACACACAAAAGAACTTTCTTTGTTCTCATGCTGGGGGATTTTACGTAGGAAGTAGTCAGGCCAGGAAGAATTTTGTAACATGAACTGCTCCCGTAGATTGCTCCTTCACCACCTGGGTGTACCAGACCTCTCAGTAAAGAGGTATTCTTGCAACCTAAGGAGCGTTGCTCCAATTCAATTTCAGGTCAGTAGATGTGATGGTCTGCCGTAGAAAAACAAGATTCGAGTCCAGTGGAGTAAGACTCGAGTTCAGGAGCTCCTTATAGACCAATAGCATCTCCTGGGTATGTATTACTAATGAAACTATTGTCTGAGATGGAGTGTCTGTCATGCAAGCGGGAGACAGAGTGAGAAATAGCTTTAAAAGATGGTCTATAAATGTATTGTGAGGCATATAAATGTCGTGTAATGTAGAAAACGAAGGAGAATAAGTTTTGAATATCAATCCCTTCAAATTTCTGGTATAGTAAAAGTTACAGCAAGTATGTCGTATTGATGACATGGGCAATACAGGGTATGTATTAATGATGAAATCTTTGTAGAGGATGTCTTAAAAACTCTAAGGAAGGGGACGCTGGGGAGAAATCACTTTTTATCTCTGTGTTTAAGATCTCCTGTATAAACGGAATCGTTTCCTAATCCTTGTATAACCCCTTTCTTCCTTTCTGTACCCCTTTTACGTTATTTTGTTTTTCAATTATATATAAAAAGGTTTCCTGGGTGCAAACATAAGTCAAACCTCTCTCCCCATTTTTTGGGGTTTTTTTTGTTGTGTGAATCTGTGCTCATGCCTGGAAGTCATGATGACCTCTGGCGAATCCTACTATGTCATGGAGGACTGTCAGAGAAGTGGCTTGGTAGCCTCCCTCCACCTCCCGGCCCTGGTATTCCTTGGAGGACTCCCATCCAAATACTTGCCCGGGTCGGCCCTACTTAGCTTCCGAGATTGAGCTTGCCTGATCAAACCTCCCTTTGTCGGGTATCTGGAGAGCCAGTCTGGTGTAGTGATGAAGAGCGGTGGACTCTAATCTGGAGAACCAGGTTTGATTCCCCAGTCCTCCACATGCAGCTGCTGGTGGGACCTTGGGTCAGTCACAAGTTCTTTCAGAGCTGTTCTCTCAAGGGCAGTTCTCAAAAGAGCTCTCTCAGCCCCGCCCACCTCACAGGGTGTCCGTTGTGGGGAAGGGGAGGGAAAGGAGTTTGTAAGCTGCTCTGAGACTCCTTCGGGTAGTGAAGGGCGGGGTATTAATCCAAGCTCATCTCATCATCTCTCTGTTTAGGGAGGGGAACCTTTTTAAAACACACAGTGGAGGCTTTGGCCTCCCAGGAGAAAAGGCATCTCTTCACAATAAAGTATTTTAATGTAAAATATAAAGTATAAAGTATTTTAATAACCTTTTGCTCCATATAGTGTCAGGAGATAGAGCCACCCCATCCAGCTGAAGTAAGAATGGACCAAAGTACTAAGGAAATATCTGCATACTGTACTAATTTAGGGACTGGGTCTGGCAAAGAGGTAATTTCATAAATGCCTCTCCATGAATATTCCTAGTCTACATGGCCATTCGAATCCTTTAATCTGCATGACGGATCGCTCCGCTTGGAATAATTGCGACTCCCTTTCTGGTCTTCTCATTATTTCCTTTATTATTCATTATTTTAACAGGGTGCGTAAAAAAGATCGATTTGCCTCGTAAAATGTATAATTTATGTAGGAATTGTACATTTCGCTTTTAATTTCCGGCGTCCGCTAATGAACACCTTCGCCCGGACTCAACTTTTCTCGCTTCAGAATTAAATAAATGTTTAATGGAGCCCCGTGCTCTCCGGCTGTACAAACAGCGAATCCCAAAGCTGAGATTTCTCCACTCGATGTTGTTTCTGTTTTCTGGAAGACGTTGCTATGGTTATCATCTTCACGTTGTAGGGAAACAGCACACTCGGTGTGTGTTCTGGTTACATCTCTATCCCATGCTTCCTCAATCATGAAACTCCCATCCAGGAACTGACCCGATGTAGACCATCTTAGCTTCCAGAGGCTGGGTGTATCGAGGACAATTTGACCTTGACCAGGGTGAAATTTTAATCTGCTGAGGAGGTTGCAGTACTTCTAATTGGAAGAACATCAGAAGAGCCCTGCTGGATCAAACCTGTGAGGGTCCATCTAGTCCAGCATCCTGTCTCACGCAATAGCCAACTGGTTCCCCTGGAGGTCCAGCAACAGGGCAAAGAGGCTGAGGCCTTCATAAAAACATCAGAAGAACCCTGCTGGATCAGGCCATTGAGGGTCCCTCCAGTCCAGCGTCCTGTCTCACACAGCGGCCAGCCAGTTCCTCTGGAGAGCCAACAACAGGGCATAGAGGCCGAGGCCTTCATAATGACATCAAAAGAGCCCTGCTGGATCAGGCCACTAAGGCTCCATCTAGTCCAGCATCCTATCTCACACAGTGGCCAACCAGTTCCTCTGGAAGTCCAGCAATAGGGCACAGAGAACAAGGCTTTTGGGTGTAATGTAGAGTCAGTTTGGTGAAGTGGTTAGGAGTGTGGACTCTAATCTGGGAGAACCAGGTTTGAGATTCCCCATTCCTCCACATTCAGCTGCTGGTGTGACCTTGGGTCAGTCTCAAGTTCTCTCAGAGCGGTTCTCTCAAGGGCAGTTCTCGAAAGAGCGCTCTCAGCCCCACCTACCTCACAGGGTGTCTGTTGCAGGAAGGGAAAGGGATTGTAAACTGCTCTGAGACTCCTTCGGGTAGTGAAGGGTGGGATATTATTCCAATCTCTTCTTAGAAGAAAAGAAGAGGAGATTGGTGTTGTCTCCTGGCACTGCTATTCAGAGTTTGACTGCCTCTGAATGTGAAGGTTCCTTTCAGTCACTGTGGCTAGTAGCCACTGATAGACCTCTTCTCCCATGAATCTAACCCCCCTTTAAAGCTGCCTATGCCTCTGGCCATCATTACATCCTCTGGTAGCAGATTCCTCATTTTAATCACTCTCTATGTAAAGAGGTATTTCCTTTTCTCCATCCTGAACCTAGTGCCCATCAGCTTCATTGGATGCCCTCGAGTCCCAGTATTTTGGGAGATGGAGAAAAAAAACCCTTTGTCAACTCTTTCCACCCCACAAATAATTTTACAAGCCTCTAACTTGTCCTCCCCTTAGTCGTTTGTTTTCTAAATGGAAAAATCCCAGATTATTCAGCCTTTTCTCCTCAGGAAGGTGCTCCAACCCCCTCATCATCTTGGTTCCCCACTTCTGTGTTTTTTTTCCAGCTCTGCAATGTCCTTTTTGAGATACGGTGACCAGAACTGTACACAGTATTCCAAACGAGGCTGTGCCGTAGATCTATACAGGGCCACTGTAATATCAGCCATTTTCATTTTTCAATCCCTTTCCTAATTGTGAGGTGAAGCTGAACATTCCTGATGTAAGGGGGGTGGGATTTGTGGGTATGGGCTCATCTGTCTGTTGAGCTTGTGATACATTACACCTGTGGAGGGGGGTGTGTGTGTGTGAAGGAAACAACATGAGTTTGGCATCCCCCCCCCCCCTGAAATTGGCAAAGTAATATAAGAAGTTGCCAGTAAAGGAGGTGGCGGCGAAAGCACTTCCCTTTTTTGTGCTTTTCCCCAACATTAAAAGAGATTAAAAAGTGTGTTCCATCCATTCTTTTTGACAACCATGTCTTAATGACCTGGAAAAAAAGAAGGTGTCTGAGCAAACGCATTAGGCCTGAAAACCCTGAAGGAATACAAACAATTTGGTGCCGATAATTGACACCCACACAAGACGCCATAATGCATCACACCAAGAATATGCTGAAGAGTTCGCCTGGAATTTCATATTAAAGTCACTCAGAAGAAACATAACTCCCTCTCCTCCAGCCACACTCCCGCCTGGGTTTCTAAACTGGAGAGGGGATTGTTTGCGACCTAGAGATCCCCTGCCAAGGCTACAGGCCCTTGTACAGCATGTAAACTTTTACTTGTCTTGCAGATTCAGCTTGATGCGGCTAAGAGGATGGGCAGACATGTATCGGCTCAAGGCTAAACCTAACAAGATGCAAACATCAGTCTCTGGTGGCAAGCAACACTGGCGACGAAGCACGCCACAGAAACCAAGCACACATCTCCTTCCTAGGGATGAGCCAGTGTCCCCATCCGGTTTGTTTTTATTTGCTTTTACCTGTTTATCAACTGTTATGATTCCCTCCCTTCCCCCCCCCCGCCCCCCCACTGTGGCAGAGCCAGCGTGGTGTAGTGCTTAAGAGCAGTGCCCTCTAATCTGGAGAAGCTGGTTTGATTTCCCACTCCTCCTCTATCTGAAGCCTGCTGGGTGACCTTGGGCCAGTTACAATTTTCTCATGACTGTCTCAGCCCCACCTCTGTCAAAAGGTGCCTGTTGTAGGGAGAGGAAGGGAAAGGCGATTGTCGACGTTTTGAGACTCCTTAGGGTAGAGAAAAGCTGGGTATAATCTTCTCTTCTCCTGTGTTGATTGGTTTGTACGGCACACATGTATTATATCAGTTTTTACCAAGTGCAGAGGCCGTATTTATACATAAACTATATGTCATATATACATGCAGAATGCCAGCTGCTGTTCCTTAAGTAGCCACATTCAGGCCTAGGTTGTCTGGCTGGCTTCTGGCTGAGTGGGACAGGCAGTAAGGCATTGGTTACCGGTTCCCCAGGGTTCTGTGTTCAAGACTTTCTTTGCACTAAATGTGTGTGTGTGCAGAATTGGCCTGCTCAGGCCTGCAAACTCTGTTCTATATATATGTGTGTGTATGTGTGTGTGTGTGTATTTATTAATTAAGTTTTTTATAATATTAACAACAATCAACAGTTTCGTCGTTGTCACGTAAGAGTAACATACACTGTGTTTTACAATATGACATCCCATGTATAACATGAAACCAACAAACACGTAACTGAAAACAAAAAAGTAGAAAAAAAGAAGCAATCAATTCAACATACCTTCCCCATACAAAAAGCCTAAACATGAAATAGTTGCAAAACCCATCTCCATAACCTTAGAAATAGTCCCAATACGATTAAGTTAAATCAACCAACTCGTTTTCAAAAACTTGCGGTACCGATAGCTTTGAGCATTGTTTTGATTTTCAGGTACCTTATCCAAGTTCTCCAAAATTGGGTACCATCTCGCTAGGTGGTTAGAAGGACCTAGAGAGGGATCACCACAAGATATTGCATCTGAAATCTTATCCATAGTCATATGGTCCCAAATCTTAAAAGTACCATTTCTTAATCAAGGGAATTTCAGTAGACATCCAACAGGAAGCTGCAAGCCTTGTTTTGCCCTGCCTTCCTAGGTGCTTCTCAACACCTGGAGGGGCTTTTCTTGCACCCTTGGGTAGCTCGCCACCACCACCTGTACTTTGTAAAGAATTGTCCACTGGGAGGGTCAGGGCTCCCAGCTTCTCTCCCAGGTTCTGAGGCCTTACCTCTGTGACTACCACTACCCAGCTCCTGGTCACCATGGGGGACTGTTTACTGCCTTGTGCTCCCTTGCAGGAATAGCCACTCGCCAACTAACTGCCTTCCCCCTGGTGCTCCTTTTAAAATAGTGTATCCAAGGGGGTGGAGTTCTGTGTGGTACAGAGAACCACTACCAGCATCAAAAGTTGCTACTACGTCTGGGCCGCAAAAATGTCAAGCACAAATACTGGATGGGGGATACATTTCTGGGGAGTAGTGTATGTGAAAGAGATCTTGGGGTAAGAGTGGACTGTAAACTTAAATACGAGCAGTCAGTGTGGTGCAGTGGCAAAAAAAAGGCAAATTCAGTCATGGGTTGTATCAAAAGGGCCATAGCATCGAAATCGCAGGTGGTGATAGCCCCTCTGGATACTGCCTTGGTCAGGCCGCACCTTGAGTACAGTGTGTGGTTCTGGAGGTCTCGCTTCAAAAAGGATGTTGACAAAATCGAGAGGGTGCAGAGGAGAGCGACGAGGACGATCTGGGGTCTGGAGACTGAGCCCTATGAGGGAAGGCTAAGGGCCTTGGGAATGTTTAGTTTGGAGAAGAGGAGATTGAGGGGGAACATGATTGCTCTCTTTAAATATTTGGAAGGCTGTCATTTGGAGGAGGGCAAGGAGCTGTTCCAGTTGGCAGCAGAGGAGAGGACCCGAAGCAACAGGTTTAAATTACATGCAGGAAGAAGCTACATCAGCTGGATATTAGGGAAAACTTTTTCAGGGTCAGAGGGGTTCAGAAGTGGAATCAGCTGCCTAGGGAGGGTGTGAGCTCCCCTTCACTGGCAGCTTTCAAGAAGAGGCTGGATGGATATTTGTCAGAGATGCTTTAGGCTGGTCTTGCATTGGGCAGGGGGTTGGACTAGATGGTCTGTATGGCCCCTTCCACCTCTATGATTCTAATGTATTTATTAAAAAGAAAATGTTTACAAACATACTTTTAGCACAGCACCAGAATGAGCAAGGGTTATAAAAAATGGGTAAAAATGCAAATCCTCAGTGTCTCTCTTTCTAGACATGTCCTATCAGAAGGTAAAATATAGGACAGGTGCCTTAGCTTTAAGAAGTTACAGATCTCAACATAATTTCCTTACCTTGAAGCTTGAATTAAAGAATGTTTATTTGCAGTCAAAAGACCATTAATCATAAGAATAGATTCCTATAACTGTCAAAGAGATGCATTCCAGCACAGAGGACTGGCTCTTGAGATAACTTGTGACTGACCCAAGGTCACACCAGAAGCTGCACATGGAGGACTGGGGAATCAAACCTGGTTCTCCCAGATTAGAGTCTTCACTCTTAACCACTACAGCTCTTAACCAGTACACCAAACTGGCTCTTAGACTGGCAGCAGCTGATCTACTCAGACTGCCTCATCTACTCTAACCGGCAGCAGCTCTCTGGGTTCTCAGGTGGAGGTCTTTCTCACTACCTATGACCTGATCCTTAACTGAGTCTGGAGGTGCCAGAGATTTAACGTGGAACCTTCTGCATGCCAAGCAGATGCTCTTCCATATTGCTTCCCAATGGATGTGAGGATGGAAACTGAACTGGTGGATGTCGGAACATCTCTCAGATATATAGACAGACTGATAATAGTTTAGAAGACTTAATAGTTTTGGAATTTACCACCTCAAAAAATTGTCCAGTTTTTCCTTGTAGATGAGGATCGGAACACCACCTTAGCAGTTGTTAAATATTTCGCTGCAGTGATTGCCTGTAAGAGAATTGGATCTTGCTTTGTTTAAGACCTTTGGGTAAAAAAAAAAAAAAGTAAAATAAGAAGATGGAGCACAGACAGGAAAAAAAAACACCAAGCTTGTAGGTGAAAGGGCCGTTATTATAGAAGATGGGGAGGGAGGTCTTAGGCATGTTTATTGCCCCATGGAAAGGATGGAAGGACATCTTCTAATCTCAACTAACCACTTTGTCGCAAGCAGGCAGTTATTTAAACCACCGGCTCGTTTTTATTTTAGAATGCAACCGTTTGTAATTCAGTCAACACCCCCCTCCCCGCCGACGCCCCGTTCCCCGAGAAGAAATTGCAAAAAGAAGAGATTGAATTGTCCCCAAGATAGGCAATCGCCTGTCGGCAGCTTCAGCGTCGAGGGACTTTTCCCCTCCTTGGGTTAAATAAAATTGCCTGCGAAAGGGTAAAGCCAGAGCAGCGCCACCGAAAGATCCCCGAGCCAGTCAGACTCACTTAGCCCCTTAATCCCTTACATTGGCAGCAGAATCCAAGGGACATGAACCAATGCTCAAAGAAGCAATAAACAAACAATGCGGCAAGCTCTCGCCTCGCTGTTTTCCTTCCCTCCCCTTTCTTTTAAAGAAAGGTTCCATTTCTCATAAGCACATGGCAATAAAGACAATAGCCACTGAACATCAGTAAGATAAATCAATCAGCGGAGAACAGCGCGGCATAGGTGGTCTGGGCACTCAAAAGCAAGGGGAGGGGGGCGCATCAGAGAAGATTCTGCCTCCAGCCCCTCGAAATCCTATATAACTACCTGTGTGAGGCCGGGAAAGCTTATTAATAAGCGAGATGTGGAAGGCTCTTAAGCAAAGTTGTGTATAAACATCCACTACCTCCTGCGTCGGAGAGTGACAGGTCCCCAGCAGGGTTCTCTCTTTGTCATTTTGGAAGGCCAGTGTTAGCGGAAAGTTGGGGTCTGAACTTTGGAAAAGGCCTGCAGCAATGTTCCCTCTAAGCTGCGGAGTCTCGTGAGCAAAAACTCTACTTTGTGAGCTACTGGTATTAAAGCTTTGAGCCAGCGATTCGACTATGGCATAGATTAGTTTGCTCTGGAGCCGTCCTTCCTTAACTAAGACAAAACTGTGTAAGCTGAAGGTTAAAAGCCTGTGAGCTAGCTCACACTAACTCAGCTTGGAGGGAACACTGGCCTGCAGGGGAAAGTCCCCTTCACCCTATCCTTGCTGGCTTGCTAAACAGGTCCTCCTTAACAAAGGCCTTCAGCTTCTGTTTAATGGGTTGGTGTAGTGGTCAGGAGCGCAGGCTCTAATCCAGGAGGACTGGGTTTGATTCCCCACTCCTCCACATGCAGCTGCTGGTGTGACCTTGGGTCAGCCATAAGTTCTCTCAGAGCTGTTCTCTCACAGGCAGTTCTTGAGAGAGCGCTCTCGGCCCCACCTACCTCACAGGGTGTCTGTTGCGGGGAGGGGAAGGGAAAGGAGGTTGTAAGCCGTTCTGAGACTCCGTCAGTTAGTGACAGGTGGGGGTATAAATCCAATCTCCTCCTCCTCCTCCTCCTGTCTGTTGGGTTCGCACCACCTTTGTGCAGTGTCTTAGTGCTCTGGCATGTTCTGGGACAGGCAGTGCACGAGCGCTGATACCGAGGGTGAGTCGTCTCTTGTTCTTTCTGGCTTTCCATCTTTGAATTCCAGCTGATGGCCAGGAGGATAAAATTTGGGCTGGCTCATGGAGATGGGCCCTGTCCTGGATAGCTCAGGCTAGCCTGATCTTGTCAGATCTCAGAAGCTAAGCAGGGGTCGGGCCTGGTCAGTATTTGGAGGGAGACCTCCGAGGAACACCAGGGATGCAACGCGAAGGCGGGCAATGGCAAACCATCTCTGAACATCTCTTGCCTTGACCTGGATGGCCCAAGCTAGCTTGATCTCATCGGATTTCAGAACCTAAGCAGGGTCAGCCCTGGTTTGTACTTGGATGGAAGACCACCAAAGAAGTCCAGGGTTGCTATGCAGAGGCAGGCAATGGCAAACCACCTCTGAACATCTCTTGCCTTGACCTGGAAGGCCCAGGCTCACCCAATCTCATCAGATCATGGAAGCTCAGCAGAGTCAATCCTGGTCAGTATTTGGACGGGAGACCTCCGAGGAAGCCCAGGGTCACTCTGTAGAGGCATGCAATGGCAATCCACCTCTCTTTGTCTCTTGCTTTGAAAACCCTACAGGGTCATCATAAATCAACTGAGACTTGATGTCAAAAAATTTTTTAAAAGGTGGGGGCTACTGTTCGATGGGTGAGATGCAAATATTTGATTTATTTAGAAGATCTGTATGCCACCTTCCCACCCAAACTAGAGTCCCCGAGGCAAAACAAGAGAAGCATTAGAACTGCATTTAGAATGTGAATTAATATGTTAAAAGCTATTTTTAAAAAACTAAATTAAACCTATAAACGCACAAAACAGGTAGGCCAATGAGAGAGGGTGCCAAACAACACAGAAAAGGTCTTCACCCACTGATGGAAGACAAAGGCAGAGGAAGACAGACTAGTGAGAACCTATGAATGAGCCCTGCTGGATCGGACCAGTGGTCCATCTAGTCCAGCCTCCTGTCTCACACAGTGGCAAACCAGTCCCTCTGGAGGGCCAACAACAGGGCAGAGAGGCCGAGGCCTTCCCCTGAGAAGAACCTCAGAAGAGCCCTGCTGGGTCAGACCACTGTGGGTCCATCCAGTCCAGCATCCCGTCTCACACAGGGGCCAACCAGTTCCTCTGGAGGTCCAGCAGTAGGGCACTGAGGCTCACACCTTCCCCAATGTTGCCTCCTGGCTCTGGGATTGAGAGCTTTAGCACTTCTGAATGTGGAAGTTCCCCTCATTCACCTTGGGTAGTCCCCATTGATCAGCTTATCCTCTATGAAGCTATCTAATCCCCCTTTAAAGCTGTTCCTTCCTGTGTCCATCACTACATCCTCTGGCAGCAAATCCCACATTTTTACCACTTTTTGTGTAAAGTAGTATTTCCTTGTGCCCTCCCTTAACCTACTGTCCATCAGCTTCAATGGTCCTTTGATATTGCCCCCAAAAGCTGCTGCTGCTCCCATG
This sequence comes from Lepidodactylus listeri, assembly GCA_029233225.1. Classification (NCBI taxonomy): domain Eukaryota; kingdom Metazoa; phylum Chordata; class Lepidosauria; order Squamata; family Gekkonidae; genus Lepidodactylus; species Lepidodactylus listeri. Next base: position 2,646,336 of record JARCFY010000022.1, read on the forward strand.
TATGAAGATAGAGCAGGGCTCCCCAACATGGTGCCAACACCTTTCCTGGTGTCCCCAAGCATTGATAGAAAGCAGGAAGGACTAGGTGGGCTGTACTGGTGCAGCCCTCCCAGGAGGCAGGGGCTGAGTTTCAGCAGGGCAGGTCATGGGCCACAGTGCAGAGAGGAACTAGGGTCCAGTCCAAAGATCAGGGATTCCAGAGATCAGGCATGCCAAGTCCAATCAACAAGTTCCAGGTAGCACATCCAAGACCAGTGCGGGGTCAGGGGTGACAGAAAAGCTGCTTGTCAGGTCCAGTTCAAGATTGCATAGATCCAGTAGCAGTAAGGCTGTTAGCTCAGTAGTAAAGTGTATGAGTTGCATCCACCAACAGCTGTTCCTCCTGGCTGACTTTACAGCCAAGTCTTAACAAGCTATACTCCCAGGAAAATTCCTTGGCAGTCATCCTGAAAGTATTCATCCACCTCATCAGTTGACAGCTGACAACAGCCATGAGTCTCAAACTCCTCCTTTCCTGCAACTCAGCTCACCTCTGACAGTGTCAGTGCTGCAGGGGTGTGGATGAGCTAAGTGGGTTGGGAGTGACTTCTGAAGACTTGTTTACTGCTTCAGAGCTCCAAGGTGTTGGCTCAGTTTTAGCTGTAGGCTGTGACCGGCTCAGCTGGTAACCTGACCTCTTGTTGCTCTCCTCCTGGCTCAGAGCCAGCTGCAGTCAGTTGTTCAATTACCAGCTGAGGGCCAGCTGCAGGTAGCTCTTCATCTGGGGAATCTGTGCTGTCACTGAGCACAGACTGACTTATGACATGGGGCTTTTGGCCAGCAAAGTTTCTGACTGGTCATTGGAAATTTGATTGGTGATGCTGTTTATTTATTTTTTTAAGCATTGCTGTGGCAACAGCTGCCACCAAGGCAAAAGGATTGACACAGTATGACTGAAGGTAAGCTACAGCAGCCATTTTGAGGCTGTACCCATCACACTGTATCAGAATCCTGAAGCTGCCTGCAGGCTCAAAAAAGTTGGGGACCCCTGAGACTGAGCAATCTCTCATTCTCTGTGAGACTGGATAGGTCAGCGTCTCTGGTTAGCAACAATGTTCCCTGTAAGCTGAGTTAGTGTGCGCTAGCTCACAGTTTTTTAGCCTCCAGCGCACACATTTTTGTCTTAGCTCCAGAAGGATGGCTCCAGAGCAAACTAATTTATGCAGCAGCCAAATCGCTCTCTCACAACTTTAATGCCAGTAGCTCAGAAAGTAGATTTTTTGCTCACAAGACTCCACAGCTTAGAGGGAGCATTGGTTGGCAGTAGATCTTCTTTCAGCCATACCCATAATGCCCTTCTGCACTTTGTCGTTCAAGGGCCAAAGGATCTGGAGCGCTGGCAAACCCAGTCTGTTGTTCGAACAATGAAGTTGTCCCTTGAACTGTGGGGGGGGGGATATTCAATGCCCTCCGTCCAAATTGTCCTCAACGATCCCTCGTTATCACGGCCCCATCTCTGCCCCCATTTCTCATAATCCATAATATTCTGCCGGGCCTCTGCCTTCCCCTCTTCCAGGGCACATGCAAGAATTCAATGGAACGGCGTGTCCCCTTTTAAAAGCGGGAAGATAACAGCGAGGACTTTGTGCTGGCGACGGGAAAACATTTTGCTGCAGATGTCTCCTTAATAATGCAAGGGGAAAGATTTTGTTCTGATCTAATGATGCATACATCTAAGGGGGGAAGGAAGGAGAAGCCAAGCAAGTGGCTTTGTGAGGCGAGTGCACTGGTAATTCCCAGAGAGTGGCCTAGGGCACATCAGAAATAACTTAAGTAAATAATTAAAGGTTTGGGGGCGCCCGAAGGATCCAGAGTGCTGTATCCGCTTGCTTTCGCCTTGACTCACGGCTGGGCTTTGCTCCTCGCGGCTGGGTTTTGCTCCTCTCGGCATCACACGTTGGATGCATTATTGAAAATTGCTCCTGATGAAGCAATGCTCTAAAACAACTTATTCTTCGCAGGAACATGAGCACGGGAGTATAAATTCTGGATGCCCCTGACCTAGATGGCCCAGGCTAGCCTGATCTTGCCAGATCTCGGAAGCTAAACTGGGTCGGCCCTGGTTAGTGCTTGGATGGGAGACCGCCAAGGAAGTCCTGGGTCACTACTCAGATGCGGACAATGGCAAGCCCCTCTGAACATCTCTCACCTTGAAAACCCCATGAGATGGAACTTCCACATTCAGAGGCACTAATCCTCCAAATCCCAGAGCCAGAAGGCAACATCAGGGGAAGGCCTTGGTCTCTATGCCCTGTTGTTGGCCCTCCAGAAGAACTGGATGGCCATTGTGTGAGACAGGATGCTGGACTGGATGGACCCTCCCTGGTCTGATCCAGCAGGGCTCTTCTTATGTTCTTATCAGGGGAAGGCCTCGTCCTCTCTGCCCTGTTGTTGGCCCTCCAGAGGAACTGGCTGGCCACTGTGTGAGACGGGATGCTGGACTAGAGGGACCCTCACCCGTCTGACCCAGCAGGGCTCTCCTGATGTTCTTATGTTCTTCAGTCGGCTGTGACTTGATGGCACTTTCCACCGCCACCATAAACTCTGTGTGAGTCGAATGCGCTGGCTTCATGCTCTTCCAGATAACCTATGTCCAGAGACTCGTGGAGGAATATCGGGAATGATAATCTCTTATGGTGACTGCACAGGCTCTCCAAATTGTTCTGGTAACAAATGTCCAATGTGTCTCTTCCATCTGTCCTCCCCAGGATCCACCCCCGAATCTCCAGGAATGTCCTAACCTGGAACTGGCAACCTTGCCTGTCTTGTCCTGCCTGTACCTGAGACCTTGGAGAGCCGCTGCCAGTTGAGTAGACAATACCGACCTCAATGGACCAATGGTCTGATTCCGTCTCAGGCAGCTCCATATACGTTCGTGTGTGTGTCCAGGAGGACAGCTGGGCTCAGATTCATATTCAGCCATTGCCTGCCACTAGGAAGCACATTTCTTATCCTGCCCCTCCAGCAAACAACTTTGGCTTCCTTCTTCCCCGTTTTATCCTCACAACAACCCTGCAAGGTAGGTGCAGCTAAAAGAGAGCGAGTCATCAGGACCCAGCAGGCATTTGTAACTGCTTCTCGTCTGAAGCTCTTAACCATGACACCACCATGGGTGGTGTTGTGGTCACACCACTGTTTTTCAGGCCGAACTACCTTACAGGGGTGTCGTGAAGGCTGGATGCATGTCTCTTCCATCAAGCGATTTTCCATGGCCCATGGTGTAAACTTTTAGCAATCGCACATCGTATGGGAAAGCAACACCTGGCTCCAAAGAAAATCTTTTTTCATATATTTATTTCTGGGTGTGTGTTGTCTTACAATACTAATATTGACCACGGAGGAAGGCCCTAAGGGGCCGAAACGCGTACGGTCTACTGGTCATAAGATATACCCCTCAATTGTCTATGTAAAACTATCAGCTCTGTGTGTCAAAAGTTTTAAGAGACCATTTCTTTTAACCTATTTTATCTTTCATTAATGTGTACGCCATAATAAATATTTGTATTTTTATAATAACTTATTTTGTTAGCTTGACCCTCTTAGATCACAGCCATATTTTGGGTTGAGTCTCCCCCCCCCTTTTTTTCTCTCTGTTATTTCCGAAGGGTGTAGTGGAATCGAGTCTGGCTGTGTCCGTCCAGTTCAGGAAGCCAATGACATGGGTTTTGTGTGATAGCTCTTGCAAGCAAGAATGACAGCCAGCATGGCGTACGATTGCGTATGAAGATGGACAGCTCTGAACAGAGTTTATAGAAAGTCTGGAGCAGTTATTTGAGGCAAATAGAATAAAAATTGGTCCACTCTTCATGTAAATAGATTTCACTCCAAATCAAATCCACTGTTCAGGGTCTTCTTCAGAAGATGATCCGTTTAGGGCGTTTCCCCCCCCCCCCTTTCTTCTTCTTCTTTTTTCCATTCCACTCTCTTTTAAGTATTGTGTAGAAAATAACCTTCTGGTATGTCAAGTATGCAGAAAGGGAGCCAGAAACCAAAGGTGGCATTTCAAGTGCTTCCTTCTTTCTGTTGTCGCTCTGGAAATGAAACATAAGAACATAAGAGAAGCCAATGTTGGATCAGGCCAATGGCCCATCCAGTCCAATACTCTGTGTCACACAGTGGCCAAAAACACCAGGTGCCATCAGGAGGTCCAGCAGTAGGGGCAGGACACCAGAAGCCCTCCTACTGTTGTCCCCCCCCCCACTCCAAGCACCAAGAATACAGAACATCACTTGCCCCAGACTTAGAGATCCTACCTATACCTTGTGGCTAATAGCCATTGATGGACCTATGCTCCAGATGTTTATCCAATTCCCTCTTGAAGCTGTCCATGTTTGTAGCCCCCACCACCTCCTGTGGCAGTGAATTCTATGTGTTAATCAGAATGTGTTAACCAGAATCCTCTGGTTGTGGTGATGGAGAATGGAGTTGCTTTGGTCAGAGGAAAGGGTGGAGCCAAGTGGGCTTATGGGAAATCCAGGGGCGGAGCTTCAGGATATGGTTTCCCTTTTTTGGCAAAAAAAAGAGACAGAGACCTCCACTTCTACCTCCAAATGGGCAGGTTTCTTTCTTAGTGAGTTGGCTACCTTCCTTCTCTTCCACTGAAATTAACAGTAGTGATCTTGAACTTTAACGAAACCCACTCTGTGATGCTTATGACAATAACAACGATGTTTACCGCAAGCTGACACAACCACCAACAGGAGATGGATTGGATTCCAGTTTGCAAGACCTGAGCAAGATGGTTAACTATAGGATGTTTTGGAGGTCATTCATTCATAGGGTCACCATAAGTTGGAAGCTATTTGATGGCACTTAACACACACTCAAAGAGAGAGGGAAACAATGAGTTGGTAACGGCACGGGTACTAGCCAATAGGCTTTCTCCATAGCTTGCTTTCTCTGGTTCAGACTGAACTATGGTCAAAATATCTCAGATCTTTTTTTGTGTTGTAGCCAGTGATTATCTGTTTTAGACATCTCTGCCCAATGCTAAAACTAAAATGGTACTTGGGTGTTGCTTCCAGAACTGCAAATCTCTGAATCCCTGAGCCAGGAGACAATGTCAAGGGGAGGGTCTCAGCCTCTGTGCCCGGTTGGCCTTCCAAGGCAAGAGGTTGGCTGCTGTATGTAACAGGATCCTGGGCTCAGTGGACCACTGGCCTGATCCTACAGGGCTCTTCTTGTGTTCTTAACACAAAATCCACACTGCAGTTGCTGTCATTTTGAAAAAGATAGCTATGTTAAAGTCAGGGTAGCTCAGTATAATCCAACCAACTAAATTCTAAGTAGCTTCCTACTTATGGCGAGCAGATATCCAGGAGTATTTATTTCATCCAAGATGGGTAGTTAATTTATCTGTAGCAGCAGAAAAGAGAAAGAGACCAGTAGCACCTTAAAAACTAACAAAATATGTGGCAGGGGACAAGTTTTCCTGAGTCACTGCTCACTTCTTCAGATACAGCTAGAATGTGAGTCCGTCTGTCCTGTACATTGAAAAGTGGAGTGATACCAGATGCCAAATGACATTAGCAGGCAAATGACAATAGAAGGGTGTGATTGAGTTAGGTGTGATATGCGGAGGTGTAGTAGATGTGGAGAAATCAGCACTGGTAATGAGACAGGAAACCTAGGTCTTGATTCAGTCCAGATGGGTGCATTGCCTTGAGCTTTGTTATCAGTTGCAATTCAGCAGTCTCTCTTTCTGATCTCCCTTTGAAATTCCCGTGTAAGATAACTGCTACTTTTAGGTCAGCAACTGAATGTCCTGGAAGATTAAAATATTTCAACCCTGGGCTGACCTTGATGGATGGGGACATAAGGCTGTATTACTTGTATTTGGTCACTAGGTGGTGCCAAAGTGCAACCTCAGAGCAGAAGCTTGGGCCCTCCCAGAAGATATGTCCACTTCCTTCCAAAAAGAAGCTCAGGCCACCACAGCAGAAGTTGTCTCACTCCTTTCCCTGGTAACGTTGGCTCGAAGATTTATGAGAATACACATCTGGAAGGATCGTCAACCACCATCTGTTCCACCTCTGTGCAGCAAAGCAGGATTCCACACACCTATAAAGCATTCTTGATTCACAGCCTGTGCAACCTCTCCCTCGAAGTCCCACCACTGCCTTGGGCATTGCATTCTGTTGCTCGGTTGTTCCTTTATTGGAGCATTTTCCTAACAATGTCATAACTTCCTGCCAATGTCAGTTCGTTGGCTTGGAATCCCACTTCCTCAAGTGGAAGGGTTTAATTAAAATATATATATATATCGTGGTGGATGTCTATGTTTAGACTGCCTCTCCCCTTATGAGCCCCGTAGGACCGTATTATTGGCAAGCCAGCATCTCCTGGCCCCAGGGATGTCCATCTTGCCACAACTAGGGCCAGGGCCTTCTTGGCCATGGCCCCCGCCTGGTGGAATGAGCTCCCGTGTGAGATCAGGGCCCAGCAGGACACCTTGGACAGTTCTGCAGGGCCTACAAGATGGAGCTCTTCCACCAGGCTTTGAGCTAAGGCGGTGGATGTCCACACTTTATTGTGCCTCCCCTCCAGTGCTCACCATAGGTCAGATCTAAATAACTACTTGGAGCCCCGACTACCTCGTCTGTTGAGGTGCTGGTTCGAGACTGTATATTTGATTTGATTTGTCTTAACCGGTTTTAACTGTTTTTGTACAGGGAGGGCGGGATACAAATCTAATAAATAGATACATAAATAAAATAGCTGTGGCCTAAGTCATTTCCAAAAGGGTCCCATGAAGCTGTCTTATATGGAATCCAGGCACTGGTCCATCAAGGTCAGCATTGTCTACTCAGGCTGGCAGCTGCTCTCCAGGTGTCTCAGGCTGAGGTCTTTCGCATCACCTCCTGCCTGGTCCTTTTAACTGGAGATGCTGGGGATGAAATCTGGGACCTTCTGAATGCCAAACAGAAGCTCTGCCACTGAGCCACAGCCCCTCTTTACCAGGGTCTCAGGTGGATGTTTTCCCCATCACCTCCTGCCTGGTCCTTTTAACTGGAGATGCTGCTGGGGAATGAACCTGGGACCTTCTGCATGCCAAGCAGAGGCTCTTCCTCTGAGCCACAGCCCCTCTCTACAGCTCTCCAGGTGTCTCAGGCCGAGGATTTTCACATCACCTTCTACCTGGTCCTTTTCACCTTCCTGTATCAGTTTTTTTGATGATGTTGCTTTCGGATGTAACTTTCAGTTTGGAAACCTGATGCCGTGGGCCATGGCGACTGCAAAAAGGAGGGTGTTGAGTCCACAGAAGTCCTTTGTCCGCGGAATGGACTTCTGTTCACACAATGCGGTCCCAGTTCCTGTAAATTTCCCACTTGCGATGTTGTCCCATCGTACATGGACCTCTGGATACTGTGGCAGAAAAATAAGTGACCCTGGGGCATTTCTGTATAACAGCCCAGATTGGCTGAGGCCTCTCTGGGTACTGAGGGTATAAATTGTTGAAGACTTCTTTGCTCTGGACTGGCCATCAATCAGCTCTCTGTGAGCTCTTGTTGTCCAGTCCAGGGTGCTCTGTATTTCATACTGGCGCACTACGTTCATGTGGAAGTATTCTGAGCCGAATATGGAAGTGTTGTGCTTTGTTTTATCCTAAAAGATCTGTTAAGTGCTAAAGTGCTTTTCTGTCCTTTAGAAGCTTATATTCTAATGCAAGTGTTTAAGGACTATGGTCTTGATCAGGGCTTTTCTTCTGGAAAAAGGAGGTGCCAGAACTCTCAAGAGGGAAGTGAAATGTTCGATCAATATACCGAAAAATCGTGAACTTTTAAAGATTTTTTTGTCAAAGAGGTTCATTCTGGCATGTTTGTCAAAGAGGTACATTCTGGCATGTTCCCCCACCCCCCGGAAAAAAAGCCCTGGTCTCTCTTGATTCAGTTCCTTGTCAGTCTCCACCCAATCGATAAAAGAACTAAAGGGGAATTGGAGGGTCCCGAGGAAATAGCCCTGGGGTCCCAGAATCCCGCAACAGATACTCAGGACCAGCTTTTCAGGAGACTGTTGGTAGGAGGCATGAAAGAAGAAGAAGAAGAAGAAGAGATTGGATTTATACCCCGCCCTTCACTCACTTGGAGTCTCAGAGCGGCTTACAAACTCCTTTCCCCTCCCCTCCCCACAACAGACACCCTGTGAGGTAGGTGGGGCTGAGAGAGCTCTTTCCCAAGCTGTCCTTGAGGGAACAGCTGGTACAGAGCTATGGCTTGCCCAAGGTCATCCAGCCAGGTGCAAGTGGAGGAGTGGGGAATCAAACCTGGCTCTCCCAGATTAGAGTCCGTGCACTTAACCACTACACCAAACTGGCTCTCAAAAGACCAGTTGTGTTTGGGATCACCACTCACGGTTCTTTGGATACTACCCATTATGCATTATAGCTATACAGTGTTGGAACTGGTCTCCCCCAACCAATCAAGGGCAGAGCTCAGCTGCCACTGAAGCATTGAGGCAGACTTCCGAAACAAAGCTATGTCCTAGCCCAGGTTGGGTTAAACAGGACCAGACTACATGGTGGAGATGCTGGGGTCAAACCTGGGACCTTCTGTATGCAAAGCAGAGGCTCTTCCTCTGAGCTACAGGGCATCCTCCGAGAAGTAGCTTTTCAGAGGACATCAGAGCAGCAAGAGAGAATCCTAGAAAGATAATCTGGTGGTTCTTAGGGTGGAATCACTGGCTTTTGTCCCACCTTCAGTAGCAGCCATGCCGTCTGGTTTTGCTCTTGAGATGGTGGAAGTATCCTGAATCAATACACATGGGTTGGTCGGTGCAGATTTGCCTTATTTTGAGAAGGGCAACGACTTACAAGGACTCTAGTTCGGCATTGTTTAAGAGCATCTAATGCCTTTTCTCCATATTAAGTTTTTTTTTTCCTTTTCTTTTCAATTTGCTGTCGCAGAAGCAAGTCTAGCAAAACGGGTCACCGCATCCTGTTTCCCGACGAACCCGACATGTTTTTTAACATCATAAAAGTCAGTAACTACGACCGAGAACATAATAGGATCACCTCCTGGCTTTTCGCTCGCGAGACCGTATGGAGAATACAAAAGCCAGGCGAATCTATATTTTGTCATCTGTGATGCTCGCGAAAGCCGTACGGCAAGGGGTTATTTTTTTTTATCAGTGGAACATGAATTAATGATGGATGGCAAATGGAACAAATAATGAATTCCAAATAAATACTTATTGCATAATTGAAGTTGCAAGACTTTTCGATGAATAAAATATATTTGTATTTACAATGCATAAATCCGACGGGGGCACGGCGGGCCGTAAACAGCTATCTGATGAAAACATTGATGAGACGTTCTAAATTAGTAATAGGTTGAATACATTTCTTAATGATGCCGCCATCTCTGAGCACAGCCACATGGGCCAGTTTACAATAAACAGGACACCATTTTGTGGCCGCCGGATTACACAGAGAGGAAGGTGCTGCGCCTTCGACATCTGGGTGCCCTCTGGAGAAGGAGAGAAAGGATCTTCACAGTTCAGGGTTTTCCAAAGGAACAATTCTTTTCTTTGGCTTCCATCGCTCTAATGCTCCGCATCAATGGAGATAACTTCCTGTAATCCCAAATAAAAAAGTCTCATTACCATTTTATAAAGGAAGAATAAGAAGACACGAGAGTACAGAAGAATCTACAGTATCCTACCAATGATTATATCCGCTAAAGCCACCGTGGTGAAGTGGTTAAAGCAAAGCTCCTCAACCTTTTTGAGCCTGTTGGTGCCTTTGGGATTCTGACAGGACATGGAGGGCTCAGCCTCCAAATGGCTGCCACAGAAATGGCTGCCGCAGGAGGCGGAGCCAGCTACCAAAGGGCTGCCGTGGTTTACCTTCAGTCGCACAAAGGAGATCCTTGTGTGGTGGTGGCAGCCGCTGCCAAAACAACATTCTAAAATATCTGTATAGCCAATCAAATCTTCAGTTTGTGTCAGTCGCAAGTTCCCTTGGAGCTGTTTTCTCAAGCGCTGTTCTCTCAGAACTCTCTCAGCCCCACCCACCTCACAGAGGGTGTCTGTTGTGGGGAGAGGGAGGGAAAGACATTTGTAAGTTGCTGTGAGACTCCTTTGGGTAGTGAAGGGTGGGGTATAAATCCAATCTCCTCCTCCTCCTCCTCTTGTGCCAGGCACCCAATGAAAGGCTCACTTTCTAGCTTCTTAAGAGCCAGTTTGGTGTAGTAGTTAAGAGCGGTGGACTCTAATCTGAGAGTGAAACCATCATGCAATGCAGAGGGGAATTTATGTTCCAACATGGGTTTCATAAAACAACAGAGGGAAAAGCCAATGCAGAATCAGCCCCTGTGAGGTAGGTTGGGCTGAGAGAGCTCTTGAGAGAACAGCTCTGAGAGAACTGGGACTGACCCAAGGTCACCCAGCCAGCTGCATGTGGAGGATGAGTGGCAAGTCAAACCCAGTTCTCCAGATTAGAGTCCACCACTCTTAACCACTACACCATTTGGGTCTCCATTGGGGAGAAAGGCGGGTTATAAATGAAGTAGATCAAATTTAGAGGGTTCTGCTCAGGAAAAAGAGAAAGCGGAGGAACTCTGAATGAAGTCAGAAGAATTTTGAAGACCAGCAAGGTTCCTTCCATAGCTCTGCAAATCTATCACGTTGTCATCTGGCATTTCCTCCAAGGATCTTGCGCCCCTGTCTCTCTCCCTCCGTTTTGTCCTCGCAACAACTATGTTGCATGTTGACAAGAAATGAACCATGTAATTTTCTCGTGTCACACTTTTCAAGCGAGTGCTAAGCTTTGCACAAGGCAGCCGCAATAAATATGTCACTGCTGAATTAAGTGGAAGGTCCTTGAAAGGTTCCACTCCCCAGGAAACAACCCCGGGAACTGAGTCTGCTGGGAAGGAGTGGACTCCATCTCCTGCTTCACAGAAAATTGCCATCCTGGAAGATGCATCTTCCGAAAATTTAAAACAAAGTTCCCCTCTAAGACAACAAATTATCTTGATCTCTCTGTATCTTTTTTTCATCCTAACCTTCCTCTGGAGAGCTCAGAGTGGCTATGATGTACCCCATCCACTTCCCTCCTTCAGAGACAATATTTTCCCTCCTTTTTTTGTCCCTTCACTGACTGAAGGGTAATGTGTTTTCTTCTCCCCTGAATAAACTTTGGCTGTCCCACCCTGTCAGTAAGGTATATTTTGGCTATTTGCTCAGCCAGGGAAACTGAGTAAAGGGATAACTAAAACCCTTGAAATTGTACCTGAGAGACTTTTAAAATTCAAAAATAACAAAAGGTTTTATTTAACAACATGGGGGAAATTCAGGTGAAATCCAGGGTTGGAATTACTGCGGTAAAATTAGTTCAAGCATAGATGTTTGATCTTATATATCAGGCTAATGAGATGTTCCCAATTCATTCACAGTTACTTAGATCTTTATATTGAGAGACTTTTGTGCCAGTGTTTTCTGAAACACTCTCGTTCACGATATTTGAGCAATTGGTGACTGGTTTGGTGCCCAGAAGTCAGTATTCTTCCTGAGTTTTTGACTGAATTTTAATGTCTTTATAAGCAGTTACTAATCATACCAGATCAGGGAATTCTGCACTTTCCCTGTTTGACTTGGTAGGGAATCTTCTTCTCTCCATAGAAGATCTGTCCACTTTCCTTTAGCTTGAATGGGAGTCTACTCTACTACCCGAACTTCCTTACCAAACTCTCCCAGTTCTCTGGCTGTGTTCAAATTGCTCTCAGCTACAGCTGAATTCAGAATGTGTTCAGTCAAAGTAGAAATCTGACTCTGTCAGCACTAAACTCTTTTTATGTCAGGGCAATTTTTATGTGGTCTCAGTCAGTACATCTCTTCTCAATTAAGGCAGGAATCTGACTGAATCTCCTTAGCATCCAGTTCTCTCAAGAGTTTTTCTGCTCACTCCATCATGTAGCACTCAGGTCTCAAACTGCTGAACTACCGGTCTGCAGTTTAGCATCTTAATCACTTGAGCCACTGCAGCCTGTAGAAAGCTCCTACCCTACCACAAATTTTGTTAGTCTTTAAGGTGCTACTGGACTCTTACTCTTTTCTACTAAGACAGGAATGGAAGTTTGTTTCTCTTAGTAACTCCTGGCCCATATTTGCAAGATAAATTATGCAGCATGATAATAATGGCAAATAATGGCAAATAGAATCCGGATACAAAGTAATATGAATAATAAAAAAGCCATCAGTTCAACAAGTGAAGTTTGCCTTCATAAAGCCCCAGAACTTTTCAAGTACACAACTATATTAAGAGTTTTAAAAAGGAGAGCTGATAAATTCTTCGGCAGCCTCGCGGCATCTTGGTTTGCATTGCCTACTACAAAAAAAAGTGTGAGGGGTTTTTTTTTTATCAGAAATTATGAAGCATAAAAGCTTTCAAGCACTGAAGATTAATTCTTCCTCCCAGAAAGATATAGATCGTAGTCAAATTCTATCAGGCTGGGTTTGCCCGTGGCAACAGAGTTTTAAGTATAATTCCAAAGCAATAGCAAAGCAGATGGTGCATCGGGAAACAGTGGGACGGCATTCCGGGTATTGTTAGTGTCAGGTTAAAAATTCACAACCTCGTAAATCACACAGAAGTTTAGTGCTCAAGCGGGCGACTCCGTGGTTATTTTTTTTTAAACCCCAAGTTGGAACCCATTTTTAAATCGAATTAAAGTATGAAATAAATTAAATATTTGATCGCTGCACACATCTTTTGATATTGCGAGTTTGCTCTTCCCTGGGGGAGGGGAAGTCCACAGGTGTCTGTGGTATGGAAGATCTTTTGAATGTCTCCTCATGTCTGTTTTGATCTACACATTCCAGTTCCCTATGAGATTTGGTTGTTGGGATATCAGATCAGAACTGGAGAGACCTGAGTATAAACCCCCCAAAGTAGTCATGAAACTCTTTGGGTGACCTTGGGGTAGTCTGTCTGTCTGTCTGTCTCTCTTCCTCTCTCCCATTCTCTCTCTGTCTGTCTCTCAGCCCAAACTACCTTGAAGGGTTGTTGTGAGGATAACATAGGATTGCCAGGTCCCCCTGGCTACTGGGGGAGTAGGATTGCCAACTCCAGGTTGTGAAACTCCTAGAGATTTGGGGCTGGAGCCTGGGGAGGACAGGGACCTCCATGGGGTACAATGACCTAGAGCCCACCCTCCAAAGCATCCATTCTCTCCAAAGGAACTAATCTCTGTAGTCTGGAGATGAGCTATTAATTCCAGGAGATCCCCAGGTCTCACCTGGAGCCTGGTATCCCTAGAGTGGGGCAATGGAGATTGATTACAGTGCCCTAAGGTCCTTGAAGGAAAAGCAGAATAAAAAAATGGGATAGATGGATTTCTAGAAATGTACATAATCATGCTGGGAAACTTTGCTTAGAAACCTCTTGTAGTGCCTCAAGCCTGAACAATGGAGTTAATTTGGAGAGAAATCTATTAACATATAAGACTGGTTCTGTTCAAGACTGCTGGGTCATCAGATTGTTAAATAAAGAGAGCTGGTAATGCCCGTGTGTTCCAGATATTCTGTTAGTTAGACCGAAAGAGGGACATCTGTATTCATTCAGGAGTTGCTGCATACCTTATCATTTGTGTGTTTTAGGACTCATTTTTATTTATTTTTTTTAGTTTAGGGTTTTGCATTCAATCGGCACTGTGAGCTGCCTAAGGGGGGAAAGGCAGGATAATTGATTCAAATAGTTAAGCTTTAGTGCAGAAAATCAAGTTGGGAGGGTTAACTAAAAAGTAGGGAGTGAAATCATTTGAGCAGGTAGTTGTCTGTGTGTGAGGGGAGGGAGGGAGGGGGTAAATTTCCAGAAAACTGATGAGAAATATGTCCAGAACTTTCACGTCCAAAATCAAAAATTTCGCAATGCCAATTATATGATGACAGGATGGCTAGTCTGCCCAGGATCTTTTTACGAGAGCCAGTTTGGTGTAGTGGTTAAGTGCGTGGACTCTAATCTGGGAGAACCGGGTTTGATTCCCCACTCCTCCACATGCAGCTGCTGGATGACCTTGGGCAAGCCATAGTTCTGTCAGAGCTGTTCTCTCAAGAACAAGTTCTGGAAAGAGCTCTCTAAGCCCCACCTACTTCACAGGGTGTCTGTTGTGGGGAGGGGAAGGGAAGGAGTTTGTAAGCCACTCTGAGACTCCAAGTGAATGGTGGGGGTATAAATCCAATCTCTTCTTCTTTTTCTACAGCACATTTACTGTACTCGTTAATCCAGAATTTGTGGGTGAATATCCCAAGAAGTTAGCTTCTTTTTTCTCTCCTTGAGACTACCTCAGAGCATCCTGTTGGTTGCCTTACATCTTTCACCTGCGCACCACTGAATGACATAATTCTGTCAGCAACACCACAAACGAGAGACAGAGAGGGACTAGCGGAGGAAAAAGAAGAATTGATCTGCCAACAAAGTTCTCCTGGCGAGTCCGTGCGAGCTTTGGGAAACCCAGAGGAACAGTCTTGTGTGGTAGACGGGCAGCCAACATTTCAGGCAAGCATTTTTTTGGGTAGCTTGGGGGGGGCCTCAGTTAAACTTGTACTGTTGGGGGGGGCTCAATTAAACTTGGACATCTTCACAACTCTTTCCCCTCCCAAACTTCATCATCCCCAGGTACCACCCCCAAATCTCCAGGAATTTCCCAGGCTGGGGATGGCAGCCCGGTTTGGGCTGAGCTGGGCGTGAACTGGGAAAATGCAGTTTGATCCATGGTTTGTGGCCTGCCCAGTTTGCAAACCATGACCCATCATGAACTTTTAGTTGCCAAACAAACTGGTTCAGTTAATGAGGTTTGTGATGTGTTTGAATGCCCTCCTGGCATGCTAAAGACACCAAATTTGCAGGGGATCTCCAGTTGACTCTTCTCTATCTGCCCTCCAAGTTTGATGAGGAATGGATTTATGGGGTGTGAGTTATGCTCCCCCCCCCAAGAAGGTGCCCATAGAAAAGTGCTTTCTTGGGAAATGACAGACACAGGTCCAGGAGTGTCTAGAATGGATCCTGTGCAAGCTAGAGAAGACACAGGGAACAATCCCCCCGATGACATCCAAATTATGTTGCTCTGAAGTTTGATAAACATTTTGATTGACTGGAGACTGGAAATGTATCCATTCATGAATCGCCATGAACAGCTTGAAAGTTCATGGAAAGTTCGTGCTGGTTGAGTTGCCACGAATTTAGTTAGTGAGCCAGTTTGTGCCCATCCCTAGTTTGGGGCCCCCATCTACTGTGGTTCAGCAGAAGGGTCCCCAGACCTTGGTCATAGCTTGTGATGAAACTGCTCCACCCAGTTTGGAGGTGGAAAATGCCATCGATTCACAGCTGAGTTAAGGCAACCCTGTAGTGCTTGCAAGACAAGAGGCATTCAGAGGTGGTTTTGCCATTGCCTGACTCCATGTCACAACCTTGGACTTCCTTGGTGGTCCTCCATCTACGTACTAACCATGACCCTGCTTAGTAGAAGAAGAGGAAGAGACCGGATTTATACCCCGCCCTGCACTACCCAAAGGAGTCTCAGAGCAGCTTACAATCTCCTTTCCCTTCCCCTCCCCACAACAGACACCCTGTGAGGTAGGTGGGGCTGAGAGAGCTCTTTCGAGGACTGCCCCAGAGAGAACAGCTCTGGAAGAACTTATGACCCAAGGTCACACCAGCAGGTGCAAGTGGAGGAATGGGGAATCAAACCCGGTTCTCCCAGATTAGAGTCCGTGTCCTTAACCACTTAGCTTCTGAGATCTAATGAGGTCAGGCTAGCCTGGGCCATCCAGGTCAGGGCTATCCAGCTAAGGTGTTTTGCCATTGCCTGCCTCTGTGGAGTCATCTTGGCTGACCCTGCTTAGCTTCTGAGTTCTTAGGAGATCGGGCTAGCCTGGACTATCCAGATCAGGGCTTCCACCCAGATTACCTCCACTTTTATTCTTCCACCTTCTTCCCCCAATGCATACTGGGAATTTCAGTGCCCCAAACCCTTGACATTAAAATGAGAGGGGTTTCAAACACCGAGTCTACGACTACCCAAGTGTGCTACCCTGGACTCATCCTCGTTTCCAGATCCGTGTTCCGTTTTGCCCCCCCCCCCCCTGGCAGTGCTGGTATTCTGATGCCTGGCCGGCAAAAATGTCGTCGTCTTGTGTTGCGAGCTCTTTGTGAGCAATCGCAGATCTGGGGACTTTTAAGAGCCTCTTTGCTCAGGGGCTTGAATTCCTGTAATTTAAGCCTCGCCTGGCCCACAATCAGTATCTTTCAAGTGAACTGTTTTCTTGTCATTAAGACTTGACATTTTCGGTACATCGCAGCCGCTTCCCTGCAATAAACCTTCCCTCGGGGACATGCAAACTCCATTTTCAGACATGAATACCAGGGAAAGGGAGCACATGGGAAAGAGGAGAAGAAATTATTCTCGCTCACTCGAGATAGCCACAGGAAAAAAAAAGAGAGAGAGGATGCCAGAGCTTGACAATAGGCCTCCACTTTGCAAGACAGGTCTGAGATGCCAAAATTAAAAACGGCGCAGGCTAATTTCGTGCTGCCTTCTCCCTGCGGCAGCCGGTAACTGATCAGAATTTATATAACCAACTACAATTAATGCATTGCCAGTTGTCTGTGCAGTTGCGCCACAATTCAAGATTTTATTCCAGAAATTGCTCCAAATTGGTGTTAAACCGACATATTCCTAAGAGGCGAAATGGAGATGCATCAATAATAATGAATACGATTTCACATATATGTATTGAACTGGAGTCATGAACTATGACTAAATAGGGGTCTGTTTGACTCCGAGTGTCTGATCAGAAAGGGGTGTTTTTTAAATTCTTTGCAAGAGTAGGCGGGTTAATACAAGGTTTTCTGGAACAGTTTTGTAATCACCGCGATTGTAGTTCAATTAAGAAATGTGTTCTGCTTGGTGCCAATTAGATCAATTAAAGTGAGAATGTGAGACGGTCCGTGGGGAAACAGATTTCCCTGGTTGAACGCAGTCTAGTCAGGGAAAAAGAACAGCTTGCTAACCATGAAAGATTACATCGGAAGGAGAAAAGGAAATGAAGGGAAAGCGAGCCAAGACAACTGCAAACTTGACGCCATGTAATGCAGGAAGTTGAACTTTAAAAGGATGTGATTGAACTGGAAGAAGAGGAGGAAGAAGAGGGAGGAGAAGGAGGAGAAGATGAAGAAGAAACAGAAAAAGAAACTGGATTTATACCATTTATACCTCACCCTTCACTGAGAGACTCAGAGCGGCTTACAATCTCCTTCCCTTTTTCTCCCCACAACAGGCACCCTTTAAGGTAGGTGGGGCTGAGAGAGCTCTTTCGAGAATCGCTCCTGAGAGAACAGCTCCAAAAGAACTTGTGACTGACCCAAGGTCACACCAGAAGCTACATGTGGAGGAGTGGGGAATCAAACCCAGTTCTCCCAGATTAGAGTCTGCACTCCTAACCACTACACCAAACTGGTTACTACAAAGTACAGGGACAAAACCCTGTATCAACAGGCCTGAGCCAAATAGTCATCAGGGTTCCATCTGGGCCAAAAATAACAGCGGGTGGGCGACCATATTTGAAAGACACTTTGATTATGTGAATAGTTCATGAAAGGTCACACTAAAATATTTTTAATGCTTTAACTTTGGTGCCATTTCTCGCCCCCCACCCCCACCCCCCAGTTACTTCTGCTTCTGGATTCATTGTAAGGGTTTTCCTAGGCAACCAGGGATCGTGCAGCGTGTGGGAATGAGGTCATGAAATTAAAAAGCCCATCAGACTATCATCACCAGTCACTGATGGCTGTCATTTTTCTTTCAGTGCCAGAAACCTACGAGAACAATTACTAAATTGTTGAACGACCCTCAGCTGTCCAGGATTAACTGATACCTACGATCTGGAGAATTCGGTTCAGTACTGTCCATTGTCCCAGTTTGAACTGCTTGCAGTACCTGTTTTCACCAGCTGTCTTGATGGCGCTGTGGATAGGAAGTTGGTACCGGGTCTTGTCAGCTGAGGGCTGCGACTTTCTTGACTGAATCATTCCATCTGATATTGGGTCTTCCCCTTTTCCTGCTCCCTCCAACTTTCAGTAGCATGATTATCTTTTCCAACAGCAGTGCTGCTTCGGCTAACCCTGGTTCGGCTAACCCTAATTAGTACAGAAATACTGCAGCCACTTGCAGGGGAAGGCGGGATATAAGTCAAATAAATCAAATCTGAAGGTGGCAATGGTAAATTACTTCTGATCACCTCTATGATGAGATAATTCACCCTGGGCTGTAAGTATCTGTGACCCACATTGTACCAAAATTATCACTGTAAGTACATTGTGTTTCTGTTTTCTTTGAGAGACTAATGATGACCTTGCATTGCTTTGAAAAAAAATTCTTACTTACTTGAAGCAAAAAAAAGAAGCAAGTGGAATTGGGACAGAGACTCTCGGGTTAAAAAAAAAGACAAGCTGGGAGGAAAAATTGAACATCGAAAGAAATCGAAATCGAAAGAATAACATAAGAACATAAGAAAAGCCAATGTTGGATCAGGCCAATGGACCATCCAGTCCAACAATCAGTCACACAGTGGCCAAAAATACTAGGTGCCACCAAGAGGTCCACCAGTGGGGCCAGGACACTAGAAGCCCCCCCCTCCAAGCACCAAGAATACAGAGCATAACTTGCCCCAGACCGAGAGATCCTATCGATACTAGGATACAGACTGAGAGATCCTATCTATTACTCCTAAATGGGATCACTGACAGAGGAGGTTCATAACAAAACTCACACTTGAATCAGATGTTTTGAGTCCTACCTCAGCCTTGTCACCGTTATTGTTAACCAAAACTCCACCAACCCATGGAAGATCCACCCTAGCAGTCACCAGCGAGCTATTTTTTTTCTTCCTAAATCCTGCTGTAGAAATGTCAGACATCACTCAAGTGGCTTGCTAGAGCTGGAGAGCCATTTTCTATTTTCCAACCCCCCCCCTCCCTCCACGTTGACACACCCTGAACAATTTCAACAGACATCCAGCATCTCATAAATACAAGGAAACTGTTTGGACGGGGATGGGGGGGGGGGAATATCTCGGTTGTCGAAACCTCGTCATTTGGCTTGAAATACGGTTCCTCTGGAAATTTCATTCCAGGCCAACTTGAAACTAAAACACTCCCGCCTGGGATGAATTGTATCAGAATTCGTTAACTGTCCTTGTTTTATATAGTGTCTCTCCAAGTCCTCACCATAATTCCTGGGAAATTCTGTTTACCTAGCTCCTATAAATATCTGGCACCACGTTATTTTAAACCACTTTTGCAAGATGTTATTACAGTCCCTTTCTTGAATTGTGGCGCTACTCCAACCATATAATCCCACAAATGCCGCTGACATTAATCAAGGTGGCATTGAGCAAACTTTCAATAGCCTTCAGGGTTTTGATATTTTTTCCCCATGAGGAGGAGGCCCTGGCAGGTGATGCTTTGCTGTACCCTGAGAGCCAAACGGCTGCAAAGGGACATTGATAATAAACCGCGTGGTTGAGACATAGCTCTCTGAGTGGGGCCAAAAGCTCTCATCCAACATTGCTCTCCTGTAGAAAGAGAGATCAAATATTGAGGTTATTCATGGGGACTTGCCTATAAGTAATTTTGCATGTAAGAACATAAGAACGTAAGAGAAGCCAATGCTGGATCAGGCCAATGGCTCATCCAGTCCAACACTCTGTCACACAGTAGCCCAAAATACTAGGAGGTCCACCAGTAGGGCCAGGACTCTAGAATCCCTCCCACTGTTGCCCCCCCTCAAGCACCAAGAATACAGAGCATTACTTGCCCCAGACTGAGAGTTCCTATCTATACCCTGTGGCTAATAGCCACTGATGGACCTCTGCTCCATATGTTTATCCAGTTCCCTCTTGAAGCCGTCCACGCTTGTAGCCACCACCACCTCCTGTGGCAGTGAATTCCACATGTTACTCACTCTTTGGGTGAAGAAGGACTTCCTTTTATCTGTTCTAACCTGACAGCTCAGCAATTTCATGGAGTGCCCCCGAGTTTTGTCAGAAAGGGAGAAAAGGACTTCTTTCTCAACCTGCTCTATCCCATGCATAATCTAGTAAACCTCGATCATGTCACCCCTCAGCCACCGTTTCTCCAAGCTAAAGAGCCCCAAGTGCTTCAACCTTTCTTCATAGGGAAAGTGTTCCAACCTTTTTATCATTCTAGTTCCCATTTTCTGCACTTTCCCCAATACTATAATATCCTTTCTGAGATGTGGCAACCAGAACTGTACACAGTACTCCAAATGAGGTCGCACCAGCAATTTATACAGGGGCATTATGATACTGGCTGATTTGTTTTCAGTTCCCTTCCTAATAACCCCCAGCACAGTGTTGGCCTTTTTCATTGCAGTTGCACACTGTCTCGACATTTTCATCGAGTTATCTACTATGACTCCAGGATCTCTCTCCTGATCAGTCTCTGCCAGTTTGGACCCCATCAACACATATTTATAATTAGGATTTTTGGCCCCAGTGTGCAGCACTTTGCACTTGGCCACACTGAACCCCATTTGCCACGTTGACGCCCACTCGCCCATCCTCGATCTGTCTATGTCATTGCCTATGGAGGCCCAGGTCAGTGCCACAGCCAGATCAGCCTTTCCCCATCTGCCCCATATTTTGCCCCTCGTGACCTGGCTGCGGTGATCCATGCAATGGTCACTTCCAGGCTAGATTATTGTAATTCTCTCTACGTGGGGCTGCCCTTCACTTTGCTCCAGAAATTGCGGCTGGTGCCGAACGCAGTAGCACAGGTATTGATGTCACTGCCTGTGCAGGCCCACATTCGCCCGGAGCTGCACAAACTGCACTGGCTGCCTATTGAATACCGGATCCATTTCAAGGTACTGATTCTTACTTTCAAAGCCCTATACGGCCAGGGGCCTGCATATCTTCGAGACTGCCTCTCCCCATATAAGCCCCAGAGGGCATTGTGCTCTATGAATCAACATCTGCTGATGTCTAGTATTTGGCTTTAGTGGTGAATCTGGCCCCAAAAGATTTGTGTGTGGCCTGCATAGCTCAAACAAGCTTTGAGAATCTGGGTCCCAGAGGAGACTGGCTTAGTTGGTTCGTGGTTTTTGGAGGAACAGCTTGATCACCAGAACTTTCATTGCCCAATTTGGCACTGGGTTTGCCCAGCTTGAAGATGAGCAAACAGACGGCATGGCAGGATCACCCGTGTAATAGTTTTCCAGCTGTGGTCACTGAGTTGTGAAATTCCAGCACAATATTTGCTTCTGTAGCAACATGGCGCCAACTTGCTCAAAACCGTGTGGGACTGTTAACAAGTCTTTCATACACGCGTTGTGAAAAGGCATTCATTTATTTTGCCTTCTCCCTTAAGTGATTCTGTCCTGTGGTGAGGGTTGACACTGGGCCTTCCTCTTCTGTCTTGATTTGGAAGAGCTTTTAAGATTTCTTGGGTTTTTTAGGGGAACGAGAATTAAATGCAAGAGTGGGGGGATTTACCAGGAGTAGGAGGGGGGCCAGCTACATTGCTGGTACATTTCTGGTAATGTGGAAACATCACTTTTGGAGTGTACCGGAAGTGACATTATCCCATGACGATCTTGTGGAGACACTCTGGTATTTGGTCAAAAACTCTATGGTAAAAATGGTTTCAACCATAGAGTTTTGAAACAAATACCAGAGAATCGCCTTGACATGGCTGACATGCTGATGTCACTTCCAGCAACATAGCCTGGGCCTCCCTCCTGCTCCTGGTATGCCCCCCAGCTGGCCAGTTGATCAGTGGGGGGGGGGGAAGGGGGCTGATGGCAGAGGATTCCCCCCTTTGAGTGAGGGGCTGGCAACTCTAACAAGGAATGAGCCCCCAGAGTGGCCAACATTTTCTTTGGAGACCTGGTCCTGTCTTGAAGCCACCCTGCTCTCTACTGCCCTCCCAGCTGTAGATGGCCAAGGGTGGCATTGCACCCGTTACTTCAGCAGGGATCAGGCAACTCAAGGGGCTTATAAGGTTTCATCTGGTGGGCAGTTCCCAGATGACTCCCCCTATGGACCCCATGCCAGCCATGGGCTAGGCCACATTTTCCCTGCCCCACCTCTATGGGCCTTTAGTATAATGGAACCACATCTCCAAAATGAAAGTTTATGTTCCCTTTTCCTTGTGTTCCTTGTTGACTGTTGGTGTTAGGCCCATATTTCATGTGAGATGGATGTTAGCGCAAGGCCCGCTATCCTGTGGCTGGTAACTGGCAGCAGATTCTGGGGGACTCGCACTTTCTGTGGCGCAGTGATGCCCCAATGGCATTCCGGCATGACCTGGAAGTGACATCATCACACTGGGGCCAATGCTGTAGCTTTCACCCCAAATTCTATGGTTTAGCAAATGCTAGAATGTCACCTAATGTAATGATGTCACTTCTGGATTGTGCCGGAAGTAGGGTTGCCAGCTCTAGTTTGGGAAATACCTGGAGATATGGCGGGTGGAGCCGGAGGAAGGCAGGGTTTGTGGAGGGGAGGGACTTCAGTGAGATATAATGCCACAGAGTCCACCTTTCAAAGCAGCCATTTACAGGGGAATTGATCTCTGTCGCCAGGGGATCAGATGTAATCCCAGGAGATCTCCAGCCATGACGTGGAGCAGGATGGCCAAACTTGCTCAACATAAGAGCCATATAGAATATACTTCACATGTCTGAGAGCTGCAAGGCATGAACAAATATTACAGATGCATTTTTATTTTAAAATATGCAAATTTGCTTTTTATTAACATTAAATCAGACTGCCAAAAATAAAAACAGAAGGGGTAAAAACAGATATTGATAATGATATTTATTTGTCCAATGTTATTTGCTAATGGTATTTATTTATCTAAGAGAGAGAGAAAGAGAGAGAGAGGTGGAAAGAAAAAATGAAAGAGGTGGAAAGAAAGAGAGAAAGATCCAAAAAAGCAAATAGATGGGAGAGGGGGGAGGAAGGGCGATGTATGCCTCCCCTTCACTTCCCCAGCTGCCCTGCCAGGAGCCGCACAATATGTGTGATAGAACCACGTGGCTCCCGAGCCGCAATTTGGCCACCCCTGATTTAGAGGTTGGCAAACCCTACCTGAAGTGATATAATCCTCACACCATCTGCAGGTTGTGCCTTGATCAAAAGGACTTGGTTTCCCCAGGAAAAAGAGTGCCAGGGAACAGGTCTCATGTACACCATAGCTAGGGATGTACATTTGGGTAAACCGAACCGAATAAATATCTGGAAAATACCGTATCAGTGTTTTGGGGTTTTTATTCAGATGAATGCAGATTACAAAATCCGATATGGCTACCAATACAGCTGGCCCAAATAAAAGCCAGTATTATTTGGCTTTTATTCAGGCCAGCTATACTGTCAAGTTGTGCATTCCCTTCACTTGTGGAGGCATGCTGCCATTCCCTTCACTTGTGGAGGCACGCTGCCATGGTGGCACAACTTTGCGAACGAAGGGAAGGCATTTTAAGATGCCTTCCTTTCACTCCCCAAGGTGCACCACGGAGGCCCGCATGCCTTTGCAAATGAAGGGAGAAGGCATTTTTAAATGCTGAATAAATTTGGGTTTCCCAATTATTTCCCTGAATCCCAATGTCATACCAATATTGGGATTCAGAAATATCGGGAAATACTGATTTCCCCCCCCCCATGTCCAACGAACCTGAATCCGAAAAAGCTGATATTTTTCATGCACACCCCTGACCGTAACTATACATGTAAATACCGTGTAAGCTGCATACAAAATCCATACCTCACGTTTCCAGAATGCAAATAAATATAAGACAACAACAACAACTCCCCTCAAAGAACCAAAACCTTCGACAGATTTAAACGAATATAAAAAAAACCCCCCCGAAACAGAGCTTATACCGTAATACAGGGGTGGGCAAATTGCGGCCCGTGGGCCACATGCAGCCCGCCACAGAGTTTTTTGCGGCCCGCCAAGACAGTCGGCCACGTGGTTTCTCAACAAGCAATCTCACTCCTGATTTCAAAAAAATTGTAGAAAAGTGTAATAGCGTGCATTTGTCTCATTAAACTGGTTCTAAAATTAAATGTGCTTGCAGCTATAGAGGATATGAAATTAGCACAAAAATACATTGAATAAAACCACCCCTATTTAATTTAATTTATATTTATTGATTTTTATGATACGATTTATACCTTTTCTGGAATGCAAAGTTAACTAATGAATGCAATCATTTTAAAAGGTGCGGCCCTCCGCTAACCTCCGCTCCCACAAAGTGGCCCCCGAGTCAAAACAATTGTCCACCCCTGTCGCGCTCCGCCTTCTTCCCTCCGGGGTCCCCTCCCGTGGCCGAGACGTACACCGGCGGCGGGTGGCTCTGAGCAGTGTTGGGGCAAGAAAGGGGCGAGGAAGGGCCTCAGATTGGCAGGGGGTGGGGTTTACAGCACCCCCTTCACCCCTCTGCCTCCGTCGGTGTTCAGTTTCTGGCATCTCTCTCTCTCTCGTTCTCTTTGCCATAAACACCTTCCGGCTCATCCTCCTCGGCCCTTCCTTCCTTCCTGGGCGTCTCGGACTGGGCCGGGTGAGTGTGGGGCCGCTTCTGTGGGGGGGGGAGAGAAGGCCCGGTCGTTCCTGACCGGGACAACCCCTGCCGTAATATGTTCCATTTCAACTCGACAGTGTCAAAGTACTGCAGTGAATCAAATGGCTTCTCGGTCTGGGGCTCTTCTTTTGACGTCTGCAGTGGAGCAGCACCATTTTAGTGGGAGTCAGGTGTTCTGCAGAGATTGCTCTCTTTTAGCAGCTTTTTGAAAGCTCCGCACAACACAGCCAAATCCAAACCCTTTGGATCCCACTGACCCACCCTTCGCCACTAGACTGTTCGATTCTCACAAACTACCTTATATCAGATACTGCAGCAGAAAGAAACTGAGTTTCTCTGAAAACCGCCATGTTCTAAACTTTTTTTTTTTTTAAAGGGGATTAAAGACTTGAAAACATCCATTTCTTTTTCTCCTCGGCGTTGGCTTTTTTACAGAATTACTTTCCTTATTTTTATATACCGAGTTCATTTTTTGTTTCTCGGTCTACGGTTCAATAACATATATATAGAACAGAAATGCAATTTTAAAATTTCAGAGTACACCATGCATCTGTCATGTGCAATAATGCTCCCCGAGACATGGGGAAGGCTTTGCATCCCTCAAAGCAAAACAATGACTAATTAAATGTCCGGTCCTGCAGACATTGATTGATGCGCGGAGTTTTCGGTGGCAGCTGTGGAATTTGCTTGGGGAGCAGCCGTGTTTCTCCTGTTCCCAAATTAAAGTCACTGGGTGTCCTAACTAAAAGGAGCCTCCACGTTTAGAGGCAATATACCTCTGATTGTGTATGTGTTAAGGGGTTTTGAGTCACTTCCGACTTACGGTGAACCTATGAGTTAATGACTTCCAAAACATCCCATCATTAACAGTCTTGCTCAGGCCTTGCCAACTGAGGGCTTTTGTGGCTTCCTTGGTTGAGTCCATCCATCTCCTGTTGGGTCTTCCTCTTTACCTGCTGCCTTCCACTTTCCCTAGCATTATTGTCTTTTCCAGTGACTCTTGCCTTCTCATAATGTGGCCAAAGTACAATAGCCTCATTTTAGTCATTTAAGGGGGCTGCGGTGGCTCAGTGGTTAAGATGCTGAACTGCAGACTGGAAGGTCGGTAGCTTGGCAGTTCGAGACCCTCATGCCACGTGATGGAGTGAGCTCCCAGCTCTGGTCCCAGGTCCTGCCAACCTAGCAGTTCAAAAGCAAGGAATCATAAGTAGATAAACAGGTACTGCTTCGGTGGGAAGGTAACAGCGTTCTGTGTGCCTCGACATCTAGTCATGCCGGTCACATGACCACAGAGAAGTCTTCAGACTGTGCTGGCTCTTTGGCTTGGAAACAGAGATGAACACCGCCCCCTAGAGTTGGATTTGACTGGCTTTCGAGCAAGGGAAACCTTTACCTAGTCATTTAAGCTTCTCAAAGGAGCCGAGGCTTAATTTGATTTAGAACCCACTGATTTATCTTTTTGGCAGCCCACAGCATCCGTAAAGCTCTCCTCCAACACCACATTTCAAATGAATCAACTTTCTTCCAGTCACCTTTCTTCATTGTCCGATTTTCACATTCATACATAGTAACGGGGAGCAATACTGGATGAATTAACTCCATGTGGTTGCCAGCAACAAATCTTCGCTCTTAAGGATCCCTTCTAGCTCCTTAAGAGCCAGTCTGGTGTAGTGGTTAAGCTGAGCCAGATACATCTGCATCACAAACTATCGATCACATTTTTAATCCTGCCTTTCTATCAAGGAAGGCAACTAAGGCTTCTTATGCCTTTGGGGGAACACGTCAACACCAGAAATATTTAAGACTCCTTTGTGATACACTGATTTTTTTTTTGAAAAAAGGAACACTAATTCATGATTGCATTTGTAATATGATATACGGCCGCCAGCTAGGGACAAACCGGAATGCTGCATTGATGGGTTTTAAATGTTTGCTCTAGTATTTAATTTTGCTTTCTTTTTTCTCCCTTACAACTTTCGGTCAAGACAAATAGCCATGCCTCATTGTTAGGCCTTGATGTTGCCAAGGCAAAGGGTACTCTTGGCCAAGATGAAGGGTCTTGTCCGGAAGACCTCCAGATCCTGAGGGGGAAAGGGGGCCAAAGAAAAAAAAGCTTCTGATAATTCAATAAGAAGTTGGGAACCTAAAGATTAAACTCGAAGGCCACGTGGAAACCGTGATCAACTTCAAAAGAACAGCTTCCCGTCTCTCTGGGGTCCTCGGTTAAGAAGTCACCAGATAAGCAATTACCGGAGATTTCTTGCAACGGGCAGGATCAGATGTTCGCAATCCTCTGAGGAAGAGAAGCCAGCCAAAAAAGGAAGAAGAAAGTGAAAGTGCCCCATTAAAGGTTAATTATTCTTCGAAGGAAGCCAAGCGCAACAAGGAACAAACATCTGAAGGGAAAATTCAGCACCGTCACCCACCCTGCAGTCTTCGAGCAAGGCAAATTCCAGCAGTTTGCGGTTGCTTTGCTACCGAGCGGAGGGTTTCCAAGCCTGGGCCCGGGGAAGTCTGCAGTTTGACTTTTCCATGGTGTTTTGATTTATGGCAGCTTCTGCCTTCCGGTCAAATGCAGGTGATGTCTGAGCTGATTCCCCAGGTTCTGTAGCCCAGGCCTGAGAACTGTGGTGCCCCTCTAGGCAATGGACCCACCTTCACCCTACTGAAAATGCCTCCAAAGGCCAGGGGTGAACTCAGGCTCATATAAACACAAGTTCGAATGAGTTCAATGGAACTTGGTGGTGGAAAGCACTGGCAAGCCACAGCTGACTTATGGCAACCTTGTAGGGCAAAGGTGTCAAATTCATTTGTTACAAGGGCCGGATCTGACATAAATGTCACTTTGTCAGGCTGGGCCCTGTGCGCTATAAAATGTAATGTCACATACCAGAGATATAAACTTTATAAAGGACACAGGTGAACCCAATTAGCAATCTCATTTTTAACTCAAAATACAAACGAAAGCGATTGATTCCTAGTGGTGAAAGCAATTGATTTACTGGGGAACCCACCAAAGCCCCAGTAAATGTATTTAATCACATTTTTTTGAAGGGATACCAT
The DNA here is from genome assembly GCA_029233225.1 of Lepidodactylus listeri. Taxonomy (NCBI): domain Eukaryota; kingdom Metazoa; phylum Chordata; class Lepidosauria; order Squamata; family Gekkonidae; genus Lepidodactylus; species Lepidodactylus listeri. The sequence goes on from JARCFY010000022.1 coordinate 2,674,040, forward strand.
AAAGGGGGAGTTCCTTACATTTCCATACACACCAGTTGCTTGCCGGCCGGGTTCTGGCCCACGGGCCTTATGTTTGACACCCCTGCTGAGGGGGTATTCAAGATAAAAGATGTTCAGAGGGGGTTTACCATTCTCTGCCTCTGCGTGGCAACCGTGGACTTCCTTGGTTGTCTCCCATGCAAACACTAACCATGGTCAACCCTGCTTAGAGTCCAATATCTAACGAGATCGGGCTAGCCTGGGTTGATGGCATTTTCCCCCATATTGTCACTTTGTGGACCCCTAGTTAGTCAAGTCCTGCTGTGTTGTCCGCCCCCAACTCTGCAAGTGGATGTTATGGGTTTTTTCAGCCGTAGGGCCCTAAAGGGGGTCTCCTGTGTTCTAAAATGTAACATCAGAGGTGCTCTGAGAAACATCAGGAAGAGGCCCACGATCACTTTAGGGTTGCCAGGTCAGAATGAGGCACTGGTAGGGGAGGAGGAGGGACTTCCTGGGAGTGGGAAGAGCGTTGTGATGTGCTTACGTCACCCCGAAGTGACATAGGCTCATTGGGGGCAATGCTCTGGTTTTTGGGCAAAACTCTATGGTAAAATCGGCCTCAAACCATAGAGTTTTGCCCCCAAAACAGAGCATTTCTTGCGGCATGCCTATGTCACTTCCATGTGACATAGGGACGTTGCCTGACATTGCTGCAGGGAGCAAGGATTTCCTCCTACCAGTCAGCTGGTCGTTGGCCAGTTTGGTGTAGTGGCTAAGTGCGCGGACTCTAATCTGGGAGAACTGGGTTTGATTCCCCACGCCTCCACGTGCAGCTGCTGAATGACCTTGGGCAAGCCATAGTTCTGTCAGAGCTGTTCTCTCAAGGACAGTTGTCTCAGAGCTCTCTCAGCCCCACCTACCTCAGAGGGTGTCTGTCGTGGGGAGGGGAAGGGGAAGGAGTTTGTAAGCCATGCTGAGACTTCGAGTGAAGGGCGGGGTATACATCCAATCTCCTCCTCTTTCTCCTTCTCCTTCTCCTCCTTCTTCTTCCTGCAAAACCAGGCAATCCCCCACCCTGAACTGGGGAGTGGCAACTCTAGATCATTTCCTTTTGTAATCTAAAGAAATTGTTTCAGGCTTTCGCCGCTCTGATTCCGACGGAGAGTCGATATGCCACCATTGTAGCCCTGCTCTTTGGAGCATCGGATTTTGCCATTCCTCTCCCCTGGTTTGGTTTCCAGCCCCCTTGTGAAAGCCAAGGCAATCTGGCTTTCCTCTTCCTCTCCTCTCCTTTTGTCTCCAGCCCTGCAACATCCATCTCTGTGTGCGGGAACATTGTTCTCGAGGAGAGAGAGGCTATTTAGTAGACTTTTTCGGGAATCGACCAACCATATTATGAACTCCCAGGTTAAGGGTACTTTTAGCTCTCTGAATAAAGGACAAGCCTGTCAAGCGAGCCAGTAACTGATCTAGCTTGGAGGGAAGAAACAAAAAACACCAAGGCTGGCCCACGTAGCAGTGCAAGCCGCCTCCGTGAGCAAAGGGCCACTTTGTCTTCAGATGCATCCGCTAGGAGACAACCAAGCGGTATTTATTATATCCGTCAATTTTGCTTTTGATTCTGCCCTCGGTTCAAGGAAGGCGCACGGCTCTCCACTTCTATCCTCACAACAGTTTGCGAGGTAGGCTACGCTTGTTTATTCTTTTAATTTTATTTATGTTGTTTGTAGTCCACCTTTCTCATGGAGACAGAAGACAAACCCGGTTCTCCTGTATTAGAGCCTGCGCTCCTAACCATGACACTACAACAAGGCAGGCTACACAAATTGAGCCGGTATAATCAGAATGGGACATTCAGTAACCAATGCATTAAGGTTTTAGAAGAGTGGAACCACAGGGAAGAACTGAAATGTAGCGGGGTAGGGCGGGATATACATCAGAAAATAAATAAATAAATAATAAATAAATGAGTAGGTGGACCCCTGGTCTGATCCAACAGGGCTCTTCTAATGTTCTTATGAAGGCCTCGGCCTCTATGCCCTGTTTATTGGCCCTCTAGAGTCTAGAGGAACTTGTTGACCATTGTGTGAGACACGATGCTGGGCGAGACGGACCCCTGTTCTGTTCCAGCAGTGCTCTTCTGATGTTCATATCAAGGGAAGGCCTCAGCCTCTCTGTGCTGTGGTTGGCCCTCTAGAGGAACTGGTTGACTGCTGTGTGAGACAGGATGCTGGACTAGATGGACCCTCACTGGTCTGATCCAGCAGGGTTCTTCTGATGTTCTTATCTAGAGAAGGCTCCAACCTCTTGTGCTGTTGTTGGCCCTCCAGAGGAACTGGGTGTCCACTGAGTGAGACAGGATGCTGGACTTGATGGACCCTCACGGCTGGACTTGATGGTGGACTTGATGCTGGACTTGATGGACCCTCACGGGCTCTTCTTACATTCTTTCATCCTTAACACTTACCATAAATGATCAATATAATAACAGAATTCCTGTACACATAGAAATGTCCATTCCGGGAAAAGTGGATTTTTTTTGGTTCTGGCCATCTCCAGGATCAACAACTCATCCCCAGACTAAAGCAACCAGTTCCCTTACAGGAAATGGCAACTTCAGAAAGAGGATTCTGTGGGATTACATCCCACTGTGGTTCCCCCTGTTCCCATCTCTTTCATCTTCAGGCCGCACTCCCAAATCTCCAGGCATTTTCCTGCCCAGAGCTGGCAACCCTATCATGGTGGAACCCAGGTCCTTTGATTGAGTGATCGGTGGGACGTAAGGTACAAACGGTTGAGAACTCCTATCCATAAAAACATAAGAAGAGCCCTGCTGGATAAGACCAGTGGTCCATCTAGTCCAGCATGCTTTCTCACACAGTGGCCAGCCAGTTCCTCTGGAGGGCCAACAACACGGCATGGAGGCCGAGGCCTTCTTCTTATAAGAACATCAGAAGAACCCTGCTGGATCAGACCAGTGGTCCATCTAGTCCAGCATCCTGTCTCACATAGGGGGCAACCAGTTCCTCTGGAGGGCCAACAAGAAGTCACAGAGGCTGAGGCCTTCCCCTGAGAAAAACATCAGAAGAGCCCTGCTGGATCAGGCCAGTGGTCCATCCAGTCCAGCATCCTGTCTCACACAGTGGCTAACCAACAACAACAGGGCAAAGAGGCCAAGGCTCTGGTGCTAAGAACATAAGAACATCAGAAGACCAAAAGAAGAAGTGGTGAGCGATTTGGCTACTGCATAAATCAGTTTGCTCTGGAGCCATCCTTCCTGAGCTGAGACCAAAATGTGTGTGAGCCGGAGGCTAAAAAACTGTGAGCCAGCTCATGCTAACTCAGCTTAGAGGGAACGCTGCCCTTGAGCTAGTATTCCCCGGGGGGAAGAAAGCCCAGAAGAATAAAACTGCAAGCCATGAAAATTCCAGAGATCTCCGCTAATTTCGCTAATTAAAATTAAAGAACCCTATCATCTTGTTGTATGTTTTGAACTAAGCTGAAGTTCCACTATTGCTACGGTTTTTGCAACTAAGTAGGTTCTTTTTCTACTTTATTCAGTTTTTTCCCCCATTTAGTGTCTGGGAAACAATAATTAGATCGGTTCTGCATCCGCACCATTTTGATAAGGCGTTACGGAATACATGGATGCCCCCCGATGTATTTCTTTTTTTAAAAAATTAAAATTCATTTTACATTTACCCTGGCTGGGGAAGGACTCGGGTTTTTAAAAATGTGATATGACATATGGCTCTTCATTATTTATACATTCTGTAGCAGACTATAAATTTTACTTTGGACATACATCGAAGCGCCAAAGCCGTTTCAGTTGCAAACACATAAATCATAGTTACGCTTATTAGCCTGCGCGGCGCACCACCCAAGTTCTAGATTAAAACCTTTAAAATCCATTATAATTGACGACGCCGGCATAACTGGTGTCTGATTTTATTAAAGGTGGTTCATTATTATTGATACCTTTTGAAGCATAATGTTTTTTGGCCGCAGAAAATAAAAAGCTGAAGGTGAATGCAAGGCAGCTCGAAGGTGTGGGTTGCGGGGAGTGGCAACTTGAGGAGATAACCGCCAGGCAATCCAGAACTTCTTACCGTTCGGTGGCGGAACTTGCGTGGAGCTGAATCTGATACTCAGTGGGAGGCTGCCACCAAAACCCCACCAACCTCTTGTCAATTTCCTGTCCCTCTCTTGGTAACATTGGGAGCATGGATCTCCAACATGGTGTCTATAGGCACCAGAGCCCTTGACGGGAGTTTGGTGTAGTGGTTCAGAACAATGGACTCTAATCTGGAGAATGGGATTTGATTCCCTACTCCTCCACATGCAGCTGCCGGTGGGACCTTGGGTCAGTCCCAGTTCTCTTGGAGCACTCTCAGCCCCACCTACCTCACAGGGTGTCTGTTGTGGGGAGAGGGAGGGAAGGAGATTATAAGCTGCTCTGAGACTCTGAATGAACGGTGGGGTATAAACCCAACTTTTCTTCCTCCTCCTCCTCCTCTTCCCCTTCCCCTTCTTGTCCTACTCTTCCTCCTTCTTATCCTTTTCTTTCTCCTCCTCCTCCTTCTCCTCCTCCTCTTCCTTATTTTCCTTCTCCTCCTATTTCTATTTCCTCCTCCTCCTCTTCCCTTGGTGCCTGCTGAACTTCTCAGAAAGTGGGTGAGGCCATTGTAAGGCAGGGCTTGTTGTTGGCTTCCCTGATTCCAGTTAAAGAGTTCTCCAGTGGAGGCTGAGAAAGATTGATAAGCATCTGGGCTTTGTATGGTTCCATTTGCCCTTCAGGATTTCCTTCTTCCCGGGAGGCACAAGGAGGGACGTATGCCATTTATCTTCACTTCCTGGGGCAGCCATGTGGGGTTTGGTTCCACCTGCCATGGAAGCCGTTTTGGGGCAGCGTTCACCAGAAATTCCACAGCCTGAAAAAAGGTTTGGGGCCCCTTGTTTAGGGGGGCTTTAGGACATGTGAAAAAACTTGTTGTCAGTCATGAGCTGAACATGAGTTAGCACAAGGCGTGTCATGGCTGTTCCCCAAACGCAAATGCAGACGTAGGCTGCATGAATAGATGCAATTTACTCAAGTTATGAATAGTTTCACACCATTCTAGAGAAGAAGAGTTGTCACTTATACCCCACTTTTGGGAGTCTAAAAGTGGCTTACAGTTGCCTTCTGAGAGAACCGTAACTGACCCAAGGTCACCCAGCAGGCTTCACGTGGAGGAGGAGTGGGGAATCGAACCTGGTTCTCTAGATTACACCACACTGGCTGGTTTTGTGTCCAGTTTTAGTTCCCCCACTTCAAGAAACATGGAGAGAAATGGGAATGGATTCAAAGTCCAGCAACAAAGATGGTTGGGAACCTAGAAATTAGGGTTGCTGCCCCCCTGGGGGGGGGGCTAGGGGATCTCCCAATTTTGGCGGCCCCAATCCCCCGCTGGCCAGCTGGTCGGTGGGGGAAGCCCCACCCCCAGACAGCAGCGTCCCACAGGAATGCCACTAATGCAATGACATCAGCGTTAGTGATGTCATCACACTACGGCCATTGCCCGGTGATGCTCTAGCATTCAGGAGGAAACTCTATGGTTACCATAGAGTTTTTTCCCCAAATGCTAGAGTGTTGCTGACAAGGAGCCAGGAGCCCCCCATTGCAGGTAAGAAGAAATCTGGTAACCCTGCTCAAAATTAAACTCCATACAGCTGAAGGAACTGGTTGAATGTTCTTGAAGGGGGTCACACCTCAACACCCTATGCCCAATCCAGTAATGATTACATTGGATACCACAACGTTCAAAGCCAACACCTTTTGGTCCATCCCTTTCTTCATTTTTGTAAGCGGCCGATAAAGCTGCCGTTGCTTTTATTTATTTATTATTTATTTTAAACATGGATCACAGAAGCAATTAAACCACCTAATAAGCCTGGCCACCGTATCCCCCCCAGAACAAAAATTTGCCCTTTATTAAACTAGTTTGATGTTCATCTTGGCTCTTTCTGTTCCGACAGGACGAGCTCGTCGTATGTGCTGGGGAGTCTGATCTGACGAGGCAGAAATGGAAAGGCATCTCCTGAGCCCAATCAAGGATCAGAGCTGGAACTTCAAAGGTATCTGTGAGTGTTGGACATAGCAGGAGGAGTTGAGGGTTACTAAGCGGAGGGGGAAACTCCAGCAGTGCCGGCTGCACTGCTGAGAAACTAGAAAGAAGACAGTTCCAATTCATTAATTAAGGCTTTGGGTTTGCAGGAAGTTCCTATCATTGGATAGGGTTGCCAGCTCTGTGTTAGGAAGTACCTGGAGCTTTTTTGGGGGGGGGCAGAATTTGGGGAGGGGAGGGACCTCAGCAGGGTAGAATGCCATAGAGTCCACCCGCCAATGCAGCCATTTTATTCAGGGGAGCTGATCTTGGTCATCTGGAGATCAGTTGTAATACCAGGATGTCTCCAGGTGCCACCGGGAGGTCGGTAACCCTGAATGGGTGATGCATATCTTGTAAGGTCTGAAGAGTTTCTGATGATAGCCATTTTGTGTTTGGTCCTGCGTTCGGGCAGTGGCGGGCCTACATTTTTGCGACCCTGAAGCCTGAAGTCTTATGGGGGCCCCTTCTCCGCCAGCAACAGTAGGGCAACATCCAACAAGGTCCAAAGGGTGAGCTCAGAATAGATTCTGGTGAGCTCAGAGAGACCATTATGGCCGGGTGCTGCACGCCCCCGAAGAAAATTTTGAAATTTGACCAATTGCAAGGACATTTTGAGGCATGTGGAACGGGTATTTGAGCATATCCTAAGGTCAATATTAAGTCCTCCAACCTATTGGCTTTGAGTCTGTCACTGAGGCCGCGGTCACATGGCCCTTTAATGCGGGAGGAAGAGCTGTTTCCTCCCGCATTTAAAGGGACCATTCAGAACGGCCGGGTCAACTCCCACGCCGAAGCCGGCTCAAATGCGGGTACCTCCCGCATTTTCCGACCCTGGGAAAATCAAGTGTTTTTCTGGGAGTCGCGCGAGGAGCCCGCATTTGAGCCATCTGGACAGCCCTCTCTCGCAATCATTGCGAGAGCAGGGCTGTCCAGATGGTCCCATCCGGCATTCCCCCCCCCCTTTACACTTGGGCGCTTGGCCACTCAAGCACCCAAGTGTAAAATGGGGGGGGGGACCCTCAAACTTACCAAACAGCTGGCGGGCGGGCTTGGGGAAGGGTGCCTCCCCCGGCCGCCGCCACCAGTCGCCACCAACAAATGCCCAAGAACGCTGCCACCACCGCTTCTTCCACCTCTGCCTCCTTCGCCGAGTCTTCCGTCCACCGCCGTCACCCGCCATCACCCGCCTTCTTCTTCTCCGCCGCCCGCCACTGCAGGGGTTGGGATGTGTAAACATGTGTAAACATCCCAACATGTGTAAACATCCCAACCTGAGGCAAAGAAACGCAGCCCCTTTAATCCGGGGGGGGGCTCCCGGATTTAAAGGGGCCATGTGACCACAGCCACAAATAGCCTTAATTTAATAACAAACTCCTTAAAAAAAACTCCATCAATTTTGTTGAAAAATTCACTCATTAAAAAAAGAGTTGCCTTCCGGGCCCCTCCAGGATTAGGGGCCCGGATGCTTAAGGGGCTAACACTGGCTAGGCGGGATATAAATCCAAATAAATAAATAAATAAATAAAGCATTGTTAGTTTAATAGTCGATCTGCCCCTGATCGCAGGGCAGCCATTTTGTGTTCAGTCCTGTGTCACATGGCAACTGTTTTGGCATGTCATGGCAGCCATCTTGTGCTTGTTCTTGCATCTCACGGCAGCCATTTTAGGGTGGACCCATGAGCATTTCACAAAATTCTAAATACACCGAGAAGATCAACAGAGGCCATACTCCAATTTTGTGTTTGGTCCTGCGTCTCATGGCAGCCATTTTGTGCTTGTTCCTGCATCTCACGGCAGCCATTTTAGAATTAGCCCTGCCTCTCCTGGCAGCCATTGTGTTTGGTCCTGCATCACATGGCAGCCATCTTGTGCTTGTTCCTGCATTATGCTTGTTAGCCGCCTTGAGCCGGTCCGCTGGCAAGGCGGGATATAAATATAATAAATAAATAAATAAAATCTCATGGCAGCCATTTTAGAGTGGGCCAGTGACCCTTTTACAGAATCCCAAATACACTGACAGGATCAATACAGGCCGCACTCCAGTTTTGTGTTTGGTCTTGCGTCACATGGCAGCCATTTTGTGTTTGGTCCTGCATCTCATGGCAGCCATTTTAGAGTGGGCCAGTGACCCTTTCACAGAATCCCAAATACACTGACAGGATCAATACAGGCCGCACTCCAGTTCTGGGTTTGGTCTTGCGTCACGTGGCAGCCATTTTGTGTTTGGTCCTGCATCACATGGCAGCCATTTTGTGCTTGTTCCTGTGTCTCACGAAAGCCATTTTAGGGTGGGCCCATGACCATTTCACAAAATTCCAAATACACCGAGAGGATTGGCTAGGGTTGCCAGCCTCCAGGTGAGGCCTGAGGATCTCCCGCTTTTACAACTAATTTCCAGCTGACAGTGATCAACTCCCCTGGAGAAAATGGCTGCTTTAAAGGGTCAATGGCTGCTTTAAAGGGTCTATGGCATTGTACCATGCTGAGGCCCCTCCCCTCCCCTCCCCAAACCCTGCCCTCTCCTGGCTCCACCCCCAAAGTCTCCAGGTATTTTCCAAACCAGACTTGGCAACCCTAGGCACAGGCCACAGTCCAGTTTTGTGTTTGGTCCTGCATCTTCTGGCAGCCCTTTTGTGTTTGGTCCTGCTTCTCACGACAGCCATTTTAGGATTAGCCCTACCTCTCCTGGCAGCCATTGTATTTGGTCCTGCATCACATGGCAGCCATTTTGTGCTTGTTCCTGTGTCTCACGGCAGCCATTTCAGGGCGGGCCCACGGCCCTTTCACAAAATTACAAAAACACCAACAGGCCAAACACAGGCCAAGCTCCAGTGCATTGACAGCACACCCTCAAACAATGTGCAGATACAGCCAAAGAGAGAAATCGCATTTTACAATGGCAGAACACCCCTGACGTACTGTGTCAAGAGAGCACCCGTGAAATCCCAAATGGCTTTTTGTGCTCCACGCTTAGCACGCCGAATGCAATAAATTCACAGGCCCATGAAGTATTTCCCCCCTCCCTCTTTTTTTTTTAAAAAAAGTTCCGAATTGCTAATAGGTCCAGCGTCTCTGGAAAGCGTACATGCATAAGTGATTCCGAATCAAAGGTGAGCCAAAGGTAAATGTCACCGAGACGGGCGGAGCGGTGGAGCGGCCAACAGACCCAGCTGCGTTTCCAGACGTCCTCGTCGCCGGGGCCCGTGGAGTCCAATCCAAAGGCAGATGTCATGTTTTGGACAACGATATTCTTTTCCTTGACATCTCGCTATGGGGATGGCCAGCCAGTCGCTCAGCAAAGAGAGGGAAATCAATTCCTTCCTGTAAAAAAAGAGAGGGGAAGACAAAGGATGACGCTCGGGCTCACAATAACCATTAGATGTAATAATTAAGCATCAAAGGACAATGGAAAGCGGAGGGAGAAAGGATTCCCAGCCTCTTTGTGGAAGGTTTGATATTCAAAACATTGTGAAGTCTGAGGCGATGTTTTGGCAACTGCAGACTGATTTTTTTAAATGCACGATCTTCACTTCCTCATGGGTAGGATGAACAAATTAGTCCTGCTGCAGGCGCAGGATGAAATGGTCGAATTTGTCGAATAAGAGAGCCAGTTTAGTGTAGTGGTTAGGAGCCCGGACTCCAGGGCTATTTTTGGCAGGAACGCACAGGAATGGAGTTCCGGCTTGCTCCTGAGTTGGCCACACCCAGCAGGAACTAATTAGCATAATAGGCCACACCCAACAGCAGAAAATCATTAGGACTGGCTACATTAGGGGTATGTGGCCTAACATGCAAATTAATTCCTGCTACAAAAAAGCCTTGGGTTTTGACAACAAACAAGGTAAACAGAATAAGAAGCAAAAGGTGGGTGTGGCTGGATGACCACTCCTCTGGTAATATGGGGGTGTGGCCTAATATGCTAATAAGCTGTGCTGTCAGTAGTGTGGCCTAATATGCTAATGAGTTCCTGCTGTTGGGTGTGGCCTGTTATGCTAACGAGTTCCTGCTGGGCTTTTTCTACAAAAAAAGCCCTGTCGGACTCTAATCTGGGACAACCGGGTTTGAATCTCCACTCCTCCACATGCAGGTGCTGGTGTGACCTTGGGTCAGTCACAAGTCCTTTCAGAGCTGTTCTCTCTGGAATAGTTCTTGAAAGAGCTCTCTCAGCCCCACCTACCCCACAGGGTGTCTGTTGTGGGGAAGGGAAGAAAAAGGAGATAGTAAGCCGCTCTGAGACTCCAAGTGAAGGTTGGGGTATAAATCCAACCTCTTCCTCCTGCAGTTTGGTGTAGTTTTTAAGTGTGTGGACTCTAATCTGGAAGAACCATGTTTGATTCTCCACTTGCAGCTGCTGGATGACCTTGGACAAGCTGAAGTTCTGTCCCAGCTGTTCTCTCATGAGCAGTTCTCTCAGAGCTCTCTCAGCCCCACCTACCTCCCAGGGTGTCTGTTGTGGGGAGGGGAAGGGAAAGGAGTTTGTAAGCCTCTCTGAGACTCCAAGTGAAGGGTGGGGTATAAATCCAATCTCCTCCTCCCTCTTCCTCTTCTCCTCCTCCTCCTCTCCTCCTCCTCCTCCTCCTGACTCCTAACCAGAGCCACCCCAGCTTAGCTTCCATGGTCTGACGAGATCAGGCTAGCTTGGGGCATCCAGGTCAGGGTCCACCAAGACCGACTAAGTCAAGTTCAGTGGACCCAATCCTGACCGGTGTCCCATTGGCTTCAAACGGAGAGATCCAAGGAGCTACTTAAGACTCTCACTGGACTTAAGTGTGCTGTGGAGAGAGGTGACAAAGAGAAATTTTTCTCCCTCTCTCAAGATATTAGAAATCGAGGCCAGCTAGTGAAGCTGATGGGCTGTAGATTCAGAACAGAAATATTTCTTTACACAGAGAGCAATTGAAATGTGTACGTGGCTGCCAGCGGATGTAGTGATGGCCACAAGAATAGACAGCTTTAAAAGGAGATTAGGTAGAGATTCATTGAGGATAGGGAGAGACTAGTCATAGTGACTGAGGGGAAACTCCATGTTTAGAGGCAGTCAACCTCTGAACCCCAGTGCCAGGAGGCAACATCAGGAAAAGGCCTCGGCCTCTCTGCCCTGTTGTTGGCCCTCCAGAGGAACTGGCTGGCCACTGTGTGAGACAGTATGATGGACTAGATGGACCACTGACCTTATCCAGCAGGGCTCTTCTGATGTTCCTACCAGAGGAAAGCCTTAGCCTCTGTGCCCTGTTGTCGGCCCTCCAGAGGAACTGGTTGGCCACTGTGTGAGAAAGGATGCTGGACTAGATGGACGACTGGCCTTATCCAGCAGGGCTCATCTGATGTTCTTCTCAGAGGAAGGCCTCAGCCTCTCTGCCCTGTTGTTGGCCCTCTAGAGGACCTGGTTGGCCACTCTGTGAGACGGGATGCTGGACTAGATGGACCACTGGCCTGATCCAGCAGGGCTCTTCTGATCTTCTTACATTGATCACTCCCTTTCAGGTAAAGGTCATAACCCTGTTGAATATTCTGAAATCCAAAAAGCGACTATCCTATCCCTTTTAATAAAATATAAGCAGGGATAAAAGAGTACTAAATACAGGCAGCACATGGGGGGGTGTACATTAAAAGGAGATTAAAGTTTTGCACAAACCCCCCCCCCCACACACAAAAACCCAAAACCAGGTAGCACTGTAGAACGGTATGGTTATGATGAGAAGGTACCATATGTCCTCCAGTACCAATCTCCAACCAGGGGGGCATTGAGGAGATACTTAACGCGATACCCCATTGTGCCCTGGAGCTGCAAGGCATATGGTCCGATTCTCCTAAACAGTGAGATTTCCTTGTTTTTCTGTCTTTTTGTAATTCTCAATAATTTGTTTTGTTCTGGTATAGCACTGGCATGAGAGCGGCCTCCCGTCGTCCTCAGTAATGTGATTCATTGTGCTAGAAAGAAAATAGTCTGGTGGGGATGACATCAACGGCCAGAAAAAATACCCAGGTGGAGCGGACCCTGGCTGACCTCTGATTGGCAGCAGATCTGACCGACTAAGGATGCTGTGAATGTTAATGTCCGGTCACACCGTGACGACCCACGGCATTTTTCAGGGTAGACACTTTTGTGAGTCAAATCTTACTTCATCAGAGACTAAAGTGAACTTTGACTTGTGAAAGTTTAGAAGATAAAGAAGAAGGAGGAGGAGGAGGAGGGAAAAGAAGAATGAGAATAAGGAATAAGTAGGAGGAGGAAAGGAAGAAGGAGGAGGAAGAAGAGGAAAAGGAATAATAAGAAGAGAAGAAGGAACGAGGAGGAGGAAGAAGAAGAAATAAGAAGAAGAAGGGAGGAGGAAGAGGAAAAGGAAGAAGAAGAAGAGAAGAAAAGAGAAGAGAAGAAGAGACTGGATTTATACCCCGCCCTTCACTATCCAAAGGAGTCTCAGAGTGGCTTACAAACCCCTTCCCCTTCCCCTCTCCACAACAGACCTCCTGTGAGGTAGATGGGCTGAGAGAGCTCTGACAGAAACTGCTCTTTTTCAAGAACAGCTGTGCCAGAACTACAGCTTGCCCAAGGTCAACCAGCAGGTGCAAGTGGAGGAGTGGGGAATCAAACCCGGTTCTCCCAGATTAGAGTCTGTGCACTTAACCACTACACCAAATAAGAAGGGTCTTTTGACATATCATTGATGTTTAACCCATGTCGCAGTTATGGCTAGGCTGAAAGGCAATATTGAGGGGAACGTCTCGCTCGGTGCGGCTTGCTGATGCAGTTCTTTATTTTTTTAAATTTGGAGGAATTCCTGAAATAGTAGACTGGTTTAAGCCTGGTGTGAGGAAGGGAGGGAGGGAGGGAGGGAGGGAGGGAGGGAGAAGAAAGAAAGAAAGAAAGAAAGAAAGAAAGAAAGAAAGAAAGAAAGAAAGAAAGAAAGAAAGAAAGAAAGAAAGAAAGAAAGAAAGAAAGAAAGCCCTACCGAGGCCTTGTGCTTGGTGAACCAGATGAAGAGGGGGAAACACGTCTGCAATTGAAGTTCTTCTGCCTTTCCAGCCATCCTGAACAAACCAGGTGAAGAGGTTAAACAAACTTCCTTTTCATTTCTCGTTCAGCTGCTTTCAAGGTGACCCGCAAAGAGAAACAAAATTGCCTCATGCCCTTTTCTTCCCCCCAAGCTTCTCTCTGATGTATAAAGCCAGGGGGGGAACTTTTAAAATTCTTGTTTTCATTTTTTCTCTCCCCCCCCCCCGGAACTTTAGAAATACTCAAAGCACAAATGGCTTTCCTTTGGGGTCCCCCCTGCCATTCTGTTTAGTGGTGCCGCGGCGGTCACAAGTAACGTGTCTGAAAACGGAACATGCCTTGAACTCATGCTGCCTTCTCTCAAGCCGAGCATCTTGCATGCTTGCGCTGGTATGTTTGCAATTCGAGTAGAGCATTGATCACCACGTAGGTGGCCAAAGAGTTGCGGCTCTGGGCACATGCTCAGAATTTACCGGGTTGTTGGAGTTGATGGGAATGGTAGGAAAGTCACAGAAACTACAATTCCCATCAGCCAGGAAGTCATACTAGAGGGCTAACGGTAGTGGTGGTGGACAGTGCGGTCAAGTCATGACTCATAATCGACTAACGTCAACCCCATGGGGTTTTCAAGGCAAGAGACATTGAAGGGTGGCCTGCCATTGCCTCCCTCTGCATAGTGACCCTGGCTCCTTTGGTGGTCTCCCATCCAAGTTCTAACCAGGACTGACCCTGCTTAGCAAAATAGAGGAGGAGGAGGAGGAGACAAAGGAGAAAACAAGATGAAGAACAAGAAAAAGAAGAAAAAGGAGGAGGAGGAGAGGAGGAGGAGATGAAGAAAAGGAAAAAGACGAAGAAGAAAAAGAAAAGAAGAGGAGGAGATGAAGATAATGAAGAAGAAAGAACAAGAAAAAGAAGAAGAGGAGGAGGAGATGAAGAAAATGAAGATGAAGAAGACAACAAGAAAAAGAAGAGGAGGAGGAGGAGACAAAGAAGAAAATGAAGAAGATGAAGAAGAGAAAGAACAAGAAAAAGAAGAAAAGAAGAAGAGGAAGAGGGGGAGGAGATTGGATTTATGCCCCACCCTTCACTACCCTAAGGAGTCTCAGAGTGGCTGACAATCTCCTTTCCCTCCCCCTCCCCAGAACAGAGAGCGTAGACCTCTCCTTCCAACTCTGGGGCACTTTTGGCTATTTTGGACAATGGGCTGTTATGAAAGGGCAAGTATCTATGTGACTCCTGGTGCTGCTGAAAATATTAAACTTTTTTTTAGTCTAGCCTGATTCTTGGCCAGGCCTGAACTCCAGGACCTGTTATCCAAGAGACTCAGCAGTTGTTCCAGAATTAATGCACAAGTAAAAGACGAGGGAGGAGATGATGAAGAGAAAAGGCAGCCCAGGTTATCGCAAACGATCTGTCATACCCCTCCTCTTCCAACAGAGTTTGCATTTAATTTGAAGAAACCTCGGGACCTTCTCCAGCGATTTCTCCACCCCCTCTTAAAGCCCCAGTTCCAAAGTTTCCTCAATTCCATTGAGGTTCGGAATGCGCCAAATCACCCGGCGAATGTGTCACTAATGAAGACAAATTCCCAGTGATGGATTGCCATATTTGTCTGAATTTCCCACCCCCCTCCCTGTGAAAAACACCAAACAGCATCACGTTAATTAAGTCCAAATTAAGTTAGGTCTCCAAACGGAAGGCTGAGATGGATGGCTAACCCCGGTGCCTCGTGGCATTGGGGAGTGAATAAATGCGACTTGTCTTACATTCAGTTTGGCGCCGGTGGATTGCAAAAGGAACATTTTAATGAAAATTAAAGTTCTTGGGACTCGGAGAGTGCTTTTAAGCCCGAGAGCCACACTTCTTCAAGAGTGGAAAGGTTAATTTGGGAATGGTTCTTTGGTGACACAGAAATGAAACCTATCCAGATTTACTTTAGGAGAAGAGATTGGATTTATACCCCGTCGTTCACTACCCGAAGGAGTCTCAGAGCAGCTTACAATCTCCTCCCCCTCCCCACAACAGACAATGCTATGAGGGAGGTGGGGCTGAGAGAGGTCTTTTGAGAACTGCTCTTGAGAGAACAGCTCTGAAAGAACTTGTCACTAACCCAAGGTCACAGAGAAAAATAGTAGCTAAACTGTGTAACAAAGGACGCTATAACAAATATTTACAAAATAAAACCTAAGGTCACAGCAGCAGCTGCATGTGGAGGAGTGCGGAATCAAACTCAGTTCTCCCAGATTAGACTTCGTGCTCCTAACCACTACACCAAACTGGCTCTAGAGCAGGACTGGATATGGCTGAGGTCAAGAGTATTATCATTATTAATTACATTTACATGCTGCCTCTCTTCCATCATGGCAATCTTCCACCATGGCGGTCTACAAAGACGAGGGGTCATGGCTTCATAAGTGAGGACCTCCTTTCCATGGAGGAGGTCCCAGGTTCCGCCTCCAGTTATGTGAAATACCTCTCCCAGAGATCCTGGAGGGCTGCTGCCTTTACCTTCACCAGCCCCGGAACTCCCCCTGAGAGGCCAGTAACGCTTGCTGTACAACTTTACGTAGTAGCACCCTACATTAATCCGGAATCAATCAGCCTTCACCTTGAAAATGTCTTTTAGATGATTGATTCCAGTTTTTGCAAATATCGCAAGTTCTACTGTGAACTGTGTGCACTGTGACACATTGTATATCCCTGTTTACTTACCCTCTTCTATGAAAGGAGTCTTCAATACAGCTGTATATTGTGTGGTCTGGTTCACATGAAGTCTATCGAAATGGATCCTTATTCCAGAGAACTTCATCATCAACAACAGCCTTTTTTTTTTGGATTTTGTATTGTGATTTTGTGATCTCTGTGATTTTGTATTGCTTTGTGCAGGGGTCATTTTGTAGAAAAAGAGGTGCAGGAGCTCATTAGCATAACTCATTAGCATCACTTATTTGCATATGTGACACCACCTGGCATCACCGGAAGTATGTCAGAAGGCAAGAAAGAAAGAAAAGAGAGAGAAAGAGAGAGAAAGAAAGCTGGCAGAGAGGGGACAGCTACTGATCCAAGCCTCAGAAATACCACTATTCCGGGAGGATAGCTTCAGTGGTGGCTGAAGCCTTCAGAAGGCTGGTCGGAGGAACAAGGACCTTTCCGGGGGACGGGGTCATTTTGCTGCAGCCATGATACAAGCAGGCATTCCCCCGCCGGGGCGGCGGGGGGGGTGGGGCTGGCACCAACTCCCAGAGCTGAGCTCCCCTGAGCTCCTGCTCGAAATGACCCCTGGCTTTGTGTATTTTGTAACACTTTAGTTATTCAAGTCATAAACTATATTTAGCGCATTCACACAACTTTCACTTGTCTGTGTTTCTCTGATCCTGTAAACTTCACCAGATCACGAGAAGAGAGGCCAGGAAGGACTGCATCAGTGCTTAGTTCTTGTGGCCCTTTCTCACACACCCAGGGAAATGATGATCACCACTTTGGGGTCAGGAAGCCATTTTTCTCCAGGCCAGTTTGGCTGGGGATCCTGGAGGTTTTTTTGTTGTCTTTTAGGCATGTAACAGGGGTCACTGGGTGTTTATGGGGGGGGGGATTTGTGAATTTCCTGCATTGTGCAGCGTGTTAAACTAGATGACCCTCAAGATCCCTTCCAACTCTATGATTCTAGAACCAGTTTGGTGTAGTGGTTAAGTGCGTGGATTCTAATCTGGGAGAACTGGGTTCGATTCCCCACTCCTCCACTTGCACCTGCTGGATGAACTTGGGCAAGCCATAAAAGAGCGGTTTCTGTCACAGCTCTCTCAGCCACACCTGCCTCACAGGGTGTCAGTTGTGGGGAGGGGAAGGGACAGGAGATTGTAAGCCACTCTCTGAGACTCCTTTGGGTAGTGAAGGGTGGCGTATAAATCCAATATCTTCTCTTCTTCTTCTTCTTCTTCTTTGATTCTATGAATGTGACCAAAGTACGATCACCTCAGTTTGGCCATTTTAGCTGCTATCAAGTTTAGATCATCTAACAATTTGACTTTTCCTAAGGTCTCTTTCTACATGGAGAACCCTCCAAAGATATTTTCTGAGTCTCATCAGAACTCTGCCGGCTTCCTCAACATGCTGTTCCCTCAGAAGGATCTTACAAATTCACCTCAACATGTCCCTTTTAGGTAGAATCTGGACGGTCACGCTGGGCCCCATCTAGCAAGAAGGCCACATGGCCTGTGGTTTTGCGTTCCTCACCAGTGCCTGTAGAGGTAGAATGGTGGAGAAGGAGGTATCTTCACGAGAGCAAAGAGGCAAGGTGAACAACGCCCGCGATCCGGAGAGCAAAACCACGGCTTTGAAAACAGGCATCCGCATTCCCTCCGGAGACTTTATAACATGCCCAAATTTCTTTTGATCTCTGAACAACGAGATTCACTGGGGGGGGGGGGGGGACACAACACTTTTGACTCTCCCTGCCCATTGTTCATACAAGAAGACATTATTGTCTCTCCATCTGCAAAAATAGATATACAAGAGATTTCTTTTGTTCCCCCTGAAACTATAATTAAAATCCTCTTGGAAGGGTTTTTCCCCTCCTCCCATCTACTTCCTCCCTTCCCCTGCTGTTTGAATTGCCATCTTGAATTTCATTTTTATGTGCCCGGAGATTAAATCAAGCCTTGGATTTGAAAAGCGGGACAATATTGAATCTCCAAACCCCTATCAAAAAAAAAAAAAAGGCTGTCTGCTTAAGTGAGCAGAATTTTCCATTTTCTCTCAACCTATTAATATTAAGATACAATCATGGGGGGGGGGGGGGGGAATGGCGGAGGCTTTGGAATATATCTCTTTGGCGAAGAGAGCACCCCCTCAAAAAAGTTAAAAGCAGTAATTTAGGAAACTTAAATGTGACATTGTGTGATAGATGTGACTCGGCAAGTCGGGAAAATGAGAAACATTAAAATCATATATTATAATAGATCAAAACTCCACACACCAGTTTATGTCAGCGAGTTTCTTTTGATATGTCAAGTCCCCCAAAGGGCGAGCGCTCAAGTAGACTTTGAAGATGTATTTTTTAAAGGGAATATGTTTATGTTTTGGGGAGGGAAATGAGGCCACGCACACACACAAAGAGACCAAAGGCTTTTAAAAAAGAAAAGATAGGCGAGCTTGTTTCGTTCACCGGGTCATTTACCTTTGCATAGAATTTGTAATAGTTGTTTTGCAGCTGGAGTGAAACTGGAGATCTTTTGGACCCATTCACATTGCTATTTTAAACAGGTTGTTATCCGTTGCGGGCCCGATTACACATACAGCGACATGGGAACGGAGGTTTCAGACAGCGTTTTAAGATCTGTTTATGAGCCATAATGGAGCACCCTGCCCGTTTCAAATGGCCCCCCTCTCCCCCCCCCCCCCCCGCCCTTTTCCAGCATGTTCTATTTTAGCTTTTTTTTCTTGGAACATTCTAGCATTGAATTGCTAGATCACTGTAGCAATGCATATGTACATACATACATACTATAGCACAAAAGTTAGAAAGTTATTAAAAAGCTGAAATAGAACATGCTGCAAAAAGAGCGGCCACAGTGGGAAGGGGGAGACAGTTCTTCCAAAGGTACCAGGAACATTTCGAACACCACACTACAGAGATTCAGAAGTGTGAAGAACACCTGGAAATGGAAGAAAAGTGTGAGGTTTTGCTTGCCTTCCAGCACTGCCTTCAACAAAATATTGTGGGGCCCCAAGTCTTCTGTCTCCTCCAGTTTGGTGTTGTGGTTAGGAGCGCGGATTCTAATATGGGAGAGCCGGGTTTGATTCCCCACTCCTCCTCATGCAGCTGCTGGTGTGACCTTGGGTCAGTCACAAGTTCTCTTGGAGCTGTTCTCTCAAGAGCAGTTCTCTCAGAGCTCTCTCAGCCCCGCCTACCTCACAGGGTGTCTGTTGTGGGGAGGGGAAGGGAAAGGAGATTGTAAGCCGCTCTGAGATTCCGAGTGAAGAGCGGGGTATAAATCCAAGTCTTCTTCTTCCTCTTCTCCTCCTCCTCCTCCCTGCTTGCAAATGGGACACACACAACTTTGTTAGAAAAGGTGAATGAAATCCATTAGAAGCCGGAAGCCCATGTGGCTGTGTCTGAAATGATACCAAAAAAAATCAATTATTTATCTATTTATTCAATTTATACCCTAACCCTCCTTGCCAAAGCAGGCTCAGGGCAGCTTACTAAAGGATAAAACATAAATGCACAATGATAACATAGCTAAATTAGCAACCGACATCTAAAACAGGTTGCAAATGTCTTTTTTGGAAGGGGTCTTTGTGCGGCAGGGTTTCTCTTGAACAAGGCAGAACAATTTGTGGACGCAGTGGTGTTGCCAGATAACATGAGTTTCTGTGTCTGCGAAAACTGTAACTGAACCAATGGGGCACACCTGGATTTAAAAGGGCATCAAGTAAACAAGATTCCTGAATTCCCTACCTTCTATATGATACTGTCAAAAAGATCTTCTTATAACAGAGAACCAAATTCATATTCCATAGCCTTCATGAGCTGAAACATGACCGTCAGAAGGTATCCGTTAGAATCCCCAAGAAGATGCCCCAAATCCCTATCATGGCCAAGCAGAAGACCAGTGGCTTATAACGAAATAAATGTGGAACCATTGCGCTTCTCGGGTCCAAGCAATGCTACCCTGAGGATTATAAAATGTACACGAAAGGGAAGGTGTGTGTGCAGATAAGATGCTCCTGATTACCATCTGAACAAGAAGCTCTTGCCATTTTTAATAAGGGAACACCACTATCGAAGTCGCCATCTTGGAACCCCATTGTGCCGGAGGAATAAATAGAATGTTCCCGAAAATGTGGCAGAGATGATAATCCACCCGGCCTTAACTGCTGGTGAAGAACACAATGTGCCGGATCTTATCCTGTGACGACTGCGCGAAGGGGGGAGATAGCGGATCAAAGGGCTCCAACCTCCTTACCTCTCTATAGGGATTTTGACAGGCAATTGGGCTTGCAGTATTTTGAGCAAGACAGTCAGAGGTCAAGGCGTCAGGACTATGCAAAGAGCTGTAAAGGGCAGATAACTTAAGAGTAAGACTCTGAGTTTCGGTCCTAATGCCGAAAGCCTTCAAGCGCTAGCCCCCTTTGCTTCGGAGTACCACAGTCCAGATCACACAGTGCCTAATGGTGCCGCCAGAATTTTCCTTCTGTTTGCAGCGCTGTATAAGTACAGAAGAGGGCAACCAAGATGATGACGGGGTTGGAGTACACTTTCTGTGAGAAAAGGCTGAAGAGTTCAAATCATTGTGATTTAGATGAGAGACAACTAAGCAAGCACACAATAGAGGCTTATAAAATTAGGCACAAGGTAGAGACAGCGGACAGAGAGAGCTTTCAAAATATTAGAACTTGAGGGCATCCGATGAAGTTGATGGCCAGTAGATTGAGGATGGGCAAGAGGACACACTTCTTTACACAGAGAATTGACGACAATGTGGAACTAGCTGCCAGAGGATGTAGTGATGGACACAGGCATAGAGGGCTTGAAAAAGGGGATTAGATCAATTTATGGAGGATGACTCTGCCAGTAGCTGCTAGCCATGATGAACAAAAGGAAGTTCCATGTTCAGAGGCAGTCAACCTCTGAATCCCAGCATCAGTAGACAACAGGAGAGAAAGGCCTCAGTCTGTATGGAGGAACTGGTGGGCCACCGTGTGAGACAGGATGCTGGACTAGATGGACCACTGGTCTGATCTAGCAGGGCTCTTCTTAAGTTCTTATCAGGAGAAGGCCTCAGCCTCTGTACCCTGTTGGCCCTCCAGAGGAACTGGTTGGCCACTGTGTGAGGCAGGATGCTGGACTAGGTGAACCACTGGCCTGATCCAGCAGGGCTCTTCTGAGGTTCTTATGAAGGCCTCAGCCTCTCTGGCCTGCTGTTGGACCTCCAGAGGAACTGGTTGGCCATGATTTGAGACAGGATGCTGGACTAGATGGACCGCTGGCCTGATCCAGCAAAGCTCTTCTGATGTTCTTATGAAGGCCTCGGCCTCTCTGTCCTGTTGTTGGCCCTCCAGAGGAACTGGTTGGCCATGATGTGAGACAGGATGCTGGACTAAATGGACCCTCACTGATCTGATCCAGCAGGGCTCCTCTGATGTTCTTATGGAGAGCTCTTCTGATGTTCTTCTCCTCCTCCTCTTCCAGGGAGCTCAAGACACTATACAAGGAGGGTCTAGCCACCTCTGGTTTTGTCCTCTCCACAGCTAGGGTTGCCAGCTGCATCTGAGGAAATACCTGGAGATTTTGGGGATGGAGCCTGAGGAGAGCAGGGTTTGGGGAGGGGAGGGACCTCCCCAGAATACATTGTGGTAGAGTCCACCCTTCAAATCAGCCATTTTCTCCCGGGGAACTGATCTCTGTCGGCTGGAGATCAGTTATAATAGCAGGTGATCTCCAGGCCTGCACCTGGAGGTTGGTGACCCCACCCACAATCTATGAGAGCATGACTGGCCCGAGGTTATCCAGTGAACATCGCAGCCAAGTGGAGACTGGAACCCGGGTCTCCCCAGCACTCAACCCCTTGCACTGCACCAGCTCCGGGAATGCAACAGAGCTGTCTTGAACACAAGTCGTCGGGAAATCGCCGAGCGGCACAATTAATTCCCATCTCTTTCTCCGTTAAAACAGGCAGCAGCCAAAAATCATTTCCCAGCATTGTGAGGAGTTATATAATTCTTTTTTTTTTTGCCCTTTCCTAATGGCCCCTGGTTCAGCTGAGAGGGAAACTGCCGCCTCAGCAGTGATGTTAGATAATTCTCATTTAAGGCTCTGTCAGGAGCGTCGTCTCTCGGTTGTCAGGGAGCATTCGGAGAGAGCGCGCTGATGCCGTGTCCCTTTTGGCAAAATGTCACTTTATTTTTAGTTGGAGGCGGTGAAGAGATGCCTTACCACCCTCCGTGGCCCCCCGCCCCTTCCTGAGAGCAGCATTACGCCGAAAGGAGAGGAGGATGGAGTTGAACTGAGACCTGTGATGAATTTGACGGTAAGGGCCTACATGGATGGACAGAGGCTTCCTGGGACATTTCTCTACTTGTCCCTCAGAATGCTTCGGGGGGGGGGGGGCACAGAGCCACTAGGGGACAAAACCTTGGGCCCTAGACATAGAATTATAGAATCATAAAGTTGGAAGAGACCTCTAGGGTCATCTAGTCCAACCCTCTGCACAATGCAGGAAATTCACACATAGCTCCCCTCCACACTCCCAGTGACCCCATCTCCATGCCCAGAAGATGACAGAAAAACCTCCAGGATCCCTGGTCAAACTGGCCTGGAGAAAAACTGTTTTCTGACTCCAAAGTGGCGATCAGCATTTCCCTGGGCGTGTCAGAAAGGGCCACATGAACTAAGCCCTGAGGCAACCCTTCCTGCCCTCCCTTCTCATGAACTGCCTAAGTTCACAGAACCAGCATTGCTCTCCAATGGCCATCCAGCCTCTGTTTCGAAACCTCCAAAGAAGGAGAGCCCACCACCTACCGAGGAAGCCTGCTCCGCTGAGGAACTGCTCTGACTGTCAGGAAGTTCTTCCTAAATTCTTCCTAATCTAGGGGACTATAAAGAGGAGGGAGAGAGGGAACCTTTGGGGGTTGTGGTGGCTTCTTGGTAGACCTGCGATCAAGACCTCAGTCTGTGTACCGTGACAGTCAGTCCAAGGCAATCTTTGCACATTTCTTTTTGATCAGAGAGTACTGGCAGTGGATAGCTTCTTTAGAGTGAGATCTTAGTCTTCAAATGTACCTTCAAAGAGGAATCACAGGGTAAAGTATCAAGCAGACAGGATGGCTAATTCCAGGGCCAACTCCAAGTTTCAGAGGGTCCTGAGCAAGGGGTCTTCTGGTTTCAGCTCCTCTGAAGGTTAGACTGACCCACAATTCAGTATTCAGAAGCTGCTGGAATTAAAAAACACACAACTGTCTTCCAGTCTTGGTCACTGCTTTTCCATACCGTTTATATTATCAAACCAGTTTTTTTTCCTCCCAAATCCTCTGCACTCTTGGACCAAAATACAGCAAGTTGCCACAGCCGGATGTATCAACAGGGGCATAACATCCAAATCACAAGACATCACCATCCTGCTGTACACTGCATTGGTTAGGCTGTGCTTGGAGCATTGTGTGCAATTCAAAAAGTGGACAGAACGGAGCGGGTGCAGAAGAGAGCGACGAGAATGAGGAAAGGCCAAGGGACCTGGGAATGTTTAGTCTGGAGAAGAGGAGGTGGAAGGGGGACATGATGGCTCTCTTGAACTATTTGAAGGGCTGTCACTTAGAGGAGGGCAGGTAGCTGTTCCTGGAGGCAGCAGAGGAGAGGATTTGCAAGAACTGGATTGAAATTAAGGGCAGGAAGGTCCTGGCTGGATATTAGGGAAAACTTATTGACAAGTCAAAGTTGTGCAACAGTGGAATCGGCTACCTAGGGAGGTGATGAGCTCCCCTTCCCTGGCAGTCTTTTAAGCAGCGGCTGGACAAACACTTGTCAGGGATGCTCTAGGCTGATCCTGCATTAAGCAAGGGGTTGAACTAGATGGCCTGGATGGCCCCTTCCAACTCTGTGATTCTTTGATTCTATGATTAAAGAGCAATGAAGGCAACTATGACTGAGTGTAGTGAAGGCAAAAAGGAAAAATGATGCTGAGGTTTTGCAAATGTCAGGGGTACAAACAATCCTAAGAACAGCAACACTGCATGAATGCATTCGCAGTGAGTGTCAAGAAACAGGGTCCACATTCCAACCACCAGAAAACCAGGAAAGTAGGAACGCTTCATCTGAGCCATATTCTTGAACCTGGCCATCCATCTACCAAAATTGTTGTAAACAAAGATGCGTAGGTGGGGTGTCCCCATGTGTGGCGTCGCCTTCCATCCTTGGCTTGTAAACATAAATCAAAACTGTGTCCATCCAAAACGGGTTCATTATTTCAAATGTCACGTCCGAGTGTCTCATGAAGGCTCTCGGTATTTTCTGTTCTTTACAGTACTGGCGCACCGCACAAATCTAAATTTAACATTGCCCAACTCAGCGGGCAAGCCTGCATTTAAAGTCAAGTCAGTCCTCATCAGGGAGTGACATATTGGCAGCGGGGCAATTCCAGTCCGGGCTAATTCATAATTTATGCCGAGGATAAAAAGCCACTCCTGTCTTCAAGTCAACCACTGAATCCTTTAGCAGCAACAGGGGGAAATTAAATTGGAGGGAAAAAATGACACTTGTGTGTGTGTGTGCATTTTACATTATGTCCGAGTCTACTAAGTGGGCTTTTAGTTAAGATGATGTTACGTTTCCACAAATCACAGTAGCAGTGGGGGAGCTGACGTCTGTCCCAACTGATGTTCTCTGCAAAGTAGCAGCCCATCTAAACAGGAGATGGAAACACAAACAAGTATGCCTACTCCTATGACCATGCTAAGTGCCGGAGACGTGCATTTCTGAAACAAACCGTTGGATTGGCAGCCACTAACTTAGTTGGTGCAAAAAGTGAATGAGATACACTCACAAGGGATAGGCCCATTGGTGGTTACTAACTGAAACCTCCGAATTTGGAAACAGCTCTCCAGGGACTTAGGCTGAGGAACCTCTATCCCAATGCCTACTAACTGAGATCTTTTTAATGTCTGAACACCCACTTCTATATGCAACATGGAGTCTGGCCCCTGTGCCCTGTCTGTAGGATTTCTAAGGGCATCTCATCGACCAGTTTGATTCCCCACTCTTCCACTTGCAGCTACTGGATGATCTCGGGCAAGCCATAGTTCTGTCAGAGCTATTCTTTCAAGGACAGTTCTTGAAAGAGCTCTCTCAGCCCCACCTACCTCACAGGGTGTCTGTTGTGGGGAGGGGAAGGGAATGGAGTTTGTAAGCTGCTCTGAGACTCTGAGTGTAGGGCGGGGTATAAATCCAATCTCCTCCTCCTCCTCCTCCTCTTCTTCTTCTTGGAAACAGGGGGCTAGCCTTGATGTACCATTGATCCGATTCTGCAGGACGCTTTTTATGGCTTCTCGAGGAAGTTACGCAACCCTCCAAGAGAATGATAGGCCTTTAAATCTTTTTCATAGACTTATTTAGGAAATATACCTTTCCCCCCCCTTTCTTCCCCCCCCCCCCAAAATGAAGGTGTTTTTGTTCTTTTAAGATTGCAATTCAGCTGAAAGCTGGCAATCTCATCGTAGTACGTCTCCCAAAAGTTGAAGTGCAGCGATCAAGGAGGAGATTAAACCACAACGGAATAAATGATTGCTTTGGCTCGCAAGTTGAAGGGGAGCGCTATCAAGGTAATCATACGCTTCTCTCCCCCCCCTCCACCAACACAGACACATGCCCCTCTCTCGCTTTAATATTTAGATCCACCAGCCTCCAGAGAACTTCTTTAAGGTTATCAGATTCTCAAGCTAGTGGAGAGATGAGAGATTTACTGAGTCAATAGCGCTTGCTCAACTTCATTCCTCAGCCCGAGCTGCTAGTCCATTATACTTTATAAATTAAACTGGAATGGCAAGATAAAGGCAACGGCAATAGGCTTGTGATTAGTAAACAAGACCAGTGCAGCTCCGAAGTCCAACGGGAGGATCTGGGGGAAACTCTTCCTTGTGCTGGAGCTTAGTGCAAAAATCATTCGCTGTGGGCTACCCAGCTCTGGATGGATCCCAAGTTGCCTTCTTGGTGTTGGCCCCTCTGGCTGGTTGCAGGTCTTCAGGGGCTTCAGGAGAAAGAGGCCTTCATTAAAACTGGCCACCAGAGGTTTAACTCATGGGACCTTCTGCATGCTAAGCCATATTCTGTCCCTCGCATATTTCAGATACAAGCTGTGTATCCGAAATATGTAATGTAGTGGTTAAGTGCGTGGACTCTAATCTGGGAGAGCCGGGTTTGATTCCCCACTCCTCCACTTGCACCTGCTGGAAGACCTTGGGCAAGGCATAGTTCTGACACAGCTGTTCTTGAAAAACAGCAGTTTCTGTCAGAGCTCTTTCAGCCCCACCTGAGGGGAGGGGAAGGGAAAGGAGTTTGTAAGCCGCTCTGAGACTTCTTCAGGTAAAGAAGGGTGGGGTATGAATCCAATCTCTTTTTCTTCTTCTTAAGCACTATCAAGTTGCTTCCAGCCTATGATAACCTTATGAGAGAGAGATCCTGGAGAGAGAGATCTTGGAGTCGTAGTAGACAACTCAATGAAAATGTCAAAACAGTGTGCGACTGCAATGAAAAAGGCCAACGCTATGCTGAAAACAGATCAGTCAGTATCATAATGCCCCTGTATAAATCGATGGTGCGACCTCATTTGGAGTACTGTGTACATTTCTGGTTGCCACACCTCAAAAAAGATATTATAGCATTGGAAAAAGTGCAGAAAAGGGCAACTAGGATGATAAAAGGGCTGGAACCTATGAAGAAAGGTTGAAGCGTTTGGGGCTCTTTAGCTTGGAGAAACGGCGGCTGAGGGGTGACATGATCGAGGTTTATAAGATTATGCATGGGATAGAGCAGGTAGAGAAAGAAGTCCTTTTCTCCCTTTCTCACAATACAAGAACTCGTGGGCACTCCATGAAATTGCTGAGCAGTCAGGTTAGAACAGATAAAAGGAAGTACTTCTTCACTCAAAGAGTGATTAAAATGTGGAATTCACTGCCACAGGAGGTGGCAGCAGCTACAAGCATGGACGGCTTCAAGAGGGAATTAGATAAACATATGGAGCAGAGGCCCATCAATGGCTATTAGTCACAAAGTATAGATAGGTACTCTCAGTCTGGGGCAAGTTATGCTCTGTATTCTTGGTGCTTGATGGGGGGACAGCAGTGGGAGGGCTTCCTGCCCCCACTGCTGGACCTTCTGAGGGCACCTGGTGTTTTTGGCCACTGTGTGACACAAGAGTGTTGGACTGGATGGGCCACTGGCCTGATCCAGCATTGGCTTCTCTTAGGTTCTTATGAATGTATGACTACCAAAATGTCCCATGGTTGCTCAATCTCCTCCTCTCCTCCTCTCCCCCCTCCTCCTTCTCCTCAGAAGCTGTATGCAGATGTCAGATTGCGGAAAGGCCATGGCTCAGTATTGGAGCACCTAGTTTGCATGCAGAAGATCCCAGACACAAACCCTTAGCATCTCCAGTGAAAAGGATCAGGTAGAATGTGATGTGAAAGACCTGAGACCCTGGAGAACCACTGCCAGTTAGAGTGGATGACACCAACCTTGATGGACCAAGAGTGTTGACTCTGTGTGAGGCCCACGTGTTCAAGCTTGCCCATCACCCAGGAGACATTCTCACAGTGCAAACGGAACAAAATGTCGCTGCAATACTATTCCAGACATAATCACCAGCACTGGACAACGCTGCCTGAACTCTTATGGCTTGACCCAACTTATCAGATTTCACCCCAAGAGGCTGTCACTAAGAATAAACCAGGGCAACTGATGGACAATGAGAAGAAGAAGAAGAAGAAGAGATTGGATTTATATCCTGCCCTTCACTCACTTGGAGTCTCAGAGCGGCTTACAAACTCCTTTCCCTTCCCCTCCCCACAACAGACACCCTGGGAGGTAGGTGGGGCTGAGAGAGCTCTGAGACAACTGTCCTTGAGAGAACAGCTAGTACAGAGCTACGGCTTGCCCAAGGTCATCCAGCAGGTGCAAGTGGAGAATCAAACCCGGTTCTCCCAGATTAGAGTCCGCACACTTAACCACTACACCAAACTGGCTCAATGAGGGCAAATGTTGTCAATATTTTCAAGTGATGGCTGAGAGGAAGAAGCATCTTCCGGAACTGCTGAAACCATTAACAAAAGCCGTAAGTTGTTCTTTCGGCCAAGCCGTAATTTTATTTCCCACCGTTTCCCGAGTTTTAAATAAAAAGTCATGTAATACCCTTGATTGATGAGGTTTTCCCATCATTGAGATTGACTGTGTCACTTCCTAGATGGAGGGGAACTCTGCGTATCACAGGAAGGTTATATTTCAGGTGTCAGCGAGCCCTCGATGAAAACAGGTTGTCGCGAAAAAGAGAGAATGATAAATCAAAAGGCATCTAACACCATGTATGAAATACCTGTAACAATAGCTTCTCATCTCCCCCCCCCCCCCGAGCCACTGATAGCGTATGATTTGTAATCCAAGTATGAAAGAGGCATACCTTTCATTTGAAGCCTGCCTGGCAGACGGAGAAAGATAACAGAAGAAGGAATATTCAATTTGAAGATGGCTTCAAGGAAAGCCGTCAGAAGAGCCCACCAAAAGATTTATCAGTGTTGAACTACAGATTCAATAAAATCTTTGACACCTTTAGATAAGAAAAGTAATATTTTATGATTCAGGGAAGGCCAAAGGCTTCACGTAAGAGCAGAGCCATAGCGGAATTTGACTGGAAACCACATGCTCTGAATAAAGAATGGCTCTCGCAGAGCTATCCCTAGAACTAAGGTCTGTTGTTGGCTACCCCCCATGAGAAGGAGATTTATGTCCACGCGTGCCCCCTTGGGCCACAGAAGAAACCGCATTCCTAAGGTGAACAATCCCTTTCACAAACACAGTGAAGTCCCTTATTCAACCAGCATGGACTGTTTTATTTGGGGTTGCCACCAATGCTCCCTCTGAGGTGTGGAGTCCTGTGAGCAAAAATCCTCCTTTGTGAGCTACTGGCATTAAAGTTGTGAGCGAGCGATTTAGCTACCGCATCAAATAGTTTCCTCTGGAGCCATCCTCCCTGAGCGAAGACAAAAATGTGTGAGCTGAAGGTTAAAAATAAAGGTGAGCTGGCTCACACTAACTCAGCTTAGAGAGAATACTCGTTGCCGCTAAATTTCGTGGCTGCAACGTTACTGTTCCAAAGTTGCCGTTTATGTCTCGGGTTCTCCCCACTTGAGATTGGTGGTGGAAAGTCTCTCTCTACCTCGCATCACTTCTTAACTTATTCGTTGTAAGCAGATTACTAAAACATAGCAAAAGCTAGACCTCATTTGAGCGGCTGCAAAAATCTATCACAGATGCATAAAATCTCGCAGCTAAAAGAGTGATAGGTCTGCTATTGTCGTGTAATAATAAGAGAGGCAACGTCTCCATATGATCTATATTTTGGAGCAAAGGAAGACTTAAATCAGGGGTGGGCAAATTGTGGCCCGGGGGCCACATGCGGCCCGCCACAGAGTTTTTTGCGGCCCACCAAGAAGATTTCAGGATTTCAAGAAAATTGAGCCTAAATTCAATTTGCTCTCTTATCCCATCACTGCTGATATTGATACAGCACCTGAGGAGCTGCAGCTTGAACTTCTTGACATGCAGTCAGATCACACTGGGAAAGAAATGTTTAATGCTGTGACATTAGTTGACTTTTACAAATCTTTGTCTGCTGGAAAAATTTCCATGTATGAAGAAATTTGCTGGGAAAATGTTCTCTATATTTGGGTCTACATATATTTGTGAGCAAAGTTTTTCTTGCATGAAAATCAACAAGAGTAAATATAGATGCTCTTTGACAGACATTAACTTGCAGGCCGTGATGAGAATCTCAACAAGCCATCTCACTCCTGATTTCAAAACAATTGTAGAAAAGTGTGATAGGGTACATTTGTCTCATTAAACTGATTCTAAAATTAAATGTGCTTGCAGCTATAGATGATATGAAATTAGCACAATAAATAAATTGAATAAAACTACCCCTATTTTATTTAATTTATATTTATTGATTTTTATGATACAATTTATACCTTTTCTGAAATGCAAAGTTAACTAATGAATGCAATCATTTTAAAAGGTGCGGCCCTCCGCTAACCTCCGCTCCCACAAAGTGGCCCCTGAGCCAAAACAATTGCCCACCCCTGACTTAAAAGATTTCTAAGCTCAGAAAAATGAGTGCATTCAAAGGTCACGTGATACAGGGTGTCTACACTCCCTACCCCACAGTCGCATACTCAGAGGATGGTCTCTTAAGGTACCTCCCTTGTAAACTCTAGATGGCAGGGCATAAATGTTCACCAACATAAAGACATGTCTAAGGCGAGGAACTGTTGAATATGAGCAGTACCAGCAAACTGAGTAGAACAAACACAAACTGGGCTATTATAGTAAAGGTAAAGGTTTCCCTTGCTCGAAAGCCAGTCGAATACGACTCTAGGGATGCGGTGCTCATCTCCGTTTCCAAGCCGAAGAGCCTGCGCTGTCTGAAGACTTTTCTCATGGTCATGTGGCCGGCATGACTAGATGCCGTGGCACACGGAATGCTGTCCCATACTTAAATAGACGTTTCTCGATCATTCTTCCAGCTTCCGGCTTCCTGCTTGGTAACTGAATAAAGGGAGTCCAAAACTGAACATGTATATTGAATACAGTTATCAGAATCGGAATCACTCTCACCCAGGAGCAACATTCAATATAAATGGATTGGAGATTGGATTGGAGATTGGATTTATACCTCACCCTTCACTACCTGAAAGAGTCTCAGAGTGGCTTGCAATCTTCTTTCCCTTCCCCTCCCCACAACAGACCACCTGTGCAGTAGGTGGGGCTGAGAGAGCTTTTCAAGGACTGCTCATGAGAGAACAGCTCTGAGAGAACTTGTGACTGATCCAAGGTCACACCAGTAGCTGCATGTGGAAGAGGAGGAGAATTAATTTATACCCTGCCCTTCACTACCCGAAGGAGTCTCAGAGTGGCTTACGATCTCCTTTCCCTTTCACTCCCCACAACAAACACCCTGCGAGGCAGGTGGGGCTGAGAGAGCTCTTTTGAGGACTGCTCTTGAGAGAACTGCTCTGACAGAACTTGTGACTGACCCAAGGTCACACCAGCAGCTGCATGTGGAAGAGTGTGGAATCAAACCCGGTTCTCCCAGATTAGGGTCCATGCTCTTAACCACTACACCAAATTGGATCTAAGCTGCTACTGGACTCTTGCTTTTCTGTACACACAATTGTTCATTAAGGCAATACTAAGGCAACACAAGTTTTAATCATTCAGAGAAAAAGATTTGGCCTGAAGGGAATGGAGAACATGTATTTGTGCAATGGCCTTTACTTGCAGAAGGGAAGCGATGACCATGGGAGCTGTTAAAATGAGATGTAGAAGAAGAAGAAGAGAAGAAGAGATTGGATTTATATCCTGCCCTTCACTTGGAGTCTCAGAGCGGCTTTTACAGTCTCCTTTCTGTTCCCCTCCCCACAGCAGACACCCTGTGAAGTAGGTGGGGCTCCTGAGAGAACAGCTCTGAAAGAACTTGTGACTGACCCAAGGTCACACCAGCAGCTACATGTGGAGGAGTGGAGATTCAAACCCGGTTCTCCCAGACTAGAGTCCATGCACTTAACCACTACACCAAACTGGTTTCCAAATTGCTGAAGCTGGCCACAAACAGAACGTCGCCACAAACAAAATGCCGCCTCCTTTGTGCACGACCCTCCTAACGTGAAGTATTTTGCACTAAATTCCCTTAAAACTGGGGAGAACCCCAGCCAACCATGGTTGTAAACAGAACTCTGAAAAAGTCGGACAATGTTGTAGTACAGCAAGGTACTTTTTACACTTATTGCTTCTAAAACTGGTGTTAAGAAGCTGTGATCTCTTTTTATATATTAAAAAAATGTGTTGATTCCAAACTTCATGTGACTTTTTTTGTTTGGAAGCAAACATACGGCTTCCTTACCTCCCAGTAAGCAGATGGCTGAAATGTAATTGAGTTTCTCTCTGATAATGAGAACGGCACCTCTAAGGTAATATTTCAGTGAGGAAGAGCTGTTGGGGAACCGATTTTTCCCCGGTCCACGGGGATGGAGAGACCCTTCTTTCTGAAGTTTATAGAGCATTGGACGTCTGGGGGATACTGAATTCTGAAGCCGGAGATGGTGGTTTTTATTTATTGGGCTGGAGTTTGTTGTGTAACGTCGCACTCCGATCCATCACGCCAATTCCCGGAGGCAACGGAGTGTTCAGAACAAAGCTGTTTTCCGATGGGTCTCCTTTGGAGCACTGGAGATGGAGGCTGAGATCTCATCTTGCGAGAGAGACAGAGAGAGAGAGAGAGAAATGAAAACTTAACTCCCCCCCCCCCATCGTACTTTTCACTCTGCATATCAACGGGGGTTCTCTCGGGATGTCTGCCATTCATCACTGAAAACGAGGCAACTTCCTTTGAATTCAGTTTAGCTTAAATCCTGCATGTTTCCCCTCTCAGTGTTGGGTCTTCTCTGGCACTGCCATATTAAGTTACTTGGCAGATTTTACAACTCCCTTACTAGGCCTCACCTGGACTCGTCTGGAGGGGCTGATATTATTATTATTATTATTATTATTATTATTATTATTATTATTATTATTATTATTATTATTATTACTGCTTCAGGTAGGGTTGCCAGTTTGTGTAGTGGTTAAGAGCGCGGACTCTAATCTGGGAGAACCGGGTTTGATTCCCCTCTCCTCCACATGCAGCTGTTGGTGTGGCCTTGGGTCAGTCACAAGAGAGTGTGGCCTTGGATCAGTCTTGAGAGAGCAGTTCTCGAAAGAGCTCTCTCAGTCCCACCTACCTCACAGGGTGTCTGTTGTGGGGAGGGGAAGGGAAAGGAGCTCATAAGCCGCTCTGAGACTCCTTCTGGTAGTGAAGGGCGGGGTATAAATCCAATCCCCTCCTCCTCCTCCTCCCCTTCTCCTTCTCCTTCTTCCTCCTCCTCCTTCAGGGAAGGGCCCTGGAGACCTCCCATTTTTACAATTGCTCTCCAGACATCAGAGATGATTTCCCCCCGGATAAAATGGCTGCTTTGGAGTGTGGACTCTATGGCATTATACCCTGCTGAGGTCCTTCCCTTCCCCAAACCCCACCCTCTCCAGGCTCCACCCCCCAAAAAATCTCCAGGTGCTCCCCGATCCACAGCTGGCAGCCCTAGTGCGTGTTATGATTTTATTGTGTAGTTGTGGCTTTGTGAGCCATCTGGAGCAGGTCTCTGGGGAAGTGGCATCAACCAAACAGACAACCTCCACTCTTGAATAAGGAATGTGCCAAAATCTACATGGCAGTTGGGGTCAAAATAAGGATGAGAAACTTGAAAGAATCCATACAATGTTCCTCACCTCTGAGCTCAAGAATGAGCTGTTGTGATCCATGGTACCCTGCTTTCATGAGCCTTTGGGCCATAATTCCGAACTGGAGCTGGCATTTATGTGGCCACCCATCCTTTAAGGGTAAATTTTTTTTATTGCAATATAAAATATTTCCAACAAAATACACAATAATTTTTTCCTGTTTGAATACAGAAATTCAGTATCAACAATAAGAAATACTATATATATTTAACTATTGATGAACCTGTAACTATTGTTCGTGTTATTTATTTGTCTGCTTAGCCTTTGTTTTTGTTTCTGTTTTTGCCTAGTGGTGCTCTGTAAATATACTATCACCATTATACCTTGAAATATGAGTAAGGTAAGTATTTAACTAATGAGGTCGGTAAGATTTAAGTATATTTTGCAGTGTTTAAATGTAATCGAGGAAGAGGTTTAGGTCTACATTGTACCATCTGGGGTAATTCCACTTCAGCTGTCAACTCTCCTCTGAAATTGGGGGTTGGTATTCCAACCCACTCCTTGTCTTCCTCTTGACTGAGGAACTGATGTCTTCTCCTTTGACCACTTACCCTCTGAGTTATCTTAGAGCAGAGGTCCATCTAAGCAGAGGTCCATCAGTGGCTATGAGCCACAAGGTATAGATAGTAACTCTCAGTCTGGGGGCAAGTGATGCTCTATATTCTTGGTGCTGGGGGGGACAACAGTGGGAGGGCTTCTAGTGTCCTGGCCCCACTTGTGGAACTCCTGATGGCACCTGCTATTTTTGGCCACTGTATGACAGTGTGGGATTGGATGGGCCATTGGCCTGATCCAACATTGGCTTCTCTTATGTTCTTATATGTTCCATAAAGATCTTCCAAGGGTGCAACTCACTTAGCTCATCAGAGTTCAGCAGGATTGAAAGTATCTCATTCCAGTGGGGGTAGGGTGTTCACACTCCAGGTTTTCAGAGACATAGACTCAACTTAAGCCAATGTTAATGGAAGGTCAACCATGTTCTCTCTGTCATTTGAAGAGACTGGGGTTGTCAGCGCTTGGGTACACCTCACTGAATGAACATTATTCTATTCATTGCTGTTAGAACATAAGAATGTAGGAGAAACCATGCTGGATTAGGCCAGTGGCCCATCCAGTCCAACACTCTGTGGCACACAGTGGCCAAAAAACCCAGGTCCCAT
The DNA here is from genome assembly GCA_029233225.1 of Lepidodactylus listeri. Taxonomy (NCBI): domain Eukaryota; kingdom Metazoa; phylum Chordata; class Lepidosauria; order Squamata; family Gekkonidae; genus Lepidodactylus; species Lepidodactylus listeri. Next base: position 2,708,417 of record JARCFY010000022.1, read on the forward strand.
CAGGAAGTCCACCAGTGGGCTCAGAACTCCAGAAGCCTTTGCGTTCTTGCCCCCCAAACACCAAGAAGACAGAGCATCACTGCCCCAGACATAAGAACATAAGAGAAGCCCTATTGGATCAGGCCAGTGGCTTATCCAGTCCAACACTCTGTGGCCTAAACCCAGGTGCCATCGGGCGGTCCACCATCTTCCATAGAAATCGGGTACTTTTTGTTGGCCGACTTTGGATTCCTTCTCAATATGCTTGTTTCGATCCACCTGAGGTGGGAACCGTGAAGACCCCTCTTGAAGCATAATGACACCATCAGGTAATCATGGGCTTCTGTTATCTTCAAAAATGGACCACAATTTGTGCCATTGCCCTATGGCGGGGTGGGCAGATTGCGGCCCGGGGGCCACATGCAGCCCGCCACAGAGTTTTTTGTGGCCCGCCAAGAAGATTTCAGGACTTCAAGAAAATTGAGCCTAAATTCAGTTTGCTCTCTTATCCCATCACTGCTGATATTGATACAGCACCTGAGGAGCTGCAGCTTGAACTTATTGACATGCAGTCAGATCACACTGTGAAAGAAATGTTTAATGCTGTGACATTAGTTGACTTTTACAAATCTTTGTCTGCTGAAAAAATGTCCATGTATGAAGGAATTTGCTGGGAAAATGTTCTCTATGTTTGGGTCTACATATATTTGTGAGCAAAGTTTTTCTTGCATGAAGATCAACAAGAGTAAATATAGATGCTCTTTGACAGACATTAACTTGCAGGCTGTGATGAGAATCTCAACAAGCAATCTCACTCCTGATTTCAGAAAAATTGTAGAAAAGTGTGATAGGGTACATTTGTCTCATTAAACTGATTCTAAAATTAAATGTGCTTGGAGCTATAGATGATATGAAATTAGCACAATAAATAAATTGAATAAAACTACCACTATTTTATTTAATTTATATTTATTGATTTTTATGATACAATTTGTATCTTTTCTGAAAAGCAAAGTTAACGAATGCAATCGTTTTAAAAGGTGCGGCCCTCCGCTAACCCTCCGCTCCCACAAAGCGGCCCCCGAGCCAAAATAATTGCCTACCCCTGGGGCCCTATGTGATACATGATGCTCCATGCATTTACCTGGGATTAACTCCACAGAGAATAACAGGTTTACCTGCATAGGATTGTACAGCACATGTTGTTGTTTGTTTTTTTAAAAAAGCCCTTAGCACATCTTTATACAATCCTGTTGATTTCTTACATGCTCACCTATTAGCAACTTTGAGCCAAGCAGTAAAGAATTCCAAAATAAGTTATGCAGATTGGAACATTTGCATAATGTCTTTTGATTTGCATAGCTTGGATAATATCTCTTCCCGTGGTGCAGAATTTTAAACTTCTTGCAATGAAGAGTTCATACGAAGGGCGTGGTTCAGTGACAGAGCATCTGTTTGGCATGCAGAAGGCTCCAAAGTTCAATTTCCGGCATCTCCAGTTAAAAGGACCAGGCAGCAGGTGATGAGAAGGACCTCTGCCTGAGACCCTGGAGAGCTGTAAAGAGGGGCTGTGGCTCAGTGGCAGAGCCTCTGCTTGGCATGCAGAAGGTCCCAGGTTCAGTCCCCAGCAGCATCTCCAATTGAAAGGATCAGGCAGGAGAGGATGGGAAGGACCTCCACCTGAGACCCTGGAGAGCTGTAACGAGGGGCTGTGGCTCAGTGGGAGAGCCTCTGCTTGGCATGCAGAAGGTCCCAGGTTCAGTTACGGCAGAGATACTCACATATGGCTTGTCGAAATACCACCTGTGGCTCTTTTGAGCATGTGCCACATGTTTCAGGAAAATTTTATAGAAAGACAGTTTGGTGTAGTGGTTAGGAATACGGACTCTAATCTGGGAGAATCGGGTTTGATTCCCCACTCCTCCATGTGCAGCTGCTGGGGTGACCTTGGGTCAGTCACAAGTTCTCTCAGAGCTGTTCTCTCAAAAGCAGTCCTCGAAAGAGCTCTCTCAGCCCCACCTACCTCACAGGGTGTCTGTTGCGGGGAGGGGAAGAGAGAGGGATTGTAAGCCACTCTCCTTTGGGTAGTGACAGGTGAGGTATAAATCCAATCTTTTCTTCTTCTCTGTCCAGAGGGCTTTGTGGTTGGCAGGTGGTTGCCACCTTGGAACTGCTGCCCCTGAAGGAACAGGTAAGACACAAACCTCCCTGAGGTGTAGGCCTCATGCCAGGGATGAAAATAAGCATGTTTTTTGGAGGTTAATGGCAACTGCAGATACAGCTCTCTGCAAATCAAAGAGTGTCACTGAGTTACATTACTGGTAATGGAGGGCAAGTGAGGGCTTGGGAGAGTGAGGGCCACTGAAACAAATCAGGGAATGAGAACAGAAGAAATCATTTCTAGAAAAAGACCACCTCAAGAAGATCTCTGTGGAGGCAGCATGTAAATTTTCAAAACCATCATGGTGTTGTGGTTATTGTGTCAGACAAGAATCTAGGAAGTCCAGGTTCGAATCCAGACTCCTCCCATGGAAGCTTGCCGGGCGACCTTGGGCCAGTCACATGCTCTCAGAACTATGTAAGCCCTTTGGGGTCCCCAGAGTGGAGAAAAGCGAGAAACAAATAAATAAAATAAATACGTTTACATAAATAAACAAATAAATAATCCATGAAGGGAAGGAGGCTTCCAGCCTGGCTGGAAACACCTGAACACACGAAGCTGCCTTAGACAGAATAAGACCTTTGGTCCATTGAGGTCAGTATTGTCTTCTCAGGCTGGCAGCAGCTCTCCAGGGTCTCAGGCAGAGGAAGGTCTTTCCCATCACCTGCTGCCTGGTCCTTTCAACTGAAGATGCCGGGGATTGAACCTGGGACCTTCTGCCTGCCAAGCAGAGCCTCTGCCACTGAGCCACAGCCCCTCGACAGCTCTCCAGGGTCTCAGGTGGAGGTCCCTCACATTCACCTGCTGCCCGGTCCTTTTTAACTGGAGATGCTGCTGGGGATTGAACCTGGGACCTTCTGCATGCCAAGCAGAGGCTCTGCCACTGAGCCACAGCCCCTCTTTACAGCTCTCCAGGGTCTCAGGCGGAGGTCTTTCACATCACCTCCTGCCTGGTCCTTTCAACTGGAGATGCTGCTGGGGATTGAACCTGGGACCTTCTGTGTGCCAAGCAGAGCCTCTGCCACTGAGCCACAGCCCCTCTTTACGGCTCTCCAGGGTCTCAGGCAGAAGTCTTTCCCATCACCTGATACCTGGTCCTTTTTAACTAGAGATGCCGGGGATTGAACCTGGGAGCTTCTGCATGCCAAGCAGAGGCTCCACCATGGAGCCACAGCCCTTCCCCCTTCCACAAAAAAACTATAACTTCTGCTTATTCCTAATCAGTGGTCGTATTTCTAACTGGAATGTCCAACTTTGTTCTGGCCTCGCTTTCTAAAGAAGCACATCACAGCCTAAAGGAGGGATGCCAGCCTCCAGGTGGGGCCTGGGGATTCCCTGGAATTATAGTTCATCTCTGGACTACAGACATCTGTTCTCCTGGGGATATAGTTGCCAACCTACCGATGGGGCCTAGAGAACTCCCACTATTACAACTATCTCCAGACAACAGAAAACAGTTCCTTTGGAGAAAATGGCTGCTTTGAAGGGTGGACTTGATGGCATTATACCCTGCTAGCGTTCCTCCCCTACTCAAACCCCACCCTCCCCAGGCTCCACCCTCCAAATCTCCAGGTATTTCCCAACCCAGAGCTGGCAACCATGCCTGGAGAAGATGGATGCTTTGGAGGGTGGACTTTGTGGCATCGTCCCCCACTGAGGTCCCTGTCCTCCCCAGGCTCCACCCCCAAACCTCCAGGGAGTTTCTCAGCCTGGAGCTGGCAACCCAATACCCCCCTGTCCTCTGCTAGAGATCACAAGAGACCTGGCAAACTCTAGCCTTTATCAATGTTTGGGTTTTTTTTGGCAAGCGGAGGGTAGAAACCGCCAGTCCATCTTCTTTTCAAGAGCTGGCAAGTGTTTAAATACCACTTCCCTCTCCTTTGTGGCTTTTAACGAGGCAATTCTCGCCTTTTGTTGTTCTTAGGTTCAATTGACTCCACTGGCTTTTTCCGGGGCCCCTCCCGCCTCGCCTCAATTGTGTTTCCCCGGCGGTCCCAAAGGAGGCCACGGAAGCTTGAAGCGTATCGATTTTGAAATGAAGAGATGTAGCTTGTTCCTTTTATTGGAGGTGTCTCTTGGAGGGGGGAGAGGCTCAAAAATCCAAGGCTACTTTTGCTGAGTGGACGGTTCCAACCCTATGCTGTAGGGTTGCCAACCTCCAGGTGGGACCTGGAGATCTCCCGGGATTGGACCTGATTTCCAGATGGACGAGCCCAGTTCCCCTAGAGAAACTGACTGGCTTGGAGGGTGGCCTGTTTGGCATTGTATGCTGCTGAGGTCCCGCCCCCTCCTCAAACCCCACCCTCCCCAAGCTCCACCCTCAAAATCTCCAGGTATTTCCCAGCCCAGAGCTGCCAGCTCTATGTATGAACTTTACCACTGAATTTCTACCTGTTGCTGATGCGAAATTTGTTCTGAATACTTCATATGTCTTACTATTATTAAATTCATTGATTATTGGCATTAAAACTTGGAGTTTGGGGAAGGGAGGGACTTCAATGGGGTACAAGGAGGAAGAAGAGAAGAAGAGATTGGATTTATATCCTGCCCTTCACTTACCTGAAAGCAGCTTACGGTCCCTTTCCCTTCCCCTCCCCACAACAGACACCCTGTGAGTTCTCTCTTGAGAATTGCCCTTGAGAGAAAGTATGACTGTCCCATGGTCACACCAGTCATAGAGTCCATCCTCCAAAGCCGCCATCTTCTCTAGGGGGACTGATCTCCATTGTCAGGAGAACAGTTGTAATTCCAGGAGATCTCCAGGCCCCACCTGGAAATTAGCAACCTTACGGTTGAAAGCCATTTGGAGCCGGCTACTTAGGGTTCCCAGGTTCAGATTGGGGAATTCCTGGAGATTTGGGGGGTGGAGCCTGGGGAGGGTGGGGTTTGGGGAAGGGAGAGCTTCAGTGGGGTATAACCCCACAGAGTCCACCTTCCAATGACCACTAATATGAGCCTCCTTGGGAGTAGAGGCCTCCTCGGGAGTAACAGCCTACTCAGTGGAAGGCCAGGAAGTGGGTGTGGCAGAAAGAAGAGGGTTTAAAAGGCTGGAGTAGATGGTGAGGTGGCTGGTTCAGAAAGGACTCATGACCCAGTGGCCGGCTAGGACAGAGACCTGAGGAAGCAAGACTCGCCTAGAGAAAGGAAGAGCCAGCGTTCTCCTCTAGGAGAACAGCAATTCATTCTCCTGGGGCCAATCTTGAATCTCATTTCATGAGGCTGAGGGGCAGCAATGAAAGAATTATGGGAAGGGACGTCTCCGCCTTGGAGGAGAACTTTGATGGAGGTAGGGGGAGGCAATGAGGGAGAGGCGGACCTTTGGGCTGTAATCTGGCATTTGAACCGAGGGCTCTGTTACCTGCGAAGTGTTATACAACAAACTAGAGCTTTAGCTGTTCTCCTAGTGTTTGCTTGTTGTGGAGAGGCTAGGGGATGAGAGAAGGCCCGAGTGGAGAAAAGACCACTAGCCCCAAGGGACGGGACTATGGCTTCTTTTTTTGGCATCGCCTCGAGTGGGTCTGGGGAATGGGAGGCAGTAGAAAAGTTCTCTAGAAAAGCAAATAATCTGAGGAAATGTAAATCAGACAACCTGAGCCCTTTAGGGATCCCAAACGACCACCAACTTTATCTTCCATAAATTCACAGGGCAGTCCTAAAAACACTTTCCTAGAAGTAAGTCCCATCAAAGAGACCTGAGTAAGGTCTGGAATAGGCCTGCTTGGGGTCACTCATTGGGAAGGTATGAAAAACTAAGATGTTCTAACAGCTCGACCATCATAGAGGATGGTGCAGAGTCATTTTCTGTTGCCCCAGGAGGTCGGACCAGAACCAGTGGGTTGAAATTAAATCAGAAGAGTTTTCGGCTAAACATGAGGAAGGACTTTCTGACCGTTAGAGTGGTTCCTCGGTGGAACAGGCTTCCTCGGGAGGTGGTGGGTTCTCCTCCTCTGGAGGTTTTCGAACAGAGGCTAGGTGGCCATCTGACAGCAATGCTGATTCTGTGGACTTGGCCAGATCATGAGAGGGAGGGCAGGAAGGGTGGCCTCCGTGCTTAGTTCTCATGGCCCTTTCTCACACGCCCAGGGAAATGCTGGTCGCCACTTTGGGGTCAGGAAGCAGTTTTTCTCCAGGCCAGTTTGGGGTTTTTTTTAACCCTGTTCTGGGAATAAGAGCAGGGGTCACCAGAGGTGGGGGAGGAGAAGTATTTGTGAATTTCCTGCATTGTGAATTTCCTGCATTTTATGATTTTGGCTTTAAAAAACCTCTTTGGATATTTCACTGGGGGCAGTGTGTACATGTTTCCTTCAAGTTTTAATTATGAGTGAAGAAGTCTTACCAATGACTTTTGGACTGTCCTAGTATTTTTCAGGAGTTTCCATAAATGTATTCCAGGCAGCCATTGGGGGATAAGCCACCCCTTACACTCACGTACAAGTACCTTTTTCTTCAAGAAACAAGACTAAGCTTATTGGAATCCTTCGTCTTCTTCAGAAGTTTCCTTCATGGGAGGAAACGGCCCCCAATGTACACTGAATTCCATGATGGTTAAAGTTCTTGCAACAACGCCAGTTTTGCTGTGTCAGAGTCTGTGGACAGTTCGGAGGAACCCTCTCCTCAAAAGTCCCCTGGAAACTATTTTGGTTCCTCTTGAAGTTCTTCAGTTGTTTTGCCCAAGATGGAACTTCCTCACTGACTTGGGTGGGCAAAAGGGTCACCAGGTCTGGGCTGGAAAATACCTGGAGACTTTGGGGGTGGATCCAGGAGGGGGTGGGGTTTGGGGAGGGGAGGGGCCTCAGCATGGTACAACGCCATTGAGTCAACCCTTCAAAGCCGCCATTTTCTCCAGGGGGGCTGGTCTCTGTCAGCTGGAGATCAGTTGTCAAAGCGGGAGATCTCTAGGCCCCACCTGGAGGCTTGCAACCCTAGTGGGCAGCTCTCACTTGGATCTCTTCTAAAGGAGTCACTAGCCTTTAAGCGTGCCAGCTCCAGGTTGGGAAATACCTGGAGATTTGGAGGGTGGAGCTTGAGGAGGGCGGGGCTGGGGATAGAGTCCCACTTCCAGAGTCGCCATTTTCTCCAGGTGAACTGATCTCTGCCACATGGATATCAGTTGTAATAGACAAAACCTGGAGCTTGGCAACTCTGGTAGCACTTGATGGGATCTCTCCAGAGTCCACCTGATTTCCCTGGGTAAATGCTGTTGTCTTTCTTCTTTCCTCCCCCAAGAAATTGCCCCAGTCTTATAGGGAGCAAAGAGCCGGCATCTGATCCTTAAGCTTGCCTGTTCGAGCGTAGCTTCCTCCTCTTTCTATTAAAAATTACACAGACTTGACTTTTATTGGCTATGAAAAATGAGATTCCTCCGTAATGGGAAGTTTAGCTCTGTGAAATGCAGCTATTTCTTTTTTTTCCGCCCTACAAAAATCAGCATTTTTTTCCCAGGAACAATAGGAAGGAAATGGAGAGGCCAGGCCTCGCAAGAAAAGAGAGAATCCACAAAATAGCTTCCCAGAGCATTTCTTTCTTTTCTTTTTTTTAAAAATGTAATACTTATTGCTCTCCAGTTAGGTAAACTCAGCGTCTTTGTTTAATTAGTTTGCGGATTGCTTCCTTTTCCTGTTTAATTAAACAACACTATGGGAAGGGAAACTACGGATGCTCCGATGGAGGTTGGGCTGCCAAGCTCCAGGGAGGCCCTGGAGATCTCCCGTTATTTTTAAAGTTGGATTTATACCCCACTCTTCACTACCCAAAGGAGTCTTGGAGCAGCTTACAATCTCCTTTCCCTTCCCCTCCCCACAACAGACATCCTGGGAGGCAGGTGGGGCTGAGAGAACTCTTTCGAGGACTGCCTTTGAGAGGACAGCTCTGAGAGAACTTGTGACTGACCCAAAGTCACACCAGCAGCTGCATGTGGAGGCGTGGGGAATCATGCCTGGTTCTACACTCTTAACCACTACACCAAACTGGCTCTCTTAGAACTGTTCTCCAGACAATAGAGATCAATTCCCCTGGAGAAAATGGCTGCTTTGGAGGGCGGAGTCTGTGGCACTGTACTCTGCCGAGGCCCCTCCCCTCCCCAAACCCCACCCTCCCCAGGCTCCACCCACACCCCAAATCTCCAGGTATTTCTCAGAGCTGGAGACCTCAAATGTGGTATTTTTAGATCTATTTATTGTAATTTTATCTAATTAATTGTTTTATCCGTTATAACATTGTGTAAGATGCCCTGAGCCTGCTTCGGTGGGAAGGGCAGGATATAAATCAAAATCAACTAACTAACTAACAAACTAACTAAATAGAAGAGATCCTCAAAAAAGAAAAGCTTGCCTGTGTTATTTGCAACCAAATGGAGGAAGAAATTGATAAACTGATGTGTGTGTGTGGGGGGGGAGAGAAATGTGTTTTTATTCATAACAGAGGAAAAGGGAGGATAATAAAATGAAATGTTATAGTGGAATATAATCCTGACCTGAGGAATGGTTCAATATAAGAACCGCTCGCTCCGTTTCATTACTCGGTCACAGAGCGGCTTGATAGCCAGGGCCAATATTTTTTAAAATATATATCTCGAGCAAAAGGGGGTTATGCTGACTCCTCAGTTCGATACGTTAATTGACAATAAATCCCGCTTGCCTATAAAGAGCGCTCGGTTCGTCGTCTTCAAGATGGTCATGACTTTTTATGGCGCGGAACTTTTAATTTACAGGGATGATAAAAATAGATTTACTTTCAGCCACTTATATTTGATTTAATTAGCTAATCAGCTATAAATCATCCGCTATTGAAAAAGTAATTTAACAAAGATGATAGTTTGCTGCCAGTGTGCTCTTAAGTACTAAAGCCTTTTGGAAGCAAAAAGGGGGGGGGGATTGAAATTTCATCTCTTTAGGGAAAGGGGTGGGAATCCACTGATACCCATTATTTAACGAGGGACATGAGGTTCTATGGACTTTGTGGAAAAAAATGATGCTCTCTTTCAGGAATTTGAACTCAGAACCTCAGGATCTGTGGCAATGATCCAAGACATTTGTAGTTCAAATCATGCTTTTGCCAGGGACTGATTAGGTCCTCTGCCTAAGCTTTCATATACCATATGTGGATAATAACACTGTCCTACCTAACAGGGTTGTTGCAAGGAATACAGTAACTTAACTCTGCACCATGTGTACACATATCCATACATATCTGTCTGCAGGGCTCGTTTTGTAGCAGGAGATCCTTTGCATAATAGGCCACACACCCCTAATGTAGCCAATCCTCCAAGAGCTTACAGAGCTCTTCTTACAGGGGCTACTGTAAGCTCTTGGAGGATTGGCTACATCAGGGGTGTGTGGCCTAATATGCAAAGGAGTTCCTGCTACAAAATGAGCCCTGTCTGTCTGTCTCCATGTGCTTGGCAACCATGCCTTTTCAGAATTCCTGGTTGCTGGAGAGAGTTCTGGGTGCATAGCCTCTGTACAACAAATTCAACCCTAAATGGAGCCAGTTTGGTGTCGCGGTTAGGAGCGCAGACTCTAATCTGGGAGAGCTGGGTTCGATTGGAGCCAGTTTGGTGTAGTGGTTAGGAACATGGACTTTAATCTAATCTAATTAACACGTGGAATTAACTGCCACAGGAGGTGGTGGCGGCTACAAGCATGGACGGCTTCAAGAGGGAACTGGATAAATACATGGAGCAGAGGTCCATCAGTGGCTGTCAGCCACCAGGTATAGATAGGAACTCTCAGTCTGGGGCAAGTGATGCTCGGTATTCTTGGTGCTTGGGGGAGGCAACAGTGGGAGGGCTTCTAGTGTCCTGGCCCCACTGCTGGACCTCCTGAAGGCATCTGGTATTTTTGGCCACTGTGTGACAGAGTGTTGGACTGGATGGGCCACTGGCCTGATCCAACACTGGCTTCTCTTATGTTCTTATGGGATGAAACCTCAGTATGCAAAGGCCATGCATGTTGGAATGCCATTTGCTTTGGATTTGTAGGGGGGCAGCTGCTTCCACTGTGCAACGTTTGTTGGTTTCTCAAAAGCATCTGGTTAGCCACTGTAGAAAATGGAGTGCTGAACTAGATGGGTGCTGAACTCCTACTTTGTAGCCACTCTTTCTCTTCAAACCCCGCCCTCTTTAGGCTCCTACGCCAAATATCCAGGAATTTCTAGGGATGCCAGCTCTGGGTTGGGAAATGCCGGGGGATTTGGGGAGTAGAACCTGGGGAGGGTGAGGTTTGGGGAGGGGAGGGACCTCAGCAGGGTATAAGGGTGTGCTTTCGGCTCAGCTGAACCAAATGATGGCCCGAATACTGCTGATTTGGCAGTATTCGGGGGGGGGGGGGGCAAACGCCAAATCAGATTAGAGAATCTGATTTGGCATGCCGAATACAGCAGCCCCAAATAGCTGCCGAACTATAAGTCCACCTTCCAAAGCTGCCATTTTCTCCAGGGGAACTGATTTTGGTTACCTGGAAATCAGTCGTAATAGCAGGAGGTCTCTAATTGCCACCTGTAGGTTGGCAGCCCTAGGAATTTCCCAGTTCAGAGTGGCAACCTGTGGAGTAGGGGATGCCCCAGGTGTGGGGGAAGTGTAAAGTGCAGGATTCGGAGAACAGAAGGGAAAATTGGGGCTAACTTGGCACTAGGAAGAGTCCATGTGGCCTAGGTATTCATTCATGGCCGCAGCTCAGCTGGGGCGACAATTCATACTGCATTCCCAGCAACAGCAGGAGACAATGACATAATCTGGGGGTGGTGTTTTTTATTTACTGCATTAATATCAGAACAGATAACTCCAGGGACCAATGCCAAGCCGGCTGTAAGCACAGCAAAAAGGGAATCATGGTTTTGAGGGACTGCGGAAAGGCAGGAGAGTCTGGGGGTTCCAGCAATAAGATGGCCAAGGGGAGAGATGATCGGGGTTTGTAAAAATGATGCAGGGGCTGGAGAAAGTGGATAGAGAGAGGGTTTTTTTTTTTTGTTCCTCTCCCATAGAACTGGGGCAGGGGGACGCCCAGTGAAGTTGTCAGCTCAACACAGACAAAAGGAAATTCTTCTTTACTCCGTGAGTAATCAAACTGTGGAGTTTCACTGCCAGTGGTAGAAATGAAGGCCATTACTGTAGATAGCTTTAAAGGAGGAGCAGACATATTCACAGTGGAGATGTCCATCGATGGCTTGTAGCCACGATGACTGGAGATGGCCTCTAGATGCAGAAAGAGGAATGGCCTGCAAATCAGTGGTGGGAAGCTCCATTTGTTTCCCCCTCCTTGCTTTCACAATGGCATTTGAACCTTATTCGCCTTGCCGTCTAGTCATGCCGGCCACATGACCATGGAGAAGTCTTTGGACAGTGCCGGCTCTTCGGCTTGGAAACAGAGAAGAGCACCACCCCCTAGAGTCGGATTCGACCGGCTTTCAAGCAAGGGAAACCTTTACCTAATGACCTTCAACATTAAAATTCACATCGAAACTCATGTCTGGTTTTGTGTACCAATAGCCCAGGGTGAATAAATTTATGTATTCTTTAGGAACACTTTTTATACCACCTATTTTCACAGAAAAGTGGTTTCCATAAAGCAGTCCATCACAAACGTAATGGACCCAAAGGCTTGTAAAATAGCCCATCAGAAATAATAAATTTTCAATTCAAATTTGGGTTGCCAGGTCTCTCCTGGTAACTGGCAGGGGATTGGGGGGGGGGGGACAGAGACTTTTTGGGAACAGCCAGAAGGGCCGTATGATGTGCAGTGACATGTCTGCGTCACTGCCTGTGTGACTCAGAAGTGATGCCCTCAGTTCTGAACAGTGTTCCCTCTAAGCTGAGTTGGTGTGAGCTAGCTCACAGTTTTTTAGCCTCCAGCGCACACATTTTTGTCTTATCTCAGGAAGGATGGCCCCAGAGCAACTAATTTATGCAGCAGCCAAATCGCTCGCTCACCACTTTAATGCCAGTAGCTCACAAAGTAGAATTTTTGCTCACAGGACTCCACAGCTTAGAGGGAGCATTGGTTCTGAAGTGTTTGGGCGACACTCTGTATTTGGGCAAACGCTCTATGGTAAATTTGGCTTCTACCATAGAGTTTTTGTCCAACACCAGAGCGCTTCCCGAATAACCCAGATGTGATGATATCACTTCCAGGTCATGTGGGCAGTGACATAGACATTTCACTGCTCATCCGATGGATCTCCCTCTTTTGGGGGGTAAATTCCCCCTCCATTGGCTAGCTGATTGGTAGTGGGGCTGTCCATGGGGGAGCCCCACCTCCACCGGGGGGGGGGGGGGTCTGGTGACCCTAATCCAAGGTCTCCTTGGCCCTCTTCCATTATCTTTTTGTTTCAGTGGTACACTACCTTCCCCCCCCCCAATGGGAACCCAAAGCAAATTACTTTGTTCTCCTCTCCTCCATTCGATCCACACAACGACCCTGTGGGGTAGGTTAGGCTGAGAGTCTTTGACTGGCCCAGGGTCACCAAGTAAACTTCCACAGTAGAGTGAGGAATCAAACCTGGGTCTCCCAGATCCAAATCTGACACTTCAAGCTCTATACCGGCGCTGACTTTCGTCAGCCATCCTTCCCCCTTAGCTTGCTGTGTCCTGGAACTCCTTCCTGGTCCTCAGCCTCTCCACAAAAAAATCCTCCTTTTCTTGGGGCTTGCATGAGATAATTATACCCATTTGACACCTCCCACTTCCCTCACAGAAATTGGACTGCTGACATTCTGTGCCATCAGATCAGGTCAGCCAATCAGCAACAGAAGCTTCACCATTGCAAGCGTACTATAACATAGATTCAATACAGCTACATATAGGACCATCTTATACCGGGGGGAGGGGGAAACTCTCGTATTTCTGCTCTTTGTCGTAACACATGAGAGGATTGCGGCTTGTCTGTCTTTGTTGTTCTTTAAGAGCGCAGTGCGAATCGTAACTTTTTAAACTGTGCTGTAATTAAATGAGAAAGGTGCCACAATAAAATGTGTTAATCGTTCCACGTTTCCGAGCAGTTGCATAGCTCCTGTGTTTGCGCATTACCTGCAGTTCATGAGAGTTGCTGGCTGCGGCAGCGGAACTTTTTATAAGCCACATGTACTAATGTTGTGCAGTTAAATTGCCTTCTGTCGAGCGTGTGTTCCGTTCAGCTCCCGACAAGCGAGTCAATTCACTTGAAAGAGATTCTTTAAATTCGTGGGAAATACACCTCATTGGAGCTGTTGGAGGTGTGCGCTCTGCTGGAGTGTGTGACTCAGCATGCCTGGGCATTGGGGGGGGTGGGGAGAGAGGTCGCACTACATCTACATCGCTCTAAAGGTGTATCTCCTTGAATGGAATGCCTCTCTTTGTCTTCAACTGGGAGCTGCCTTCTGACCCCTCCCCTCCCTCCCTTTGTCTTCTCTCCCCCTCCTCACATGGCCTTCCATGGAGACACATATTTCTGCAGGTCTGTCCTGTGGAGACGTTGCCCTCATACACACACACACATGATGCCGGACAAGCTGGTCTTTTGTGATTAGGGAATCTTTAGATTAGACTTCTCTCTCTCTCATTGCAACTGCAACCTGAATGTGAACTGGATCTACTTGAATAAATGTAAGTTTAGCTTCTTTCTTTCTTTTTGCAATATACTACCAGGGAGATTTATGGACCACACTCAGGATCACGCTTCTGTGACTGGGCAAAACTCGGCTGTATTAGCAAAATGCTCAGTGTCATTTCTCTGAGGAGAATCATGGGTGTGGAGAGTTTGCTAACCGAAAAATTGTCCCAGAAGTAAAACTAGAACAGGACCTGTTTACCGAAATGGTTGAGAATGGGGGGGGGGGGGAGTGGTGTTAGTGGCTACCAGCCATGGTGACTGAAGGGAACCTCCACATTCAGAGGCACTAAACCTCTGAATCCCAGAGCCAGGAGGCAACATCAGGGGAAGGCCTTGGCCTCTGTGCCCAGTTTGTTGTCCCTCCAGAGGAACGGGTTGGCCACTGGGTGAGACAGGATGTTGGACTAGTTGGACCACTGGTCTGATCCAGCAAGGCTCTTCTGATGTTCTTGTGAAGGTCTTGGCCTCTGTGCCATGTGAGACAGGATACAGGACCAGATGGACCACTGGTCTGACCTCTTATTATGAAGGCCTTGGCTTCCATGCCCTGTTGTTGGCCCTCCAGAGGAACCGGTTGGCCACTCTGTGAGACGGGATGCTGGACTAGATGGGCCACCAGTCTGATCTAGCAGGGCTCTTCTGATGTTCTTATGAAGGCCTCTCTGCCCTGTTGTTGGCCCTCCAGAGGAACTGGTTGGCCACTGTATGAGACAGGATGCAGGACTAGATGGACCACTGGGCTGACCCAGCAGGGCTCTTCTGATGTTCTCATGAAGGCCTCTCTGCCCTGTTGTTGGCCCTCCAGAGGAACTGGTTGGCCACTGTGTGAGACAGGATGCAGGACTAGATGGACCACTGGGCTGACCCAGCAGGGCTCTTCTGATGTTCTTATGAAGGCTTCTCTGCCCTGTTGTTGGCCCTCCAGAGGAACTGGTTGGCCACTGTATGAGACAGGATGCAGGACTAGATGGACCACTGGTCTGACCCAGCAGGGCTCTTATTATTGTTGTTATTATGTATTTGATTTGTTAATCGCCTTATACCAGTTTATGCTCTTATGTTGTCTCATACCAGTAAGTCTCCAAGGCAGGGGGTTCAGAGGATACATTTTGGTCCTTTCATAGGGTTGTCAAGCTTTAGGTGATGGCTGGAGATCTCCTGGGCCCACAACTGATCTCCGGGCGACAGAGATCAGTTCATTTGGAGGACATGGCTGCTTTGGAGAGTAAACTCTAGGACATGATACCCCACTGAAGTCCCTCCCCTCCCTAAAACCCACCCTCCTCAGGCTCCCCCCCCCCCAAATCTCCCGGCTTCCCCGAACCTGGAGCTGGCACCCCTCCTTCCAAAGCCTACTTTCCACCCCCACAAACGTCAAGTGCAACCCTGAATTCAGCCCCTCCGGCAACCTTCCCTGCCACACTTTTGTTCCAACCGGCACTTCAGATCCCGGCCATCAGCAGACAGGAGTTATTGACAGAAAGCTTTCCAGTCGCGTCATTCCATCAGTCGTACTCCACCTGGCCCGATCCCTGTTATTTCCCGGTGTTGGTTCCAACTGACCCGTTAACAAATCGGGTCAGCTGTAGCCAGCAGCAGGTTATAAGATGATATGCTTGAGAGGAGGGCCATGAACTGCATTCTCCGGCTCGCTCAGTGACCGGTGGGCTCCGAGGAGAGCGAAAGCCAAGGATCGTGATGTTAAAAATGCACTAGGGTGTCGCGCAAGGTGGGCTGACACAACGCAGTGTGACAGTAGGGATGGCTACAGCCCAATCCCTCCCCCCAAAGTCTCCATCTGGCCTGATCCTTGTTATTTCCCAGTGTGGGTTCTGGTCACCGCACCTCAGAAAAGCTATTATAGCATCGGGAAAGGTGCAGAAAAGGGCAACTGAAATGATTAAGGGGATGGAACACCCTCCCAATGAAGAAAGGTGAAAGAGGTCAGGGCTCCTGAGCTTGGAGAAACTACGACTGAGCGGGTGACATGAGAGACGTTTACAGAATGATGCTGGGGATAGAGAAGGTTGAGAGAAAGAAGTCCTCTTTACCCTTTCTCGCAATACAAGAGCTCGCGGGCACTCAATGGAATTAAGGAGCGGTAGGGTTAGAACAGATCAGAGGAAGTCCCAAAGAGTGATGAACACATGGAATTCACTGCCACAGGAGCTGGTGGCAGTTATGAACATAGCTTCAGGAGGGGATTGGATGAACATGTGGAGCAGAGGTCCATCAGTGGCTATTAGCAACAAGGTATAGATGGAACACTCTGTCTTGGGGGCAGTGATGCTCTATATTCTTGGTGCTCGGAGGGGCACAGTGGAAGGGCTTCTGGGGTTCTGGCTCTGCTGATGGACCTCCTGATGGCCACTGGGTTTTGGCCACTGTGTGACACAGAGTGCTGGACTGGATGGGCCATTGGCCTGATCCAACATGGCTTCTCTTATGTTCTTATGTCTGGGGCAGTGATGCTCTTTATTCTTAGAGCTTGGGGGGCAAGAGTGGGAGGGCTTCTGGAGTTCTGGCCCTGCTGGTGGACCTCCTGATGGCCACTGGGTTTTGGCCACTGTGTGACACAGAGTGCTGGACTGGATGGCCCACTGGCCTGATCCAACATGGCTTCTCTTATGTTCTTCAGTCCCCTGGCCAAGCCACCCAAGTGCCACCCAAGCTGCCTCTCCAGCTCATCCCTAGTGTGTAAGACTGGGGTCCCCAACCTTTTTGAGCCTGCAGACACCCTTGGAATTTCGACATGGTGTAGGGAGGTTCAGCCATAAAATGGCTGCAACAGGAGCCCATAGCCAGCCACAAAATGGCTGCCACAGCTTACCTTCAGTTACACACAGAGATCATCCTTGTGCGGTGGCGGCCACTGCCACATAAAGCAACGTTTTCAGACATCTGCACAACTAACGGCCAATTGGAGGCAGGTACCAGGACAGGTGTTGGCGGTCGCCGTGGTACCCACAGGTACCGGGTTGGAGACCCTGATATTGGAAGTGAAGGAGCAGCTCTTTCCACAGGGCCCCAGGGTTCTTATGGGATTTGGGGAGGGGCCGTGGCTCAGTGGTAGAACATCTGCTTGGCATGCAGAAGGTCCCAGGTTTGGTCCCCGGCAGCTGCAGCTAAAGGGTGGCAGGTACATGACCCAGGACCCTGAAGAGTGGCTGCCAGTAGGAGTAGACAACAGTGGCCTTGATGGACCAAAATATGGCCCACCCACAACCACCCGGAAGGTTTACATCCGAGCGTCCCTACTGAGGCAACTTTTATTCTGTATTATTATTATTATTCTGTATTATTATTATTATTATAACAACAACATTAACAATATTAACAATATTAATAATAATCATACAATAATATAATATAATAATAATATTAACAATATTAGCAATATTAATATTATTATTATTAAGAAGAAGAAGAAGAAGAAAACTTTGAATTTTTAAAATCTTCAATCTCAAATTTTAAAATGTAATAGTTGGATTTTAGGCATCGTTTTGCCATCACAGTATCCGGTGTTACCCTGTAAGCCGCCCGGAGCCTGCGCGTGGGGAGGGCACGATATAACTCAAATAAATCAAATAAAACAAACAGACATCAGTGGGTGATTCTCTGGTGGGAACGATTCCATGCTCCAGTTGCAATGGGTGATTGGAAGAGGGCCAAAAGCCAAGACAAGGCATCTCACAGAGAGACACTCAGGGGTTTTTGCTTTTTTATCTCCCGCTGTACAAGAGCAGTTTCCTCACAATACACTCATGTAGGAAACGGCAACGGTTAAGTACACCCGACCCCCTTTTCTCACGCTGTCCTCCAAGGCCCTGGCGGAGGGCAGGCACTCGGGAATCATAGGGAGGCTCGATTTGTGCAATTGTAACGCTCTCTTCAGCCCGGGATCATGAGCAGGGGAGCGGTCGCCGGCGTTCCCTTCATTCCAGGAGGGGGTCAGGCTGGCTGCCCTTTCTTTCTTAATGTAATTTGTAAAGGATTTCTCTCTCCCCCCCCCCCCCCCCCCCTCGCTGGGCCTGACACATCGCCTGCTCCTGCAGAGCTAATGCTGGCTTGGTAATAATTCAGCGTTTCAGATGCCGCGTTTTCCGCCTCCGGAGACTGACAGCCACGACTGCCTCCAGAATGCTGGCTCAGCACACCACGACGGTGAAAGGGGCGGGGGGGGGGGGGGAGAGAGAGAAGCGTGCAGAGAAGAGTTTTTGGAATGCAAGAGACGGAATTAGGGGACGGCGCATGTGCCAGCAGTTCCGAGTCCTCCCGAGTCTTTTTTTTTTTGGTTCTTTGTTTCTTGCCATTCCTCGCGTCTCCATTTTCTGCCTCCCAGGTTGTATTTTTCATTCCCCGGTTCTCTAAAATATTAGAGACGTGCCTCTTGTGGGGGTCTGTAGAACCCTCAAAATCAGAGGTTCCCAGTATAGTGTGTGGTGGTGGTAAAGAGCGGCAGACTCTAATCTGGAGAGCCGGGTTTGATTCCCCACTCCTCCACATGCCGGGTTTGATCCCCCACTCTTCCACATGCCGGGTTTGATTTCCCACTTCTTCACACGCAGCCAGCTGGGTGACCTTGGGTCAGTCTCAGTTCTCTCAGAGCTCTCTCAGCCCCGCCTACCTCACAGGGTTTCTGTTGCAGGGAGAGGAAGGGAAGGAGATTGTAAGCCGCTCCGAGACTCCTTCGGGTAAAGGAAAGCAGGGTATAAAAACAACACTGCTTCTTTCCTGGTGCACACACCCCAAGTGTTTTCAGAAAGTGAGCAAGGTGAGTCTTTTGCCCAGCAAGGCTTCTGACTGGCCACTGGAGATTTGACTGGCGGTGCAGATTTCTAAAAAATGTTGCTTTGGCAGCAGGTACCACCACAGTGTGTAGATCTTCACTGTGTGGCTGAAAGTAAGCTGAGGCAGCCGTTTTGTGTCTGGTTCCGCCTCCTGTGTCAGCCGTTTTGTGTCTGGCCTCGCCTCATGGTGGCAGCCATTTTGTGTCTGTCTCCACCTCATGTGGCAGCCATTTTGTCACTGCGCCCACCACGCCGTGTCAGAACTCCAAAGGTGCCCTCAGGCTCAAAAAGGCTGGAGACCCCTGATCTACATTGTGCTGGTGACACTGAGCATCAAGCACTCCTTGGCGTGAACCACCATTTGTCTATGCTAGCCATGTTGTCAGAACTCTTGAACCAACTCACTCTCAACGACCCTCTCTTGTAATGATTTGTTTATTGAGATATGGAGATGTGTCAAGCTAAACCTTGTCTGTGTCAGAAGTGATGAGTTTGGTGCCCATCCTGGTATTATACCTAATTCAAACAACCCCCCCCCCCCAGTAACCCGTCCAGTCAAGCCATCCACTCAGCCCACCTAACTCAAGTGTGTGCTTCGACTCTCCCCCACCCACCTGTGAACCTACAGTTCCATCTACTTGTGACAGGCTGGCTATCAGAGACAGGTGTCCAAGGTCATTCACATATTTCCCAGTCGGGATACCTCTTGAGGAAGTAGTACAAAGCAGCCAAGTGAAGTATTTCCCACACACTCACATGCGCTCACGACATCCCCCCCCCCCAAAGGCCCCAATACAGGATGATTATGGGTAAGGAAACAAGAGCAGCAGAAACACATGACAGACGAGGACTCGAGATTGACACGTGTACCCAACTCTCAGAAACAACGCTCGCTTCTTGGCAAGCCCTCAGAATCGTCCTGAATGCTATTGCCATGTTCGGAGCTCGTGTGTTCTTGCACCACCCAGCCGTCACTGTGCTGTTCCATTCTTCCATCTTTCTAACTCACTTGTGGAGAGGGCTGGATATATATATATAAAACCTGAACTGACTAAATATATAAATAACCCAACCGACGGGGGGGGGGGGGGACCACATGCACTGATTTCGCATGAGCCGCTGCTCCGTCCCCACTCTTCCCTTCCCCCTGATTACATGCATCTATTTCCCACAATGTGCTGCACGGCCGCATTTTGACCTGCAGCTTCGCCCGATTTCCCCTACATCTTCTCGATCCTGTTTTTTGAGCATCGAGAAGATGTGGGGGAAATCGGGTGAAGCTGTGGGTCAAAACGCGGCCATGCACCACTTAGTGGGAAATCGACGCATGCAGTCGGGGGAAAGTGAAGAGCAGGGGACAGAGCGGTGGCTTGTGTGAAATCGGTCATGGATTTACAAAAGAAATGTTTCTCTTGGCCATCTCAGGCTTCTTAGGGCGAAGAGAGGAGTCTTCATGGCTCACCTCTCTTGGATTTTACTCTTATCCGTTTCCCACCCATAACTCCTCTAAAGGCAGTGCGGTGTAGTGGCTAGGGATTTAGACTAGGACCTGGGAGACCCTGGTATGAATCCCTGCTTTGCCCTGGGTGCTGGCTGGGTGACCTTGGGCCAGTCACGCACTCTCAGTCTAACCTACCTCACTGGGTTGTTGTGAGGATAAAATAGAGGAGAAAGGAAGAGTGTAAGATGCAATGGGTGACCCATTGGAGAGAAAGGCAAGATATGAATGAAGGAAACCAGTAATAAATAAAGATGAGCCTGTTTGTGGTGAACGACAGTTGTGAAGGACTTTGACTACCTTATGCATTTTTGTATTTCTGTGTGAAAACCCCATGTGGGAACTCCACATTCAGAGGCACTAATCCTTTGAATCCCAGCACCAGAAGGCAACATCAGAGGAAGGCCTCGGCCTCTATGCCCTGTTGTTGGCCCTCCAGAGGAACTGGCTGGCCCCTGTGTGAGACAGGAGGCTGGACTAGATGGACCCTCCCTGGTCTGATCCAGCAGGGCTCTTCTAAGGTTCTTATCAGGGGAAGGCCTCAGCCTCTATCCCCCGTTGCTGGACCTCCAGAGGAACTGGCTGGCCACTGTGTAAGATGGGATGCTAGAATGGATGGACCATTGGTCTAATCCAGCAGGGCTCTTCTGATGTTCTTAACAGGGGAAGGCCTCAGCCTCTATGCCTTGGTCTTGGCTCTCCAGATGAACCAGTTGGCCACTGTGTGGGACAGGGCGCTGAACGGGGTGGACCACTGGTCTGATCCAGCAGGGCTCTTCTGATGTTCTTACAGGGGAAGGCCTTAGCCTCTATGCCCTGTTGTTGGACCTCCAGAAGATGTGAGACAGGATGCTGGATTGGAATGGAGCATTGGTCTGATCCACCAGAGCTTTTCTTATGTTCTTATTTTGGACGCAGATTGTGTGAATATTATTATTCATTTGCTTGAAACGTTTCTATTCCACACTCTCGACAGAGCGTTAGTTACTGAACAGATAGTTACTGAACAGATACAGATAAAACAAACAACTGTCAATAATGAGAACTACCAGGAACCTTTGAATCACAAACCCAGCAGGCAGTGTGCTGCTTCAGGACCTTTCCCGCCTGCCCTTTCATGCTCTGACATCATGGAAGCTCAGCCAATCCCAGCCAGGGGCTTCAAGCCCTGCCAGAAAAAGCTCCTTTATTGCTTTTTTTTTATATATAATGGCGATTGCATGCCTCCGAGATAATGTAGCTAAATGAGGATACAATTTGGCATGTTCAGCGTGCGTTCCAGCTGCGTTAGGAGAGGAAAACGGCTATAAAGAAATCTGGAACATCTCCAAATTCCACTGTGTGCTCGCCCGGCACAAATTTTGAGCAGGTACCAAACCAGGTGGCTTTATTTTTGTCGCCTCCCGTTTTCCCCTCGCTCTTTCGCCAGAGACAATCAGTCCTCATTTCACCCAGCTCTGGTTTTATATACCCCATCTTTCAAAAAAGGGGGGGGGGAGAGAAAAAAAGATAGACCATCATGAATTTGGACGATTTCGCTGGGGCTCTCGTCGCCAAAATGTTCTGTCATTGTTGACGTATAGACTTAAATGCACGCCGGAGAATGAAGGGCCATCTGTCCACCAAAATGACGAGCCGCTCGCTGTTAACATGGAAGCGGTAACAAAGTTTACAGCTGGGAACGTCCTGCCCGGCATATCACGATGTGCTCTTGGAAACTGTTTTAACACCATGTGGTCTACGTCTTATCTATACCAACATAGTCGAGCAGCTCTTTCAAGGGGTGGATAGTTTTAGATCCGGGTTCCAGAGCACTAACTTTTGCAGAGGTATATTTTAATGTTTTTGGTGCATGGCTTTTCACTCCGTGCTATTGAAATATCTAACATCTGTACATCGATTGATGTTTTAACACTTCTCTGTGTGTGTGTGTGTGTGTGTGTCTCCATCTGGTTCTTCCAGGGATCACTGCCTTGATGTGGCGAGGGGGCTTGTGTGGTTCGGTGAGGCTGTGGGTTATGCCTTGGAGGGCTGCCCAGGATGGATGGGCCCCAGCAGAGAACTCAGACAAAATGTGATCCACTGCAGAAGGAAATGGCAACCCACTCCAGTATCTTTGCCAAGAAATCCCCATGGACAGTAACAAAAGGCTACAAGATATGATGCCGGAAGATGAGCCCTCAGGTCGGAAGGTGTCCAGTATGCTACTGGGGAAGAGCAGAGGGCCGGTACAAGGAACCCCAGAAAGAGTGAAGCGGCTGGGCCAAAGCCGAAAGGACGCTCAGTTGTGGATGTGTCTGACGGTGAAAGGACAGTCTGATGCTGCAAAGAACAATACTGCATAAGTTAAGCAAATTCCGGAGCACAACAGAAGAGAGAGAGGTAACAAGAGAACCACAACCCCAAAGACCATGAACATGAAAGAACAAAAAAGGTCGTGTAATTCGCTAATTATAATGTAAATAGCATAATAAACACGCCAAGTTCCAAAAATACAAAATTGCAGTTAAGTGATAATGAACAGGCAGGTTTTACAGGTAAGTAAGTTTTTCTGGTAAGTAGCGATGAGGTTCTCCGGAACACAATCTCGTTTCGTGGACAGACTTCATCCGAACAGGAATAATACCATAGGTAAAGCTGCTTGACGCACACAGCAAAAGTAGAAGATCAATTTCATCAAGTCAGAAATCAGTCACTAGAACTACAGATCACTCATGAAGAAAACGTTTTGAAACAAAGGCTAACCCTGTGCAGGAATTCCTCTGGTGACTGACCCCTACTGGGGGCTTGGAGGATATTCAGAGGGGTGGCTGAACCAAGCCCGTCTCTGTCCTCCAGACATGGAAGTCTCCCATCCAAGCAGGGCTCATTTCATAGCAGGAGCTCCTCTGCATATTAGGCCACACACCCCTGATGTAGCCAATCCTCCAAGAGTTTACAGTAGCCCCTGTAAGAAGAGCTCTGTAAGCTCTTGGAGGATTGGCTACATTAGGGGTGTAATGTAGTATGGTCTGTGTAACAACCGGCCTGCCATGTGCTCCCAGGTAATGGCGCCCGCCGCATGGCCAGAGCACATGGTCAGGCAGAGAGGGGAGCTTGAATCTGGAGGAACAATAGACGTCCGGATTGAAAGCCTCCACCAATGTGGGACCTAGGTTCTCCCTGGGGAGCCAATGCAATCAAAGGCTCCTCCAGGGAACCTATGACAAACATGCGCATATATTAAGCCCCTATCAGGTCTTTTGGGTGCAGCCGGAGGTGTGGCTCCGGCCAGCATATAATGAGGGCCCTGGAGCCCTGGAAGCATGCTTGTTCTGACCATCTACTGGGCATGCTGAATCACTCAATAAAGGCTTCATGATTTCACTGTTCCTGGTCTCCTGAGTCCAGTACTCTTCAAGGGGTGTGTGGCCTAATGTGCAAAGGAGCTCCTGCTATGAAATGAACCCTGCATCCAAGTATTAACCACGGTTGACGCTGTTTAGCTTCCCAGATCTGACGAGATCGGGTTTGCCTGGGCTATCCAGGTCAGGGCAACGTCTGAACACTTTTGAGGGGGCTGGAATTAATTATTTGTATTCTGTGTGAAATCTGTAATTGTATTTTCTGTATGCACGCACTCCTAAAGAAAATGGAATTCTTAAATGCTTACACAATTGCCGTCATGAAAACTGATGTCAAGAAGTTTACGTGGTAGAATGGCCAACGTGAGGCCTGGGGATCTTACAGGATTACAACTGGGATGGTAGGTGAGGTCCAGACTTATAGATGGGCTGAACAGCGAAAGAGCGCGTAACATGACAAAGCTGTGCCGAGGCAAAACGAAACAACAAATCTATGGTTATAAGGTTATTCCGTTTGGCCTTTGCACGTCTTCAACGTGCTACATGTTAATTTGCTGTTCTGCCCCTGTCTATAAGTTTCGACCTTACCTACCGTTCCAATGTATCTGAAAAAGTGTGCCTTGCACATGACAGCTCATCCCTTGAATGAAACTTTATTGGTCTTATTTATTTATTTCCATTTATTTTATTTATTTCCATTTATTAATCACCTATCCCCACAAGCTGGTGGTGTTACAGAGTTCTAAAAACATAAAAGTATCAGCATAAACCCAAGCCCAACAACATACAGTAAATTAAAACAAGTGGCAAAAATTTTGTAGCTCCCTCCCCTGTCTGGTCTGTGGGTGCTTCACACGTTCGGAGGGGGGGGGGAACTCTATCAGGAGTAGGGGTCCGAGTAGGGTGCCAGCCATGATGTTTGACAGTTGCTGTCCTCAACCGAACACCTGGCGGAACATCTCTGCCCTGCAGGGCCTGTGGAATTGCCTAAGATCTCGCAGGGCCCTGATGTTATCGGGTAGAGAATTCCACTAGGTCGGGGCCAAGGCAAAAAAGGCCCTGGTCGAGGACAGCTGGATTTCTCTGGGGCTGGGGACCACCAACAAATTGTTCTGTGAAGGCCATAATGCTCTCCTGGGGGTGTAACGGAGGAAGCGGTCCCACAGATAAAGGTGACACTGGACTCTAAGTTTGCTCTACTGCTTTGGACCATCATGGCTGACCACCAGGATTACAACCAGTCGCCAGACAAGCACAGATCAGTTCCCTTGGAGAAAATGGCTGCTTTGGAGGGTGGACTCTGTGGCATTATACAAAGCTGAGGCCCTGCCCCTCCCTAAACCCCGCCCTCCTTAGGCGCCACCCCCAAATCTCCAGGAATTTCCCAATCTGGAGTTGGCAACTTTGCATCTAAGAGGTGCAGGCATATTTTGATAATTGGCCCAAACTCTTGTTCATTGAAACATTCGTCTCCTGGCAGCTCAGCTTCTTTACACCACTGTTAAGTCTCCATTGAAAGTATTAGGATTTGTTAGCCCCTTCCAGCAAACTTCCAATTCTGCTTGGCTTTTATCTGATTCTCCCCCCCCCTTCAAGCCAAGCACCATTTTCCCCCTTCCCTTCTCAGGAAAGAAAGACGAAGGAAGACAATTCAAGTCACAAAGAGCTGAGGGAGAAGGCAACACAATGCATTTTTCCTCCCCTACCTATCCTTTTTTTTGTGTGTGGCTGTTATTTATTTATTTATTTATTTACCGGGAGGGTAATGCGGAGAAATGAACTGTAAAACCCAATTAATGGAATTGCTGTTCTGAACGATGGGAAATTGAGGCTGCCCAGCTGCCAAGCATGGAACCACCGTCTCCCGTCTCGGCTGCGATGGCTGCCAGGAGGGCCGTTAGCCAGCCGTCTTTCGCCGAAAGCCTCCTGCGTTTTAATTTTGGTGAATAATAGATAAGGCAGACGGCGGAGGGGCCTTCCGTCTCGAGCAACTGTCCCCTGAATGGTAACGGAACGCCGTACGGCATACGTTGGGGAGAAAGGATTGTCGTCTCGGAGAGAGAGGAAACACCACCGGGCGCTTCCTGGATACAAGAAGTCATGTGATTAGGCTGAGAAGGGGAAGTGAGCCAGGGATAACTGTGGTCCATGAAGTTTTGAGAAAGAAGACATAGACGAAGATGCAGATGAAGATGCAGACAAAGACGTAGACAAAGAAGACAGTGACGATGAAGATAACGACGAAGAAGACGAGGAGAAGGAGACTGGGTTTCCACCCCGCCCTTCACTACCTGAAGGAGTCTTAGAGTAGCTTACAATCCCCTTCCCCTCCCCTCCCCACAACAGACACCCTGTGAGGTAGGTGGGGCTGAGAGAGCTCTCTTGAGGACTGCTCCTGAGAGAACAGCTCTGAGAGAAGTGACCCAAGGTCACCCAGTTGTGGCATGACGTTCAGCGCTGTCTGTCCTTGTGCCAGGTCAACTCTTCTGGGCCTAACTTATCTCATGCCCTGACTCGGATGGCTCGGGCTAGCCCGATCTCGTCAGATTCCAGAAGCTCAGCAGAGCAGCCCTGGTTAGTACTCAGATGGGAAGCCACCAAAGAAGTCCAGGGTTGCTACACAGAGGCAGGCAACAGCAAACCACCTCTGTTTGTCTTTTGAAAACCGTACAGGGCCGCTATGTGTTGGTTGTGACTCAATGGCACTTTCCACCGCCACCGACAACCTACCTCACAGAGTTATTGTGAGGACAAAGTGAGGAAGGGAAGGCCCTTACACTGCTCTGGGTTTGTTACAGGAAGTGTGGGATAAAAACGGTCTAGATAGGTTATCGGTTGGCTATATTATTTTGTCTAAAAGCCTGTGTGTCGTGGAGACCTCCTTGAATAAATGGAGAGAAGGATTCATAGCCATCTCCAGTCTCTTTGGAGAGTCACGCCAAACCCTTTTTGGTGGAACAATGGGCCCATTGCCCTGGGCCTCGTAGGAACACAGAAAGGTACTTTAAACTGAGTGATACCATTGTCAGTTAATGTCAGTATTGTCTACTCGGACTGGCAGTAGCTCTCTGTGGTCTTAGGTGGAGGCTTTTCACTGCAGCTGCTTCCAGCGTGTTGTTGAGATAGGCGGACTCTAATCTGGAGAAACGAGCTTGATTCCCCATTCGTTTACATAAAGCCTGCTGGGTGACCTTGGGCCAGTCACAGTTCATCTCAGAACTGTCTCAGCCTCGCTTACTCTATGAGGTCCCCTATTGTGGGGACATGCAGGGAAGGGTATTGTAAGATGCTTTGGGACTCCTTAGGGTAGAGGAAAATGGGACATAAAACCCTTCTTCTTCTCCAGACCCAAGGACTGAACCTGGGGCCTTCTGCATGCCAACAAGATGTTCTGCTACACAGCCACAGCTTCTCATATGGAAGGGGTTACATTATCATGACAAATGTTGTTTCACTGTTTGGAGACAGTCCCTTATAGCCTGCTAGTGTAGCCCCAATGAACGCTCTGGGAATGACAGAATTCGATGACTGAAACCTAGCAGCTGCAACCTAACTCAATGTGATTTCTGCCATCGGTGTCCAGAGTAGAGGATGCATGAAAGTCACCATCTGTTTGAGGCTGCCCCGACGCAACCTTTATCAAAATGACAAAGCGTCGAGCGGCTCCGGGCTCTCGGGAGGAAACAGAAAATCCTCTCTCGGCTCCCGATCCGGCGCTGGAGGGTCGAGACAGGTGAAAGGACACCTCCCGAGCCTGCCGCCACTGCTCTGGCCGTGCCGTTTTGAGGCTCACCGTGCCATGTCACCGCCGATAGCCCGTTTTATCAAGATAAATCCCGCACAGCTCCGAAGGATATTAATAAATTATCCCGTAATGAAAAATGTGAGAAGAACTGCACTCCCACATCAGGACCCCATGATTACTTTGATAGATGCGCTGGCAAGTTTCTCCTGACAAGGCAGAAATGAAAAACACAACACGCGGACCTCGAACGGTGACCTCCGAGGAAAACACACGTTACCGAAGTGATAGAGAAATGGAATGGGGAAAACGGGAGCTCCGAGGCGTTTGGTGTCAGCAGGCAGACGGATGGGCTAGGCCGATCAACTGATCATTGAGTTTTCTGTCAGAAGCACGAGGCAGGGAAAGGGAAAGGGCCGGATTGGCGGGACAGCCGATGCAAGCGGTTCTTTGGGAACTGAAACGGGTTCAGTGTCTGTTGATTAATTTAACTAGCAAATGTCCATCATGATGTTGTGAGTGTGTATAGGAAGGACTATATTCCAGGACTTCTGAACATACAATGCTAGGAACCTTTCCAAATTTTAGCTGCAATTTCATGCCCACAGCTCTACCCTGCCCCAAATGAAGATACGAGGGAGTCATCTATAAAATGAGGATTTATTAATTAGATTACTGGTTTGTGCCATCAGACTATTTGCTTTGCCTTTAAGAGTGGGCAGCAGAGACCCAGTTTGGCGTAGTGGTTAAGTGCATGGACTTTAATCTGGGAGAACCGGGTTTGATTCCCTATTCCTCCACTTGCAGCTGCTGGATGACCTTGGGCAAGCCATAGTTCTGTCAGAGCTGTTCTCTCACGGACAGTTCAGGAAAGAGCTCTCTCAGCCCCACCTACCTCACAGGGTGTGTCTGTTGTGGGGAGGGGAAGGGAAAGGAGTTTGTAAGCTGCTCTGAGACTCCTTTGGGTAGTGAAGGGCAGGGTACAAATCCAATCACTTATCTTCTTCTTCTAAAGAACTTCATTAGCTGCCAGCAGTTTGGGTGAATCTACTGTGGCTCCAAAGTGATCCTAGCCAGCACATGAGCTGTGTTCAGGGTGGCCAGACCTTGTCCTCCACCCTGAATATGATGCTCAACAACAAGGGTGCCCCCTCCATGCTAAACCCTGCCTCTCCAGCAAATGATGACCTGCTGAGAAATGACCCTGTGGAACCTCAGAGCAGCCTTTCCCAGCCCATGGGTCAAGACTAGGGGTGTGCGCTCGGTATAAACCAAGCCAAAAAGATACCAGATAAATACATTGTTGATATTTACTGGGTGTTTTCTCAGCTGATCACCAAGGGTGGTGGTGATTCAGCTATCCAAAAATGGCTGCCCCCAAAAAACTAAAAAATATTCAGGATTTTTTGGGGTCACTGGCTAGCCGCAGTTACAGAGCATTTAATGGGCTCTCGGTTCATTTAAATGCCTGTGGAGTTCATTCACCATGGCTCAGAGTTGTGCTGCTGCTTGGAGAAGGCATTTAAAGGGACCGTGTCCCTTTAAGTGCCTTTCCCCTCTCCTTTGGAAAGAATGGAGGATGGGGGCACCTTCTTCTGGGGCCCATAGAATCGGACCCCTTGGTCCAATCTTTTTGAAACTTGGGAGGGGAGTTGAGGAGAGGCATGAGCAGCTATGCAGCAAATTTGGTGACTCTGCCTCAAATCACACCCCTCAATATCCCCGGATCCATTCTCCATTACAGCCTATGGGGCCCACTGACTATAATGGTCCCTATAGGGTATAATGGAGCTGAAAAAATTCCATAGTCCTGAATATTTCCCAAATCCCAATATCATACCAATATTGAAGTTCAGGAATATTGGAAAATACTAATATTTGGGGGGTTCAATATACCCAAACCCAAAAATACTGATTTTTTTTTGCACACCCCTACTGCAAGGAGATCAAATCAGTCAATCCCAAAAGAAATCAACCCTGACTGTTCCCTGGAATTCCAGATACTGAAGCTGAAGCTCAAATACTTTGGCCACCAAATGAGAAGGGAGCCCTCCCTGGAGAAGACCCTGAGGCTGGGGAAGATTGAAGGTCAAAGAAGAAGGGGGCGGCAAAGGATGAGATGGCGAGACAGTGTCATTGAGGCAACAAACGTGAAGTTGAACAAGCTCCAGAGGATGATGGAGGATGGGAGGGCCTGGCGTGAGGTGGTCCAATGGACTCGACTGTGCGACTGAACAACAAAAGTCAGAACCCAAAAGTGGGTTGTAAAGCCTTTGAAAGTCATCGCAGGCCAGGAGTCCCTAAAAGCTGCCCCTATGCTTTCCATTGGTCTCTCAGGATCTGACCCTAGAGACAGTAGCTTCCGTGTCACTTTTTTTTTTACTGTCTAGTCACAGCTGGCTTATGGCGACCCCGTAGGGCTTTCAGTTCAAGAGACATTCGGAGGTGGCTTGCTATTGCCTGCCTCCGTGTCATGACCCTGATATTCCTTGCTGGTCTCCCTTCCAGCTACTGGCCAGGGTAAAACCTGCTTAGCTTCCCACGATGGGAATCCTGATCAGGGCTGTTGCACATTTGTTGGTGTTTTTTCTTCACTGCATACGCATGTTGATCAAGTAAAATGTGTCCTGAGAGTCTTTCTAGAGTGAGTTTCTTAGAAACTTGGGGTGAGAGGGGGTGGTGTTAGAGGGAGTAATGGAGAAGGAGAGGGGGGTCAAAGGGTTTGTATGCAAAGGCTGTGTATGTCTGAATGCCGCTTATTTGGGGTTCCTAGCTGGGGCAGCCACAACCTTTGTGCAGTGTTTGCTGGTTTCTCAAAAACATCTTGTTAACCACTGTCGAAAATGTTACGAGGAAACCTTGGGCCTGCCCTGGATGAGTTACCAACCATACAGAGTAAATCTGGACTTCTGGGTCGCCATGCGGAAAAGGTCGGAAACGGCCGCTTCAGGGCACTTCCGATTAGCTCAGCTTGCTGTATTCCTGCTGTCCTAGTTATGGCCTAACCAGCTCTATTTATAACACTACCAAAAGGGGGGGGGGGGCGTTTATGCAATGACCCGAATAGCCCAGACTAGTCCAGTCTCATCAGATCCCAGAAGCTAAGCAGGGTCAGCTCCTGTTAGTGTTTGAATGGGAGACCACGAAGGAAGTCCAGGGTTGCTACGCAGAGGCAGGCAATGGCCAACTACCTCTGAACGTCTTTTCTCTTGCAAACCCTATAGGGTTGCTGTGATTCATCTGCGACTTGACAACACTTTATACACACACAAGCCCTTTTGTAACACCACACCCTGAAGAAGGCAAAAAAGTCCCTTATCTAAGCCCATTTGAGGAGATTCAGAAATTTCCCCAAATCCTAACCCAGCACTTTCACAATTCCAACCCCCTGCCTTGCAGGATATTCAGTTTGGTGTTGTGGTTAGGAGCGCGGACTCTAATCTGGGAACCGGGTTTGATTCCCCACTCCTCCACATGAAGAAGAAGAAGAGATTGGATTTATACCCCGCCCTTCACTCACTTGGAGTCTCAGAGCAGCTTACAAACTCCTTTCCCCTCCCCTCCCCACAACAGACACCCTGTGAGGTAGGTGGGGCTGAGAGAGCTCTTTCCCAAGCTGTCCTTGAGAGAACAGCTGGGTCAGAGCTATGGCTTGCCCAAGGTCATCCAGCCAGGTGCAAGTGGAGGAATGGGGAATCAAACCTGGTTCTCCCAGATTAAAGTCCGTGCACTTAACCACTACACCAAACTGGCACTTAACCACTGCACCAAACATGCAGCTGCTGTTGTGACCTTGGGTCAGTCACAAGTTCTCTCAGAGCTGTTCTCTCACGAGGGGTTCTCTCAGCGCTCTCTGAGCCCCGCCCACCTCACAGGCAGTGCTCCCTCTAAGCTGCGGAGTTTTGTGAGCAAAAATTTTACTTTGTGAGCTACCGGCATTAGAGTTGGGAGCGAGCGATTTGGCTGCTGCATAAATTAGTTTGCTCTGGAGCCATCCTTTATGAGCTAAGACAAAATTGTGTGAGCCAGAGGCTAAAGAAACTGTGAGCTAGCTCATACTAACTCAGCTTAGAGGGAACATTACTCATGGGGTGTCTGTTGTGAGGAGGGGAAGAGAAAGGAGTTTGTAAGCCACTCTGAGACTCCAAGAGAAGGGTGGGCTATAAATGCAATCTCCTCCTCCTCCTCCTCCTCCTCCTCCTCCTCTTCTTCCACTGGTTCTCTAGGCACACTGGATGTCAAGACTTTCTGCTTGAAGAAGAAGAATAATTGTTTTTTATACCCCACTTTTCTCTACCTGAAGGAGTCTCAAAGAGGCTTACAATCACCTCCCCTTCCTCTCCCCACAACAGGCACCTTGTGAGGCAGGTGGGGCTGAGAGAGCTCTGAGAAAACTGGGACTGACCCAAGGTCACCCAAGGCTTCACAGGGGGGAGGACGGGGGAATCAAACCCAGTTCTCCAAATTAGAGTCCCCCACTCTTAACCACTGTACCATGCTGGTTCTTGCGATTTTCCCAGCGGAAGCCAGCAACGGACAGCAGAATCTCTGAGCTGAAGAACTAAACTCGAAGTTGAGTACAGCTGTAGACATCCTCAAGCAGGTAACAGCGGTCACATTGACAGCAGGGTAATGATTCTTTCGTCTTGACGCAGCCCCACCAGCAGGGAAAAGCCTTCCGAGAGAGATTCTTCGTCATGATGGATAGATATACGTGGCACGGCCTGATCTCGCTCATAAATGCCTTTTTATTGTCTTTAGTTTTGAGGGAAGCAAATGGCGTGATTAATGGTTCCCCTTTCTTCCCCCCTTCCCTGCAGGTCAAACGGGAAAGGTGAGCAGGCGCTCTGAGCGACAAAAGGACAGTTCAAATGTTGAGCATCAACCGCAGCGTAATTCCACGATGGCTCGTCGGAAGGAATTTGCCACGTTGCTGTTTTGGTTTCTTTCTTTCTTTCTTTCTTTCTTTCTTTCTTTCTTTCTTTCTTTCTTTCTTTCTTTCTTTCTTATCGATCAAGATGGGCCGCCGTGTTAGTCTGTAGCAGTAGAAAAGAACAAGGGTCCGGTGTTACCTTAAAGACGAAGAAAATTTGTGGCAAGCAATGTTCCCTCTAAGCTGTGGGGTTTTGTGAGCCAAAATTCTACTTTGTGAGCTACCGGCATTAAAGTTGTGAGCCAGCGATTTCGCTCCTGCATAAATTAGTTTGCTCTGGAGCCATCCTTCCTGAGCAGAGACAAAAAGGTGTGAGCCAGAAGCTAGAAAACTGTGAGCTAGCTCACACTAACTCAGCTTAGAGGGAACACTGGCTGCAGGGTAGGAGCTTTTTGTGAGTCACTGCTCACTTCTCCAGATCTGAAAAAGTGAGCAGTGATTCACAGAAGCGCCTACCCTGCTGCAAATTTTGTTAGTCTTTAAGGCACTCCTGGATTCTTGCTCTTTTTTGAAAGGAAAAAAAAATTAAATTTCAGATAGATACAACATTAAGATTGGGGGGCAAGCCTTTGGGCTGCCAACCTCCAGGGGGTGTCTGGAGGTCTCACAGAATTAAATTCAATCTCCATGTGACAGAGATCAGTCCCACTGGAGAAAATGGAAGCTTCAGAGGCTGAGCTCTATGGCATTATACCCTGCGGAGGCCCACACATCCTTAAACCACACCATCCCCCAGCTCCATTCCAAGAATTTCCCAACCTAGACAGGCCCATAGCCATGGTGGGGCTTTGGGGGGCTCTGCCCCCTTAAAGGCACAGCCCCACAAGAATGTCTCCTGTAAATGCTTTTTTCCCAATCATTTTAAAATATTTTTAGAAGATGTGCACTCCTTTAAGCAGAGTAGGATGCTGTATTGACTAATTCCCGCACTGAGCAAGGGGTTTGGAGTAGGTGACCTCTAGGATCCCTTCTAACTCTATGTTAAGTAACTGGTCACATTTAAGAAAGTTTTTCCTGCCCAAGTGTGAGCTTTTTTGCCCCCACCTGCCAGCTTGTTCTCAGAATTGTTGCTCAGGCTGGCGGAAGTGATTAACTTGCAGCAGCTGAGAACTGTTATCTCAGGTGGTCAACAGCTTGCGATTTAGAGATCTATCCCGCTGACAGCTTTCTGTTGGCTACATGGCTTTTCTTTCTGCACTGGGGACTTCAGCCCCACCTGAAAAATGTGTTGCCCCACAAGCCACAAAATCCTGGCTACAGGCCTGGATATGGCACCCCTACCAAGTCTGCTGCAAACCTATGGATTGGGGGGAGGGGAGTTCTGCAAGAACCCCTTTGAAATCCCTGGCCCGAGGGATATCCGGCTGTCCTCAACCAGAGCCAGGGCTTTTTCAGCCTGGTGGAACTCTCTGCTGAATGACATCCAGGACCTGCAGGACCTAATGCAATTCCGCAGGGCCCATAAGACAGAGATGCTCCGCCAGGCCTACGGTTGGGGACAGCAACGGTTTACCGTCAAGCAACGATCTACCGCCAAGCCTGGCCTCCCATTCCCCCACCCCGGAGCTGGCTACAGAATATTAAATGCCATCTGATTGGCTGACTGCTGTTTCTATTGTTTTAAAATTTTTATTGCCATTCCGCAGGGCCTGTAAAACAGAGCTGTTGTACCAGGGCTTTGGTTGTGGTGGTGGGTGTCCAGTGAAAAAGTCAGCTTTCCCTGCTGAAGTCCACCATCTCTACGTGGCCCCGATTAAGTAGACCTTAGAGATCTAGCGACACCAGCTCTGGAGATTGTGGGCATGAACAAATAGTGCAGCCTGTTTCGGACTATCGTTCATAACTGTTTTAATCCGATTATTAATGTATTTATATTGTGTCACTGTATTTAGATATTGCGATGTGGAATGGCCCTGTGATCCGGACTGAGCCTACTTGTGGGGAGAGCGGAATATAAATCTTAAAAATAAACACGTAGATATGTGCGATGTATTATTATCAGAAATTATTTATAACTTGTTGTCAGATGTTTGAATGATGTTTTGTGACATTTGGATTTCCCTAATATTACATGGAGGATGGAAGGCGGCACAGTATAGCCCAGTCATGCTGGATCTAGGAAGCTAAGCAGGGTTGTTACTTGGAAGGAAGACCACCAAAGAAGGCTCTGCAGAGGAAGGCCATGGCCAACCACCTCTGCTTCTCCCTTGCCTTGAAAGCCCCTTGCTGGGGTCACCATAAGTCTTGGATGGGAGATCTCCAAGGAAGTCCCTGCAGAGGAAGGTGATGGCCAACCACCTCTGCTTCTCCCTTGCCTTGAAAGCCCCTTGCTGGGGTCACCATAAGTCTTGGATGGGAGATCTCCAAGGAAGTCCCTGCAGAGGAAGGCGATGGCCAACCACCTCTGCTTCTCCCTTGCCTTGAAAGCCCCTTGCTGGGGTCACCATAAGTCTTGGATGGGAGATCTCCAAGGAAGTCCCTGCAGAGGAAGGTGATGGCCAACCACCTCTGCTTCTCCCTTGCCTTAAAAGCCCCTTGCTGGGGTCACCATAAGTCTTGGATGGGAGATCTCCAAGGAAGTCCCTGCAGAGGAAGGCGATGGCCAACCACCTCTGCTTCTCCCTTGCCTTGAAAGCCCCTTGCTGGGGTCACCATAAGTCTTGGATGGGAGATCTCCAAGGAAGTCCCTGCAGAGGAAGGTGATGGCCAACCACCTCTGCTTCTCCCTTGCCTTAAAAGCCCCTTGCTGGGGTCACCATAAGTCTTGGATGGGAGATCTCCAAGGAAGTCCCTGCAGAGGAAGGCGATGGCCAACCACCTCTGCTTCTCCCTTGCCTTGAAAGCCCCTTGCTGGGGTCACCATAAGTCTTGGATGGGAGATCTCCAAGGAAGTCCCTGCAGAGGAAGGTGATGGCCAACCACCTCTGCTTCTCCCTTGCCTTAAAAGCCCCTTGCTGGGGTCACCATAAGTCTTGGATGGGAGATCTCCAAGGAAGTCCCTGCAGAGGAAGGCG
Source organism: Lepidodactylus listeri (assembly GCA_029233225.1). Classification (NCBI taxonomy): domain Eukaryota; kingdom Metazoa; phylum Chordata; class Lepidosauria; order Squamata; family Gekkonidae; genus Lepidodactylus; species Lepidodactylus listeri. The sequence continues at coordinate 2,743,460 of JARCFY010000022.1, forward strand.
ATGGCCAACCACCTCTGCTTCTCCCTTGCCTTGAAAGCCCCTTGCTGGGGTCACCATAAGTCTTGGATGGGAGATCTCCAAGGAAGTCCCTGCAGAGGAAGGCGATGGCCAACCACCTCTGCTTCTCCCTTGCCTTGAAAGCCCCTTGCTGGGGTCGCCATAAGTCTTGGATGGGAGACCTCCAAAGAAGACTCTGCAGAGGAAGGCGATGGCCAACCACCTCTGCTTCTCCCTTGCCTTGAAAGCCCCTTGCTGGGGTCACCATAAGTCTTGGATGGGAGATCTCCAAGGAAGACCCTGCAGAGGAAGGCGATGGCCAACCACCTCTGCTTCTCCCTTGCCTTGAAAGCCCCTTGCTGGGGTCACCATAAGTCTTGGATGGGAGACCTCCAAAGAAGACTCTACAGAGGAAGGCAATGGCCAACCACCTCTGCTTCTCCCTTGCCTTGAAAGCCCCTTGCTGGGGTCGCCATAAGTCTTGGATGGGAGACCTCCAAAGAAGACTCTACAGAGGAAGGTGATGGCCAACCCCCTCTCCTTCTCACTTGCCTTGAAAGCCCCTTGCTGGGGTCACCATAAGTCTTGGATGGGAGACCTCCAAAGGAGACTCTACAGAGGAAGGTGATGGCCAACCACCTCTGCTTCTCCCTTGCCTTGAAAGCCCCTTGCTGGGGTCACCATAAGTCTTGGATGGGAGACCTCCAAAGAAGACTCTACAGAGGAAGGCGATGGCCAACCACCTCTGCTTCTCCCTTGCCTTGAAAGCCCCTTGCTGGGGTCGCCATAAGTTGGCTGAAACTTGATGTCACTTTCCACACACAACACTACATGGGTTTTGCATCTGGATTTTCATTGGGACCAATATGCCCACCCTCAGTCTACTTTTCTGCAGATGGAATGGTTGCCAGTTAAAGGAACGAAGAGGTCCTGCTGTCCCAGTTTCTGTAGAAGTTGGTAGAAAGTCCACAACAGTCTCTTTGACCACCTCAGGAAGAGGCCACTTTCCAGGGTATTTGACATCTTTTCTACCCCCTTTGAAGGGACAGATGGGGCTGAGCTGAGCCTCAACATGTCAGCCTCAACCTTCAGCCCCATATCCCCATCTTCAAAAGGAAGAGATCGTGTCAGAAGGTATTGGTGTTTTTCTTGAAAACGGTTGAAGTGGTTGAGATGGTGTCCCACGGTGAAACTCTCGAGGGTGTCCCGATCGCTCATCCCAAATTTCATCCCAATATCTCTTTGTCTCAATGACATATTGCATTATGAGCATGTGCAGAAATAAATGGCCAAGTTGATCTCGCTTTCATTTGGCCAATTAACCAAAGAATAGCCACTTAAAACCGCAGGGCCACAATACTTTCCTTGGCAGAACAGGGCTACGTTTAGAGAAGAGAGTCAATATTTCCTTCAGGGAGGGGAAGAGGGGTAGTGAGAAGAAGGGGATTTCCCGCTCATGACGGCATAATTACGTTGTACTCTAATATCTCTTGACTGCAAAGTGACAGCTAAAAGAGATTAAGGCGGTTTACAGCCAATGGGAAGCTGGACGGTGGCAGCTGGCAATCTTCCTCGCTTGCTTAGGAACCAAAAGTCCGGTCATAAATCTATATTCTTCTTCAAGGAGGAAGCCTGTGATTAAAAGCGCTCTGCCTGCAGCTGTGGGTCGGTGATAAGAGTGTTGTGCTCACCCCCCCAAAAAAGCTTCAAAAAGAAATGTATATATATATGTAATCATTTTTCATTAAGTTTGCCATTCTAATGTGGGAAGGGGACGTACACAGACGGGTGAGATGTCTACATAGCTCGGGTCAACAAGGAAGGGTGGGTTTGGCAACCAGCGGTGGATGTAGTTGCCAGATGTGTAGGGAGAATGCAGGAAACTGGTGGGAGAGAGTGGTTCAAGGCTTCCAGGAATACGTTTAGGATTGCCTGCATCAAGGTGCTGCAGGAGATCTCCTGCGATCACGAGCGGTCTCTAGGCAACAGGGAGTAGATCCCCTGGGAGAAATGGCCGCTTTGGAAGGTGGACTCTGAAATCCCTCCCCTCCCCAAACTGTACCCCCAAAATCTCCAAGTATTTCCCAACCCTGAGTTGGCTACCCTATGTATCAGAAGGTGGACTGTATGCTATCATGTCCCTATTGAGCTACCTCCCCTCCCCCAAATTTTCTCTCCTCAGGTACTACCCCCAAATTGCCATGGATTTCCCAAACTGGAGTCCCTCCCTCCCTTATATCCTGGCCTTCCCAGACCCCCACGCCCGTAATATTCAGGAGTTTTCCAATTCAGACCTGGCAACCCCAAATATGTCCCTATGTTTTACCAGATCTAACTGTGGATGGCCTCTGTTCCGAGAAGAATAGTCAACATCTTCCTCACTTAAACTAAACACTATCACAAGGGTTATGGTTGAGGCTAAGGACATAAGAACATGAAAGAAGTCAATGTTGGATTGAGCCAACGGCCCATCCAGTTCAACACTCTGTCACACAGTGGCCAAAAATACCAGGTCCCCTCAGGAGGTCCACCAGTGGGGCCAGAGCACTAGAAGCCCTCCCACTGTTGCCTCCCCCCAAGGACCAAGAATACAGAGCATCACTTGCCCCAGACCGAGAGTTCCTATCTATACCTTGTGGCTAATAGCCAGTGATGGACCTCTGTTCCAGATGGTTATCCAATTCCCTCTTGAAGCTGTCCATGCTTGTAGCTGCCGCCACCTCCATGACGACAGCCATTCTGAGAAGAACATGTGACCTCTGGCTTCTTCACTTTTATACAAAACACTTCCACAAGTGCCTGTGATACAGTCAGTTCAGAGGGCACGATCATGAGCCATGGGGCATATTTTGTGCTCACTTGTCCTGAAGACCTCTTCAGGAGTGACCATCATCGTATATGGCCAAATGGAGATGTCCACAAGTAACTGAACAATTGAACAAGAGCCAGTTTGGTGCAGTGGTTAAAAGCACGGACTCTAATCTGGGAGAACCGGGTTTGATTCCCCATTCCTCCCCATGCAGCTGCTGGTGGGACCTTGGGTCAGTCACAAGTTCTTTCAGAGCTCAAAAGAGCCCTCTCAGCCCCACCTGCCTCCCAAGGTGTCTGTTGTAGAGGGGAAAGGAAAGGGACTGTAAACTGCTCTGGGTCTCCTTCAGGTAGTGAAGGGCAGGGTATAAATCCACTCTCTTCTTCTTCTTAATTGTGTTGACTGTTGAAGACTTGGGTTGGTTGTGGAGAGGGAGTCGCTGATACTCCAGTGGGATTTCTCAGAATGGGGGAAAGGGTTAATCCACATCTCCCTACACCAGTATGAATCATTCCCCCCTTCACAGCCTTTATTATTCAACAGATTGTGCTCAGGGCATCCATAAAGATGCCGTCTACTGAATCTGACCCTTTGTCCACCAAGGTCGATATAATCTACTCAGACTAGCAGTGGCTCTCCAGGATCTCAGGCGGAGGACTTTCACATCACCTCCTACTGGAGATGCCGGGGATTGAACCTGGGACTTTCTGGATGCAAAGCAGAGACTCTTCCACTGAGCCACGGCCCCTCTCCAATCCATTCGTGAATATCATCCGGTTTGAACTAACCTACTAAGCTATAAGAATCAGTCTCTGGTGTAAACTTGCCTCTGCCATGAATTCACCACCTGGCCTTAGGGCAAAGCACTGTCCGCTCCCAACCCTCAAGCCCACCATTTGCAATGGGGAACAATAGTACAGTCCCACCTCAAAGGGTTGTCGTCGGGAGCAAAACCTGTGAAACGTTTGGAATGCTTCAGAAATGCTGATCCCTCTTTTGCTTTCTGGGAGGTTTCTTATGGTGCTTTAATTTTCTGAGGAAGATTTTTGTGATCTGCGGTGATAACTCTGAATTCTTCATCCAGGATTGGTCAGTGGAAGTGTTCCATTGGTGATAGATGGTGATTAGGGACCACTGGTGATACAAAGAGAGGAGGAGGAGGAGGAGGAGGAAAATTGGTTTTATATCCCACACTTCACTACCCAAAGGAGTCTCAGAGTGGCTTACAATCTCATTTCCCTTCCCCTTCCCACAACAGACTCCCTGTGGGGTAGGTGGGGCTGAGAGAGCTCTGAGAGAATAGTGACCCAAGGTCACCCAGCTGGCTTCATGTGGAGGAGTGGGTGGGGGGAAGAAGGAGGAGGAGGAGGAGATTGGATTTCTATCCCTCCCTTTACTACTCAAAAGAGTCTCAGAGCAGCTTACAATCTCCTTTGTGCCAGTTTGGTGTAGTGGTTAAGTATGCGGACTCTAATCTGGGAGAACTGGGTTTGATTCCCCACTCCTCCACTTGCAGCTGCTGGATGACCCTGGGTAAATTTTTAATTTCACCTTATTAGCTCCGATCTTCCACCTAAAGCCGGGATTTGCTAATCAGCTGTCATTTTTAATAGGCGGCAGATGCTGCCGATTTAGAAACCCAAATGCCCCCTTGGTGGCCCTACTTTGCAAGTCAGGGCAAAACATCACTCAACAAAAGACCTATATATCATCTTGTCCTCTGACTCTAGGATTTGCCTGGAATGGATTCATTTGCTAACGTATTCCGGTCTAAAACTTCAACCCCAGCCAGACCTAATTGGAATGAGTCAAACATTTGTTGTGTGAAGTCTCGGCATTCCTCATGGTGTAAAATTATTATTCTGCTAAGATGCTAATTAAGCAATAAACCAAAAAGGGTTTCTGGGAGAATACAGAGTTGGGTGCCGCCATGAAAGGATAAGGCCGCGCCATGATGCCTTCAGCAATTCTTGGTATCATTTCCCCCTTCTCTCTGACGCATGCCCCCGATTTTGTTTTATTTTGCCAATAAAAAAAAGGAGTATATAAGGACGATTTCATTTCATTGGGTTCTATAATTCCTCTGTTTTTTAAATTAGGATATATTTACATCAGATTATTGGGGCAAGGCGTTTACTGCGCCGAGCTTTTAAATCTGCACCATGCAGGCTGCGCAGAATGGAAAAGAGGGTTAATCAAAGAATTTTATCACTCCCTTTTTAATGATCTTCATTATGTTGGAAGAAGATGTAAATTTTAATTTCACCTTATTAGCTCCGATCTTCCACCCAAAGCCGGGATTTGCTAATCAGCTGTCGTTTTTAATAGGCGGCAGATGCTGCCGATTTAGAAACCCAAATGCCCCCGGAATTGTAACTTTTATTAATTTCACTGATATATTATTTAATATAATTTAGCCACCACTGATGCCATTTAGCAATATCCAACCCAAAAAATTACGTTTGATTGTGTACAGAAGAATAAATCCCACAACACCGGGACATATTTCTCCATTTATGCAAGAGAGAAAGAAGAAAATGATTGGAGGACTTTCACCAGAAAGAATATAACATTTCTTCTTCTTCTTGCAATCTCTACAAACACTTTGACCTAATTAGAAAGCTTGCTTTCTGGCATATGTTTAATTCTGAAGACCTCAATGTTAACCCAAAATGTTTATATTAGAAGATCAAAGTCTTGGCAAAACCAACGGAAATGTCATGTATTATATCCTTCCAGCTTCCATCACAAGGAGAACAGGAAGCATTCCTTCATCCACCTCCAGTGATCATCAGTAGCATCATCAACAAGAAGACAGAAAGCAACCAGGCATCTCTCCAGCACTTCTGTATCCACCTCCAGTTATCAGCAGTGGAACCATCAGAGGGAAGACAGGAAGCAGCCAGGCACCTCTCCAGCATTCCTGTATGCACTTCCAGTTATCAGCAGTGGAACCATCAGAGGGAAGACAGGAAGCAGCCAGGCACCTCTCCAGCATTCCTGTATGCACTTCCAGTTATCAGCAGTGGAACCATCAGAGGGAAGACAGGAAGCAGCCAGGCACCTCTCCAGCATTCCTGTATGCACTTCCAGTTATCAGCAGTGGAACCATCAGAGGGAAGACAGGAAGCAGCCAGGCACCTCTCCAGCATTCCTGTATGCACTTCCAGTTATCAGCAGTGGAACCATCAGAGGGAAGACAGGAAGCAGCCAGGCACCTCTCCAGCATTCCTGTATGCACTTCCAGTTATCAGCAGTGGAACCATCAGAGGGAAGACAGGAAGCAGCCAGGCACCTCTCCAGCATTCCTGTATGCACTTCCAGTTATCAGCAGTGGAACCATCAGAGGGAAGACAGGAAGCAGCCAGGCACCTCTCCAGCATTCCTGTATGCACTTCCAGTTATCAGCAGTGGAACCATCAGAGGGAAGACAGGAAGCAGCCAGGCACCTCTCCAGCATTCCTGTATCCACCTCCAGTTATCAGCAGTGGAACCATCAGAGGGAAGACAGGAAGCAGCCAGGCACCTCTCCAGCATTCCTGTATGCACTTCCAGTTATCAGCAGTGGAACCATCAGAGGGAAGACAGGAAGCAGCCAGGCACCTCTCCAGCATTCCTGTATGCACTTCCAGTTATCAGCAGTGGAACCATCAGAGGGAAGACAGGAAGCAGCCAGGCACCTCTCCAGCATTCCTGTATGCACTTCCAGTTATCAGCAGTGGAACCATCAGAGGGAAGACAGGAAGCAGCCAGGCACCTCTCCAGCATTCCTGTATGCACTTCCAGTTATCAGCAGTGGAACCATCAGAGGGAAGACAGGAAGCAGCCAGGCACCTCTCCAGCATTCCTGTATGCACTTCCAGTTATCAGCAGTGGAACCATCAGAGGGAAGACAGGAAGCAGCCAGGCACCTCTCCAGCATTCCTGTATGCACTTCCAGTTATCAGCAGTGGAACCATCAGAGGGAAGACAGGAAGCAGCCAGGCACCTCTCCAGCATTCCTGTATGCACTTCCAGTTATCAGCAATGGAACCATAAGAGGGAAGACAGGAAGCCGCCAGATAACTACGCGCAATGACTGAACTCAGATAGTCTGAGAATCCTCTCTGCAAGGAACATTCTATTCTTTGACAGTCGTATTTTATTTTGACAGCCAGTTCTGGATGAAAAGCAGGTTACAATGTAATATATATCCCTAGATTGTAGGAGGTGAGGGTAAGGGATTCTTGACAGCGTCTCTGACAGCTACTCGGATCTGAGCTGAAGTTCTGTTCCCTGTCCTGTTCGCGGGTATCAAAGCCCGGCCGTGGCCAGAGACCACAATGACATAAAGACCAAATCGGTTTGTGGTGCTGAAAGTCCTTTGCTTGGGTCCCGGAGTGAGTGCAGAACTGAATGTGGCACTGGAATCTCAGCTGTGTGGGGGTGACTTTCCCTTCATGCTTGAAAATTTCCCACGTTTCCCACACCTCCACCTCTGATCCCAGCAGTTTTGCTACCTTCACTTCTACCACTGTCTCGCTCTCCAAATGACTCCTGTTAATTGGATAAAGGTATCCCTCTCCCTCCATTTATGCCTTCCTGCAACGTGCAACAAAAAAGGGCCTATTAAAATATTAACAAGATAACAGAAATATTACTGTTCGTTGTTAAGTGGGTAAATTACCACCCAAGACTTGTTTCTAAATGTCAAGCTTCTATTGCTCTTATCCTCCAAAAAGGAAGGCAACTGTTCCTCATTGCTGAACCGATTGTATTACAAATTCCTCTTCTGTTCTTCCTAGGGCCGGCAGTTTCTAAAAATCACACGCAGCCAAAAAGACAGCAGCACCTAGTGGTTAATGGTGCAAAGTGCCTGGTAACCAGCAGGAGGGCTGTAAGGGGGGTAGCATCCTGGAAGGAAAAATTACAAAGAAAAATAAGGCCTTGTCTACTTACAGGAAGTTCTTACCATAGAGTTCCTGGCAATTCCTAGACCTACCCGGAAGTGACAAAGGGTGGCTCTAGGAATTGCCAGGAACTCTATAGTAAAACCTGAGTTCCAAAGTGTTACCAGTCCCTTCTTCTTGCTAGGAAAGGAAGCTGGCCCCTGTTTGTCATGGAATGCCATTTTGACTACCTCCAGAGAGGACTCATCAGGGCCCAGAGAATGCATCAAAAGGGTTTATTGTGGGGTTGCCAGCCTCCAGATGGTAGCTGGAGGTCTCCTTGAATTACAACTGATCTCCAGGGGATGAGATCGGTCCGCCTGGAGCAAATGGCAGCTTTGGAGGGTGAACTCTATTGCATCATAACTCCACTGAGGTCCCTTGCCCTCCCCAGGCTCCACCCCCAAATAGAGTTGCCAGCTTCCAGGTGGTGGCTGGAGATCTCCTGGGATTACAACTGACCTCCAGGCAATGGATCATGTCATCTGGAGAAGATGGCCACTTTGGAAAGCGGATTCTATGGCATTACACATCGTTGAAGTCCCTCCCCTCCCCCAAACCGCACCCTCCTCAGGGTCCACCTCCATAACCTCCAGATATTTCTCAACTCAGAGCTGGCCACCCAGAGGGGCCACCGTTCTCACTCAAGGCCAATCAGTTGGCTACTCACATTGCAGTTTGACTGTGCATGGTGTGACCAGCTTTTTTGAAAAGTCTGATTTGTTATTGAGTACTTGCATATGTTTGCATGTTGTATTAGGAATGGTTTATATCTTCTTACGCTGCTGTTGTACAATTGTACCCCTCCACCATCTGCCTACTGGCTTAATCCCCCCATGGTATTTTTAAAATATGTGCAAGTATGTGTGTGTTCGCGTGCACATCCAGTGTTCCCTCTAAGCTGAGTTAGTGTGAGCTAGCTCACAGTTTTTTAGCCTCCAGCTCACACTTTTTTTGTCTTCGCTCAGGAAGGGGTGGTTCCAGAGCAAACTAATGTATGCAGTAGCCAAATGGCTCGCTCGCAACTTTAAGGCCAGTGGCTCACAAAGTAGGATTTCTGCTCACGAGACTCCACAGCTTGGAGGGAGCATCATGGCGACCTCTGGTGACTGACGGTGTGTGCACCTGGAAGTCATGGCGACCTCTGGTGATGGACCTTCTACTGGGGGGCTGGAGGATCTTCAGAGAGGTGGCTGAACCCAGCCTGCCCCCACCTCCTGCTTCCGGTGCTCCAAGGTGGTCTCCCATCCAAGTACGAACCACAGTTGACCCTGCTTAGCTTCTGAGATCTGACAAGATCAGGCTTGCTTGGGCTGTCCTGGCTTAGTCATTAATTTACAAAAAAGCCGGTACTTCTGGCTGTGACACTCCCCCTTCCCGAACTTCCTTTTGGAGAAAAAAGGAAAGGAAGTCTCTTTCATCCACACTTTCAAGAAGAAGAAGAAGAAGAGATTGGATTTATACCCCACCCTCCACTCCCCAAGGGAGTCTCAGAGCGGCTTACAAACTCCTTTTCCCTTCCCCTCCCCACAACAGACACCCTGTGAGGTAGGTGGGGCGGAGAGAACTCTTTCCCAAGCTGTCCTTGAGGGAACAGCTGGTACAGAGCTATGGCTTGCCCAAGGTCATCCAGCCAGGTGCAAGTGGAGGAGTGGGGAATCAAACCCGGTTCTCCCAGATTAGAGTCCGCGCACTTAACCACTACACCAAACTGGCTTTCAGTGTAAGATTGATATTTCCAACCAAATTATGTATTTGGGGCCCCAATGAATTCCCTTTGAGGGAAAGAAGAGCAACATGTGGACCACAGGTCATCCCAGGCCCAGAGTTTGAGTCTGTGCCATAGGACTGCCAGCTCTAGATAGGAAACTTTCTGGAGGTTTAGGAATGGTGCCTGGGAAGGGCAGAGTTTGGAGAGGGAGTCCAGCGGGGAGATGCTGCCATAGAAGGTAGATCCAGGTGGTCAGTCATGTTGGTCTGAAGCAGAAGAACAAATTAAGAGTCCAGTGGCACCTGTAAGACCAACAAAGTTTTGTTCCAGGTGTGAGCTTTCGTGTGCACGCACACATTTTTCAAATACATTGGAATGGTAGGTAAGGTTCAGACTTAATAGACGGGGGCTGAACAGCCAATTAACATGTAATATGATGAAGATGTTCAAAGACAAACAAAATAACAAGCTGAGGTTATAAGGTCAACAGTTGTAAAGCAATAGATATGTCAAAATAGCAGATACATGTGTAAAGGTATCTTTTCTGATTGTGGGAAGTAAACTTATATGCTCTATTCACTCCTCTCAGGCGTGGAGGCCTTTCTTTTTTAAAGTGGATGCAGCAAAACATCCCAATATTCCATGCATTACATTCAGTATTCTAATGTACTATTCTGAAAAAGAAATATACTACAATAAAGAGGATATATAGCCCCTTTTGTTGAGAATACATATGTGAAGACTGAATGTGCTAGCGTATGTAATGAGATAAGAAACCAATATCCCTGTTCAGTCCTGGGGAGGTTTTTGTTCCAGGTGTTGTAATAACTTGTAATTCAGCAATTTCCCTTTCCATTTGGTTCCCGAAGGTCCTTTGTAATAAAACAGCTACTTTGAGGTCACCCATTAAATGTCTGGGAAGGTTGAAGTGTTCTCAGTCATGATGCCATAAAGTCAGTCCACTTGCCAAAGCAGCCATTTTCTCCAGGAGAAATGTTCTCTGTTGTCTGGAAATCAGTTGTAATTCTTGGAGATCCCCAGGCCCAAGTTTGTAGTTCACCCACTGGCTGGGTCGGGGATCCTACCGAGGGCAGGGGGGCTCCCTCATCCCCAGACTGCAACATACGAGAGATCGCGGGAAAAACAGTAGCAGATAAATGTTTTGACTAAATATAGTACCACTCGTGCCAAAGTTCAACTCTAATTCTTTCCTTATCAGTTTCTTCTTGTGCATGTTTAGTCCAAGTGTAGCAACCGTCAAGAGTTTCCAGCAGGCCAGCTAAAGATCCCCGCTTCTGTCCTTTCTCAAGGCAAACCTGGCAGTCACTGAAACATAACTAGGGATGTGCATTCGGTTCGGACAAACCAAACCCCCCTCCCCGAATATTGTCTATTCGGCATTATTCGGCCTGCCGAAAGCCGAGTCAGATTCTCTGTGATTGTTTATTGTGGAGAACAGATTATTTCCTTTGTTTTGCACACTGCATCTGTCCTGTTCTTTGGGGGAGAGGGGGTTTAACCTCCAGGTGGCACCTGGAGATCTCCTGATATTACAAATGACCTCAAGACAACCACGATCAGCTCCCCTGGAGAAAATGGGGGGGGGGGAATAAGCTCACTGAGAAAATGGTTGCTTTGGAGGGTGGACTCTATGGCATTAGACCCTGCTGAGGCCCCTCCCTTTCCCAAACCCCACCCTCCCCAGGCTCCACCCCCCAAATCTCCAGGTAGTTCCTGACCCAGAGCCGGCATTCCTCGGTGATAACTTGCGCTTCAAATCCTATGCAAACTTTCATTTTTCCTTCCCATTTTAAAAAGGTAAAAAAAAAAAAGGCTGACTCAGTATGAATTCAGTCTATCTGCATGTTTCGTGTGGTACCTACAGGGCTCATTAATTTAATTACAGCTGTTTTATCTTTCCCCCCCTTTTCTTTCTTCCTTCCTTCCCCAAGAGCTGACTTCATACCAAATGCACAGCGATGCCAGCAGTAAACTGTTGTTCCATTATTAATGGGATTTGTAATTGTTAGTGTGAAACTCTCTTTCTTCTACCTCCAGCGAGCGAGGAGGAGGCCGCCGAAGCTGCATGCAAAATAAGACGACACTGGGAAACCATTCGGGGGGGGGGGTGAGAATAAAGGACTTGCGGGCGGCAAGGTAGCTGCAAATCAAGAAAGACTTAGGAGACAATATCCATTCCCCCATCAGTTCGGCTTGTATCTTCCTCACAGGGAGCAATCATTATTTTACTTACTTCCCCATTTCCCCCCCAGTGGGATCCCAACGGAGCTTATTACATCATTCCTTTCTCTGTTTGGTCCCCACAACAACCCTCTGAGGTAGGTTAGCAGGCCCGTAGCTGTAGTGGGGCAATTTGGGACCCTGCCCCCTTAATTAAGAGCCCTGCCCCCAAATAGGCATGCCAGAAACCTTATTTTCATGGGTATTTTTCGAATTTTTAATATGGCGTGTGTGTGTGTGTGTGTGTGTGTGTATAGAAACTTTCCATCTCCCTCCCACTGTGGAATTCTTGGGAGGCATCATGGGACCTGGGAAAAGATAACTCAAAATACTAGAATTCAAGGGCATCCAATGAAGCTGATGGGCAGTAGGTTCAGTAAAAAGGAAATACTACTTTACACAGAGAGCGATTGGAATGTGGAATTTGTGACCAGAGGATGGAGACATGGCTACAGGAATAGACAGCTTCAGAAGGTGATTAGATATATTCATGGAGGATAAGTCTATCGATGGCTCCTAGCCATGGTGACTGAAGGGAACTGCCACACTCAGAGGCACTTAAACCTCTGAATCCCAGAGCCAGGCAGCCACCTCAGGGGAGAAGGTCTGGAACAGGTTGGCCGCTGTGTGAGACAGGATGCTGAACTAGATGGACCCCCAGTCTGATCCAGCAGGGCTTTTCTTATGTTCTTATAGGGAACTTCCACATTCATAGACTGTAAACCTCCAAATCCCAGAGCCAGGAGACGACATCAGGAGAAGTCTTTGGCCTCTGTGCCCTGTTGTTGGTCATCCAGGAGAACTGGCTGGCCCCTGTGTGAGATGGGATGCTGGACTAGATGGACCCTCCCTGGTCTGACCCAGCAGGGCTCCTCTTAGGTTCTTCTCTCAGGGGAAGGCCTCGGCCTCTCTGCCCTGTTGTTGGCCCTCCAGAGGGACTTGCTGGCCCCTGTGTGAGACAGGATGCTGGAATGGATGGACCCTCGCTGGTCTGACCCAGCAGGGTTCTTCTGGTGTTCTTATCAGGTGAAGGCCTCAGCCTCTGTGCCCTGTTGTTGGCCCTCCAGAGGAACTGGCTGGCCACTGTGTGAGATGGGATGCTGGACTAGATGGACCCTCACTGGTCTGATCCAACAGGGCTCTTCTGATGTTCTTATATCCTTGTACCACACTGGTTCTTCTATCAGGACAGCCGAACATTTGGACACACTCTTCATCTGCAACGGAATAGTTTTTGTCTGTTTGCAGAAGAAATTACCCAATTACATGCCCCATTACATATGACTTGTCACTATAGGCCTTGTCTCACATATCTGCATTTTGCAATGTTAGCAGTGTATAACACATTGCATATACGTTATAAATAGGGTTGCCAGCTCTGGGTTGGGAAATGCCTGGAGATTTTGGGGGTGGAGCCTGGGGAGAACAGTGATTGGGAAGGGGAAAGAACTCAGCTGGGTTCAATGCCATACAGTCCACCCTCCAAAGCAGCCATTTTCTCCAGGAGAGCTGATCCTTGTTTCCTGGAGATCAGTGGTAATCCCAGGAGATCTCCAGCCACAACCTGAAAGGTGGCAACTCTGCACAGAAAGGCTGTATGTATCAGCACCATATAAATTGTGTCTAAGTGTCATACTGTGTGGATACACAGTACGATCTGGTCTTGTTGTTGTTGTTCAGTCACACAGTCAAGTCAAACTCTTTGTGACCCCACGGACCACATCACGCCAGGCCCTCCTGTCTTCCACCATCCTTTGGAGTTTGCTCAATTTGATGTTCGTTGCCTCGATAACACTGTCTAGCCATCTCATCCTTTGCCGTCCCCTTCTTCTTTGACCGTCAATCTTTCCCAGCATCAGGGTCTTCTCCAGTGAGGGCTCCTGTCTCATTTGGTGGCCAAAGTATTTGAGCTTCAGCTTCAGGATCTGGCCTTCCAGGGAACAGTCAGGTTTAATTTCCTTTAGGACTGACTGATTTGATCTCCTTGCAATCCAAGGAACTCTCAAGAGTCTTCTCCAGCACCAACGATCTGGTCTACACAATCAAAAATGGAAGGCAAAGAAACAGAAACTGAAACAAAACAAAGCAAAAAATAGTATTGAAAGAAACGAAAGAAGGAGAATTAATTCACCTTTATATAGGAAAGGCCTTCTAGCTTCAGAGCTGTTTCTGATTCTCGAAATCTTTGCTTCGTTCAACCCTTCAGCGAAAAAAAGGGGGGGAAGGGGAGAGGACTGGGTTGTTAAAGATGAAATGAGTCTACAAAGGATCACCAGAAACCGTACAAAATTAATATAAAGAATCTCTCTTTTTTTAATGATAATAAGAAAGAAATAACACGAGCTGTGCACTCCCTTTATGTAATATTGGGGGGAAGATGGATTGCATCTCAATAAAATACTTGTTTTCAATAGCTTATCATAATGAAAAATATCATGGCCCGGGATATCATAGGAGGGATAATTCCCATTTCCTGTACGAATGTTCGGCAATGAATAAACTATTTAATCACATCTTGATAATGCTCAAAGGGGCTCCCACTGGCCTATCAGGTTGCAATTTGTCACTTGCCACTTCCAGTGCTCTTCCCTAATTTTTCATCATTTACGTGATGCAGAAATTATGGCTGTAGGGACGGGGAGGCTTTTATTAATCTCTCCCGTATCTCGGTTCCATGCCAAATGCTTGTTCCTCAGCGTCTGAGAGTAGAAACCCAGACATAGGAGGGCAAAGTCTTCCAGCTGTGAGAGTCCTACAGTGTCAGTCACCAACAAGTGTCCTTAAACAGGAATGCTTTATTGAGAAAGGTCTGCTATGGTCACCTGCACTTCTTGTGTCAGTAATGGCTGACACAGCCCCAAGCAGGACAATTGTACAGAATTCAAAAAGGGGTCTGGTAATGCATTGCAACCAATCACCATGTCAGAGAAAAGGCACCTAAAATACTGGTTTACAGTTTCCAGGGGAAAAGCAGGAAGAATTAGAGTCAGACAGGAGAAGAGATGCATGGGCCGGCACTAACAGTCTCCCAAGGTCAGAGCAGCTCGGAGAGTGATAAGCATGCCATGAGAAGTATAACATAATATTCCACAGACCCGACATCAAGGGTTCACTCATCCAACCTCCCGGGCAGGAGATGGCAGCATTAGCTGACACCAGCGCACTGACTGTGGTCCTTGAAAGGAAAGGGACAATCGCTTTGAAGCAGGGTGGAGCTTGTTCAGAATGATTCTCATAAATGCCAGACAACACAGTAAGGAATGACAACTGGTAGCCCAGGGGATCCATGCAGCCAAGGAGGCTTTCAGTACCATTGATCATGGTAGCCTTTTCAGAAGGCTGAGACTGGAAGGCACTGTCTTGTGGGCCCAACTGGAGGGCAAATTTTCAGAAGGTGGCACTGCCACTTAGTCACCTGGACCTTGGCCTGTGGGGTCCCATGAGGCTCCATCTTGTCCCCTACACCAGTTTGGTGCAGTGGTTAGGAGTGAGGACTCTAATCTGGGAGAACCGGGTTTGATTCCCCACTCCTCCTCCACATGCAGCTGCTGGTGTGACCTTGGGCCAGTTACAAGTTCTCTCAGAGCTGCTCTCTCGCAAGCAGTCCTCAAAAGAGCTCTCTTAGCCCTACCTACATCACAGGGTGTCTGTTGTGGGGAGGGAAAGGGAAAGGAGATGGTAAGCCACTCTGAGACTCCTTTGGGTAGTGAAGGGTGGGGTATAAACCCAATCTCTAATCTCCAATCTCCTCCTCTTCCTCCTCCTGGGAGAACTGGGTTTGATTCCCCACTGCTCCACATGAAGCTGCTGGTGTGACCTTGGGTCGGTCATAAGTTCTTTCAGAGCTGTTTTCTCAAGGGCTGTTCTCAGGAGAGCTCTCTCAGCCCCACCTACCTCACAGGGTGTCTGTTGTGGGAAGGGGAAGGGGAAGGAGACTGTAAGCCGCTCTGAGACTCCTTCAGGTAGTGAAGGGCGGGGTATAAATCCAATTTCTTCTTCTTCTTCTTCTTCTTGCCAGTCCTAGCAAGGCAGTAGGTACTCTGAACCAGTGTCTGGAGGCAGTTTTGGAGCAGATGCAAGCTAATAAACCAGAACTTAATACCAAGTGCTATGATCATCTTCTGACCGTACTTCAGGTGACCCTGCCTTCTGAGCGGCAATCCAGGACAGTGGTAAGTAGCAACCCAGGAGAGGGCCATATTGGTCATGGAACCAACATTTTGGAGTTGTCTTCCCAGGGAGTTTTGTCTGTCCTCTTCTGCAGCTGTCTTCCATCAGCAGGCAAAGATTTTTAAAATTTTCATCTGGCAATCCTTCCTTCCTGCCCTATGCTTAAATTGTTGTTCTTCATATCTTCAGTGGAGAACATGATGTACAGTTAAACCAATGTGATGAAAGTAATACACATGCAAGGAATGTTTCATATTTGTATCCTGGAGATTATACGGGGAAAGCAAGATCAGCCACTGGACAGATACTGGTGACCATGTTTTTGCAACAGTTATGCATCTGAGGAGCAGCTTGATGGTTGATCCTTCAACAGGGATCCTGTCCTCTCTCCTGTCATCTTCCCAGATAAAATATATCATCTTTAAAGCTTAACAATGTAAAATCATGGCCTAATTATTTGATAATCCTTTTTGCTATTTATCGCCCCAGCTCTAATAATGAGGAACTCATTTAGTTTTAATGGAGGTGTCATAAGAACTTCAATAGGATTTCCTCCACAATTTATCATTCATTAACACTCCATTATTAGGGAAAAAGTGATTCCTTCTAATGTTTAGAGCAGCCATAAAACCTGGAGGTATGTATTTATTAAGCGCTTGAATTTAAGTTTTACCGTTAGAGGTTAACTCAAGTTGCAGTGAAGGACAACCCTTTTCACAAGGGATTTCCTATAGTAGGCAGGGATGAAAGACAGAACATCTGCTGGCCACCCAATGTCCAAATGCTTTCTTTCTTCTGGAAAAGAACAAAGGTGTGTTTGCTACCACTTTGTCCTGCGGGCAGTATTCCTCCTCAGTAGATGGTACAGTCCCAACTCTAGCTAGAAACATAAGAGTTAAAGGTA
This sequence comes from Lepidodactylus listeri, assembly GCA_029233225.1. NCBI lineage: Eukaryota > Metazoa > Chordata > Lepidosauria > Squamata > Gekkonidae > Lepidodactylus > Lepidodactylus listeri. The sequence goes on from JARCFY010000022.1 coordinate 2,760,220, forward strand.
AAGGTTTCCCTTGCTCGAAAGCCAGTTGAATCCGACTCTAGGGATACAGTGCTCATCTCCGTTTCCAAGCCAAAGGGCCAGTGCTGTCCAAAGACTTTTCTGTGGTCATATGGCCAGCAAGACTAAATGCAGAGGTGCACAGAATGCTGTTACCTTCCCACTGAAGCAGTACCTATTTATCTAATTGCAATTTCTTGCTTTCGAACTGCTAGGTTGGCAGGAGCTGGGGTTAGAGACGGGAGCTCACTCCGTCATGCAGCACTAGGGTCTTGAACTACCAAGCTACCAACCTTCCGGTCTGCAGCTCAGCAGCTTAACCTCTGAGCCACCACAGCCCCTCCAGATAGAAACATACAAGGACTAAAATCCCCCTAGGCCCTTAGCCTCAGTTACAGAATTAATTTTAGAGTGGAAGGACACATCCTCTTTTGTCTTTGGAGAAGAAGTGAAAGAAAACAGAATGGGGAGGGAGTGTAAACCTAAAGAGAGAGAGGCAGAAACAGGGGAGGGCAGTGGGCAGCACTTAAATGCCCACAGAAACAATTCTACTTCAGAAAGGATTAGCAATTTGAAAGTAGATGAGAGCAAAGAATCGCAGCAAAAGGAGTTTTGGTAGCTGCGGGGCAACAGTGTGCTGGAAGGGGTAAAACAAATGCAGAAACAAGAGAAAGCCCCAACACAAACTAGAAGTGAAAGCGGGAAGAAATGCAGAATGGAAGAACAGGATGCACTCAGAAACTGAAGCAAAATACGGGTGCAGAAAGGGCCAAACATAGGCTTCTACATCCAAGCACTAAACAACCTCATGACTGGGGTAGAGTTCAAATATCTCAACCCATGGAGTTGTGTCCTACTGAATCAGACCCTTGGTCGAGGCCACCACTGTCTATTCTGAATAGGAGCAGCTCTCTGGGGTCTCAGGTTATGGTTTTTAATATCATTTATGACCTTGTGCTTTTAAACGGAGGGGTTGAACCCAAGACCTTTGGCATTCAAAGCAGATGCTCTGCCGCTGAGCTATGGGCCCTTCCTGCTGTTTGAATCTGAGGGAAAAACACATTTCAATTTCAGTTCTCCCTCATGCAAATTAAATTGCTATTTGTGTGTCTTTTTTGTTTGTTTGTTTCATTGCATATCCCATAAAATGTATGTATTTCTTAAAGGTAAATAAAATCAGCATGGTGTGCATATTATACCGATAAAGGATACCTTGGAGGTATAAATGGTACACATCATCTCTGAACACGGTGCATAGATAATGCAAACAAACACGCAAAACCGACTGCAGAGATCTAAAACCAGTGACAAAAACATAAACTAGAAGGACAAAGGGAACATTAGCTCTCCTACCTACGAGAATTGGTTATATCAGCTAAGAGGTGTTGTTCACATTTGCATAAGTTTTACATCTCTGTAAATTTTGTTCTATTTTTTTTTTTTTAGAGCAAAGCTCATTCCACCTTGTCTACAAAGCATGTGGTGGATCATCGATGAGAAACTGGAAATAATGTATGTTCTATTTATAGCAAAGCAGGTCTTCACTTTTCACTATAAGGGGCTTATTGAATGGCTGATTATCATTTATATCTGCATGGAATTTAACAGGAACCACCTTCAAGACTTTATCAACAGCCAGGAGAAGTGCATTTACTTTAGTGCGGGTGTGTGTTATTTTCAAAAAAAAAATGTAGCAGGTTGCATTACAAATGGCTCGCAGAACGTATCTATAACCTTGGTAACTCCATTTGCCAGGTTAGTAATGGGCCCCTCGAACAGTTATAGCATAACAATAACCACCGCCTACATCAATATTGCACGAGGAATCTATTGTTACTTATTTATCATTTATGACCCCCACACCGAAAGCATTCCCGAATATTTATTAAACATTTATGGATAATTTTATGCTACCACTAGTCTGTGATCTAAATGTATTATTCATCTGGTGGTGAATCATTGATAGACAGCCCTTGGAAGTACAGAAGGGCCAACATAAGGGTTCAGGACCCGGGGGATCCCAGATGTGCCCTTTTAAACAAGCCCCGTTTGAACTGCCATTGAGTCGTTTCACTTTGTTTATTATGTCTCCAGGTTGTTGTTTTTTTAAAGATACACCATGGAGGCACAGTGGGGGGGAAATCGCTGCCTTGCTGGTTAATTCCTTCTAGGTTACAGAGGTTAAGTGCGCGGACTCTAATCTGGGAGAACCGGGTTTGATTCCCCACTCCTCCACTTGCAGCTGCTGGATGACCTTGAGCAAGCCATAGTTCTCTCAGAGCTTTTATCTCAGGGACAGTTCTGGAAAGAGCTCTCTCAGCCCCGCCTACCTCACAGGGTGCGTGTTGTGGGGAGGGGGAGGGAAAGGAGTTTGTAAGCTGCTCTAAGACTGCGGGTGAAGGGCGGAGTATAAATCCAATCTCTCTTCTTCTTCTTCTTCTTCTTCTTCTCCTTCTCCTCACAGAGGACTTCCATTCTGCCTCCAACCCCAGCATGTAATCCCACAGTGTTTCTATTGGGATATTGGGTCACTATGGCAGAGCTTTGCCCAGGCATAGAAGTGTGATTCCGAGTGAAGTAAATGGATCTCCCAAGAACTATATTGCAAAAAGGGTAAACTTGCATTTATTCAAGTAGAGCCAGTTCAGACTCAGGTTGCAGTCAAAAGGAGAGGAAGAAGCCTAACTGAGAAGAAGAAGAAGAAGAGGTTGGATTTATATCCCGCCCTTCATTCACTCGGAGTCTCAGAGCGGCTTACAGACTCCTTCCCCTCTTCACAACAGACACTTTCTGAGGTAGGCGGAGCTGAGAGAGCTCTGCGAGAACTGTGACTGACCCAAGGTCACACAGCTTTCCCTTTCACAACTGGCCAGCTTGTCCGGCATCATGCGTGTGGGAGGATGAGGGCATTGTCTCTACAGGAGAGACCTGCAGAGATGTGTGTCTCCATGGAAGGCCATGTGAAGTGTGTGAGAGGACAGAGAGAGAGGAGGGGTCAGAGGGCGGCTCCCAGGCGAAGACAAAGAGAGGCATCCCACTCAAAGAAACTCCTTAACAAACTTAGAGTGGTGTAGCACCCCCCACTGCCCAGGCAAGCTAAGTCGCTCTCTCCAACAGTTTCCTTATTGTGTGTGTGTTTGCAATTTCAGGGACACTCTCGTTCCGGCTAACGGATCCTGCCAACCTCTGAGTTCGTTACCATCACTGCTTTGTCAGAGATGGAAGTGAAATTGCACATTGTGCTCCTGCAAAGTGAACAAGTTGCTGTTTATCACATCTCTACGTCTGAAGTTGGGATATTTGGAAAAGTCTCTATTGGAAGCTTATGTATTATGAATGGACTAATTGGAGGCACAGAGCACTTTAAATATCAGTGAACTTTATTTTTTATTGTGCCTTTATTGGGCTATGAACAGAGTGTTGCACTTTACTGAGAGTCTTTCTGTTGAACCTATGGATTATTTTTCTGTGGTATAAATTGATATTGATATAGCTGTTTACATTGCTTAGTTATTGTTTCACAGTCGTTTCGTATCTTTGTTTCAGCCTCAAGGTGGGGCCTAGAGATCTTCCAGAATGACAACCGAACTCTAGACTGCAGAGATCAGTTCCCCCGGAGAAAATGACTGCTTTGGAAGGAGTCCTTATACCATTTGGAAGCCCTTCCCTATGCTCTTCCCCAAAATATCCAGGAATTTCCTAACCTGGAGTTGGCAATCCTATCAGAATTTCATTTCTTGGGATTCTGATCAGGGAGGTAATAGAACCCCAAAAACTCAGGTTTTGGCAATGCTCGAGCACAAATTTATAAATGCATACCTATACAGTGTTTTATTAACCTACTTATCTTCCAGTTCTGGACTTTGACTCACGTCAGGAATCTTCCATTTTCGTCTCCAAAAAGGGCCTTTTATTGTGTTTTGGAAACTGCACATCCATTGCCTTTGGAAGCAGGGTGGCCTCCAGTCTAAGCTGCAGAAAGAATGTCTTGTCTACTCCCTGCAGTGTATCGATTCTGAACATAATCACTTAGCAACGACATTACTTGGTCAGAACTCTGTGACAAAATGCCGGATCCCTGGCATTTTCAAATATTCATTAGTCCCCATCTTCCGGGGACATAAAAGGGTTGTTATTAACAAAAGGATCCCCGGGCATGGAAAGGACAGGGGATGCTAGAAGCTAACAAGTGACAGAATTGGAGGTAAAGCGTTTTCTGAGGATGGTGCATGGCTAAATTAGCTCTCGGAGCCTTCAACCCAAACATGTAAAGAACACCAGTGTCACGCGGCGAATTCTCCAGAGGTTAAATTTAGGTTCCACGGCTCAGCCTGCCAATTTTTAAGAAGACAAGGGAAATGTCAGCCCGTGCAGTTTTGAGGTTTGGGCAACATCGCTTCTGCAAATTCCACAGCCACTGCCGGTAGACGTACATAAACTTGCGCTCCGCTTCAGAGGTCTCCCCAAAGCGCTTCTCCCTTTTGCTCGTTAGGCCTCCCGTTTGTTCTGCCGCATCACAAATTTGCTACAGTCGACCTGACAGACCTGAGACGTTTGGTTCTCTTTCGCCCCCTGCCCACTCGGGCTTATTTGCCTGTTGGTAATCTCTTCCTTGATCCTGAACGTGTTCGCTCGTAAGTATTTCTTAGAGATTTTCTGTGCTCCTTTCTTCCAGGCAAAAATTGCTCCGGATCATAGCCTAAATCTATTAAGTGCAACTTCTGATAAATTGGTGTTACAGGCAGTGAAGAATGAAAGAAGAAAGGCCTGCTCGCTGGACCATGTGTATTAAACAGAGTAAAGACAGATACTAGGACTATCGAGAGATGATATTATCCAGAAATGCCATTGTCTTTAAATCCTTTTCTAGTTTGGCCAGCTTATAAATGGATGAGGTTAAACAGTCAATTTTAATTCAGTGTACAATGTAGGAATTTATTGTAAGGCTAGCAAACAGGTTGTTCTGAGACCTGGGTATGTGCTGTGCAACGACCGCAGTTGCATTGTGCAGAGTTATATCTTGAAAATGTTGATGCAGATCCCATCACCCTTCTTACAACTGGGTAGATTGTATTGGGATATCTGGTTAATCTAGTGGAGTTTTGCCCACTTACAGAAGTGTGATAGTGAGTATAGTAAATAAATCTTCCAAGAAGTACGTTGCAAAGAAGGTAAACTTATATTTATTCAAATAGATCCAGTTCACATTCAGGTTGCAGTTGAAAGTTCAGAGAAACCTAATCTAAACCGTACTTTTCCTGTTGCAAATGGCCAGCTTGTTTGGCATCATGTGTGTGGGAGTATAAGGGCATTTTCTCTACAGGAGGGACCTACAGAGATATTTGTCTCTGTGGAAGGCCATGTGAAGAGAGGAAGAGGACAAAGCGAGAGAGGAGGGGTCAAAGGGCAGCTCCCAGGTGAAGACAAAGAGAGGCATCACATTTAAGGAAATAACACCTAGACACACTTAGAGTGATGTAGCACCCCCCAGTGTCCAAGCATGCTGCGGCGCTCACTCCAACACAACAGTCATAGCCAAACATTTTTTGGCACAAAAAGGGAACCCTCCAAAAACTCTCCAAATGCATCTTTGTCTTACACCAGCTCAGAATGTTCTCCCAGGTCCAGCTGAGGAGTTACATGCATTCTGATAAGAAATCAATTCACTCAATTAAAAGGTAATTTCATCAGTGTCAGATCTGGGTTGCGAAAAAACTACCAATGATAATCACTTGGTGCATCTGCTGTTCTGGCCTCTGCCTTTCTGCCTCTGAGTTCATGGAATTCAGGAAGGAGGAGGAGAAGAGGAACGTGTGAATCAGCAGAAAAGTTATGTGACATGGACGTTCTCCATCCATCTGTACTACACAGGTCTTGCCACCAAAGGTGATTAGGCTGTCTGTCTTTCACAGATGTTTCCACCAATCACTTTGCTAGTTCAGTGGCTTCCCCAAGGGCATTAATGCTGTATAAGTGAAGATCCTTCTTTGCTCAAGTTATTCTATTTTGCGTGCTACTACTAAGCACAGAAAAAGGTAACTGCTTGCATTTCTTGAAACTCAGGCACAGTTGCGGGTTGGGAGGGGGAAGTTAAAGGCAAGCTCTACTCTAAGGTTGCTCCCCAAATGTCCAGTTGAACAAATGATGAATAAAAATATAACAATTAAAAATGTCAACTAGATCGGCACTGAAGATTTCCGCGAGCACCAGTGGCATTCCATCTCATGACTCAGGATTATAAAATCGACCATATAACTCAGGATAAAACACAGTGCCAGGGAGACTATACATGCAAGCTCAATCCTGGGAGTCTTCAGATAAAAGTTCTCAGAGACCAGTGTTTGGAAAGTCCATTTTCTGCCTGAGATCCCAGATAGCTTCTACCCATCGGATCTGGCCAATCTGGCCACTTGGATCTCAAGACTAGACTACTGTAATGCACTGTGTGTGGGTCCGCCCTTGAAGGTAACTCAAATTCCAAATGGCTCAGAATGCTGTGGCTCAGTTACTATTGGGAGCTGGGTAGAGTATGCATATTACACCCATTCTGCAGTCACGCCATTGGTTACCTGATAGCCCCCAGGAACAGTTCAAAGTACTCATTGGTACATATAAAGCCCTTCATGGCCTGGAGCCGTCATACCTGCAGAACCTCCTCTCTTGACATGACAGCTTTGCTGATCTGAGAAACACCTTCTGAGAACACCAGTCTGCAAATAAGTAACATCATCAGCGGCCCGTACACGTGCATTCTCTGTCCAGCTAGTCCAGCATCCTGTCTCACATGGTGGCCAAACAGTTCCTCTGAACAGCCAACAACAGAGCATAGAGGCTGAGGCCTTCATAAGAATGTAAGAAGAGCCCTGCTGGATCTAGTCCAGCATCCTGGCTTACACAGCAGCCAAAGAGTTCCTCTGAACAGCCAACAACAGGACATAGAGGCCGAGGCCTTCCCCTGATGTTGCCTCCTGGCTCTGGGATCCAGACACTTAGTGACTCTGAATGTGGAGGTTCCCCTCAGTCACCATGGCTAGTAGTCTTTGATAGAATGATCATGAATCTATCTAATCCCCCTTTAAAGCTGTTTATTCCTGCGACCATCACAACATCCTTTGGCAGCAAATTCCACATTGTAATCACTCTCTGTGCAAAGTAGTATTTCCTTTTGTCTGTCTTGAATCTACTGCCCATTGGTTTCATTGGTTGCCCCTGAGTTTTAGTTTTTTGGGAGAAGGAGAACAATTTCTCTTTGTCAACTCTCTCCACCCTGTTCATAATTTTATAAACCTCTCTCATCATGTGCCCCCCTCAGTTGTCTCTTTTCTAAATGAATCCCAGAGCCAGGAGTCAACATTGGAGAAGGCCTCAGCTTCTACGCCCTGTTGCTGGACCTCCAGAGGAACTGGTTGGTGCTGTGTGAGATGGGATGCTGGACTAGGTGGACCACTGGTCGGACCCAACAAGGCTCTTCTGATGTTCTTATGAAGGCCTCGGCCTCTACGCCCTGTCATTGACCCTCCAGAGGAACTGGTTGGCCACTGTGTGAGCCAGGATGCTGGACTAGATGCACCATTGGTCTGATCCAGCAGGGCAATTGTTATGTTCTTAAGCTGGGCCTCTCCCCCAGCTCCCAAACTGAAGACAACTCCTGGGGAATAGGTTTATGAATGGCCAGAGTGAGTTGCTGGGAGGAAGAAGCCGAGCAACAGTAGAAAGGATGTGGACGAGTGCAGCAGGAGAGGCAATTCTGCCGGTGCGCAGCAAGGTGAGGGAGCCACGGCAGGCAGGAGGAGGGAGTAGTGAAACTACCCAGTATGGTGTGGTGGTGAAGAGCAGCAGACTCTAATCTGGAGAGCCGGGTTTGATTCCTCCACTCCTCCACATGAAGCCAGCTGGGTGACCTAGAGCCAGCCCCAGTTCTCTCCGAACTCTCACAGCCCCACCTACCTCACAAGGTGCCTGTTGAGGGGAGAGGAAAGGAAGCTGCTTTGAAACTCCTTCGGGTAGAGAAAAGCAGGGTATAATAACCAACTCTTCTTTTTCTTCTTCTACCTCAGGCAAGACGGGAGCTGTCCAAGCAACCAGCAAATAATGCAGGTGGGCAAGAGCCTCTTGGTGTCAGTGTGTTCCTTTACAATGTTCCCTCTAAGCCAGGGGTGTCAAACATGCGGCCCAGGGGCCGGATCAGGCCTTCGGATGGCTTCTATCAGGCCCGCACTGGAACTGGCCATCTCCTGCTTCCAGTTCTGAAGAAGAAGAAGAAGAGATTAGATTTATACCCCGCCCTTCACTCACTTGGAGTCTCAGAGCGGCTTACAAACTCCTTTTCCCTTCCCCTCCCCACAACAGACACCCTGTGAGGTAGGTGGGGCTGAGAGAGCTCTTTCCCAAGCTGTCCTTGAGGGAACAGCTGGTACAGAGCTATGGCTTGCCCAAGGTCATCCAGCCAGGTGCAAGTGGAGGAGTGGGGAATCAAACCCGGTTCTCCCAGATTAGAGTCCGCGCACTTAACCACTACACCAAACTGGCTCCCAAGTTCTGTTGCTGCTGCTGCATCATCGCTTGCTTCGCCAGACTCTCTCAATCGCTCAGCCATTTCACGTTTTCCCCTGGGTCCTAGACTTCAAACCCTGAGGATGAGATTTCTGTGGGGAATGTCAATAAATCAAAAGTAGGTTTGCAGCTTACAGACACACACCTGAACAGCATACTCAAGATTGCAACAGCACAGACAATTTAACGCAATAATTCAGAGCAGAGGTGTCAGTTATCAGATACTGTTAAATAAACAAAATATTGCAAGAGGGCTAACATTGCAAACATGTTTTTATTTTAAGTAAAAACAAACCTTTGTGTCCTTTATAAAGTTTATATCTCTGCTACCTGGTGTTACATTTTATAACACACATGGCCCGGTCCGACAAGGTCTCATTTATGTCAGATCTGGCCCTCGTAACAAATAAGTTCGACACCCCTGCTCTAAGCTATGGAGTCTCGTGAGCAAAAATCCTCCTTTGTGAGCTACTGGCATTAACGTCGTGAGCGAGCAATTTGGCCGCTGCATAAATGAGTTTGTTCAGGAGCCACCCTTCCTGAGCTCAGACAAATATGTGTGTGCTGGAGGCTAAAAAACTGTGAGCTGGCTCACACTCACTCAGCTTAGAGGGAACAGTGCTCCCTGACCACAGAGATGGAAGGATGCCTATTCCCCAGCCTGTTAAAGACCTCCTTCCTAGTGGACATGTCTCCTCGGCAGGGCCGGAACGAGACCCGGTGGCTACAACTTGAATGTCCTGGTCATCAAACAGGAACTTAGAACAGCCGCTTTGACATGGCCGCACATGCGCAGTTCAGAGCCCATGCCAGTGGGGCCGCATTCTGCCCTGAAAATAATGGCCAGGCCCGAAAGCAAAAGCTAAGTTGGCTCGAACAGCACATGCCCGGAGCCGGAGCGGACTGCAAACTTGTTATTATCATAATCAGCAGATGCCACCTTTCCGACGAGAGCAGACGCATTGCTGATCAAATTAACAACCAGGGCGCCGTTGCCGTGTCGGGCCCATTAATGCGAGAATGGCGGCTCAGCAAGCACCTGTGTCGCTGCCTCGACTATGTTCTAATTAGCTCTGTTAATGAACTATAATGAAATTAATGTAGGGAGGGGGGCAGGGAATTCACTGGTAACTTATTGGAAATATCCAAATGACAGCACCAGGATGCGGCAGGTCTAGACAATTGCATTTCTTTAATGTTTTGCATGTTCGGAAACACCCTCGTGTGACTAAATCAAAATTCTGGGAAGGAAATTGTTCAGTATCTCCAAAACACCTACCCATCCCCTTTTGGCACAAACATAGCCAAATCAACTTAGTTCAACTAATTGTGTTAACCTGAGAAACACATATCGGGGGATGAGGGACTTACAAAGAGAAAGACGTAGGCGTCGTGGCCAGCCTTGTGACATCTTCACACCAGAGATGTCCAGGTGACAATCTGGTATTTGGGCAAAAATTCTATGGTAAAACTGGCTTCTACCATAGAGTTTTAGCCCAAATACTTGAGCGTCACCCAGACATCACTGATATGATGACATCACTTCCTGTGTGACACCAGCCAAGAGGCCTAGGCCTTCGTTCTCCTGGTAACTCCTCCCCCCACCGACCAGCTGATCAGCAGGTGGGGGTAGGGCCTGGGGGTGGGAGACCCCCAACTTCCCGGGGGCGGGGGTGTCTGACAACCCTAGAAACACATGAGAAACAAAGCATTTAGAGAGGATAAGGTTGAATAGTCACTTGTTTCATGCCAAAAAATTCACTTGGAACCATGTTGGACATCAAGAAAGACTTTAGGGGGATTATCCATACAAATCCCACCACCTTAAAACACATATCCCTTTTTGGTCTTGCGAGTAAGTTGTAGCTCAAACCAACGAGGGCATGGAACCATTTGTATTCATCTCCTCTTCCCGGAAACCCCAATGAAATCAGGTGGCCAATGAGATCTTTTTCTTCAGTCATGTGACTGAGAGCAAATGAAGCAAAGGTGCTCATTATTAGCAGAGACAACGTAGACTGAGAACCAAGAAAATGGTATCCATGTGGTAGCTAATGGTAGGCCAGAGGTGGCTAAACCAGGAGGTAGTGGACAGTGGAGAAGATGGTTTACCTGACTGACTGAATAGTTTAATCAGTGGCCAGCCAGTTCCTCTGGAGGTCCAACAAAAGGGTATAGAGGCTGAGGCCTTCCCCTAATAAGAACATCACAAGAGTCTTGCTGGACCAGCCAGTGGTCAACATCTGGAGGGCCAACAATAGGGCATAGAAGCTGAGGCCTTCCCCTGACAAGAGCATCACAAGAGCCATGTTGGATCAGACCAGTGGTCTATCTAGTCCAGCATCCTGTCTCACACAGTGGCCAGTCAGTTCCCCTGGAGGACCATCAACAGGGTAGAGAGACCAAGGCCTTCCACTGAGAAGAACATCACAAGAGCCCTGCTGGATCAGACCAGTGAGGGTCCATCTAGTCCAGCATCCTGTCTCACACAGTTGGGCAACCAGTTCCTCTGGAGGTCCAACAACAGGGCAGAGAGGCTGAGGACTTCCCCTGAAGTTGCCTCCAGGCTCTGGGATTCAGAAGTGTAGTGCTGTCCTATGAGCTTCCTGAAGAGTATTTGTTTATTTGTTTATTTTTGGATTTATATCCCGCCCTCCCCGCGAATGGGCTCAGGGCAGCTTCCATGGGCCCAAGGCCTACATATTACAATTAAAACATATAAAATCAGTTAAAACACATTCCTAAATAAAACTCAGTTACTACATATTAAAACTTCTGCTGGTATAACTTCTGATGGCGACCTGCTGGCAGGTCCGAGCCCCGCACCTTCTTGCCTGGGCTGTGCTAATGATCAGGAAATAGGTGCACGGCTTTTCTCATGAAATACGTACCGCTAGATTTGGCATGGTCCCCAAGAGTCAGACCCATGGTGCTTCCTGCCACCTCAGCACAGTGTGGCTCCCTGTTCCCCCACTCCTCATTTCTAAACACTGGGAGTTTCTCCCTTTGGAGCCAGGGCCATAAATGTCAAATCTGGTCTAGTTGCAAAGGGGATTTCCAACACTTGGAATCTTTTTTTTTTTTTAATCCTATGATTCTGTCTGTCCTAATACTCTTTAAGGGACTTTCTTGAGGTGCCCACCTTTGGTTGGAGCTTAAAGCTGTGGAGCTGTGGTTTGAGACCCACTGTGAGCCTGGAGTTTTGCCAAGATGGCAGACCTCAATTTATGAAAACTGGTATAATGCATTCATTCTTTTGTTTCTGCATGGAACCATTTCAGCTGTTAAGGCCCATACTTTAAATCATGTCACTGAACATGAATAAGAATGGCTGAAATGTTGGGTCTGGAACAGACGGGACGTTGGTTTTGGATTTGCACAAACACACATGAAGACATACTGAATCAGATCTTGGATCCACCAGGGTCAGTATTCTGTACTCAGACTGGCAGCAGCTCTTCTGGGTCACAGGCAAAGGTCTTTCACATCAACTGCTACCTGATTCTCTCCACTGGAGATGCCAGGGATTGAACCTGGGACCTTCTGCAGGCCAAGCAGATGCTCAACTACTGAGTCACAGCCATTACTCAGGGGATCCTGGGTGGTCAAGTCTTTGTTCAGATATGAATCTCATGGAGATGTTGAGCCAATCAACCTTTCACAACCTAGCGCAATTGTTTCCATTATTGTGAGGTTAAAATATGGAGGGGGGAGTGATAAGTGTCAACCTGAGCTCTTGGAGAATGGAGGAGTTAAGAGATAGATTTGACATTGCCTCCTTCTATATCATTCAAGAACAGTGCTTCAGCCAAACCGCTAGAAATATCTTGGCAACCACACTCACTACGGTTTCATCCTCCATTTTGGCACCTAAATATCACATGTCATTTAGGGTATCCAGCTCTGGGTTGCAAAATTCCTGGAGATTTTAGGGGTGGAGCCTGGGAGACCGGGGTTTGAGGAGGGAAGGGACCTGAGCAGGGTATAATGCCAAAGAGTCCACCCTTCAAAGCTGCCACTTTCTCCAGGGGGGAACTGATCTCTGTTGTCTGGAGACCAGATGTAATAGCGGGAGATCTCCAGGTCCCATCTGGAGGCTGGTAACTCTGCGGACCCCTAGATTTTCCCTTGCAACTGAGCTCCGAGCTATTATTGATGTCGGGCACATGTTAATAACCAATAACAATTTTGTTAACTTTGCCGCATGGAAGAAATTAAAAGGATGACAGACTGTCCAGAGTCGGACGAGAGCACTCGAGAGAAGGCGTCCTTCTCTGATGGTCAAGCGACACCTTTTGGGGGCACCCGGCTGGCTTAACAACACATCCGTCGGAAAACTGGTGATTCAGAAAATCTACTAGTGCTCGCCTAATGATTAATTAGCCTTCTCGGCGAGGTACGGAGCCTCTTCTTGATGCCAGTTGTCACTGAGAGATTCATCGGCTTGCCAAAATGTGCGCTGGGTGCGCTTGGAGCTTTTAATGAGAACTGGAGTCTGTGGACATCGCTCGGTGCACAAAATTAGTTGGGTTCGAGGTCTTTGGGGCAGACCTTGGGGCAGGGGGCGGGATCCGATCGATACGTGTCCCCGTCGGGTTGATGGGAAACAGCGGCTCCCTCCAGGAAAGGACAGCCGGTTAATAAAGTTGAACTTCCCCCGTACTTGGGCATCAGTTGTCTGACATTCTCCGAGCTCTGTCCTGTGTGCTTCAGGAAGAATTATAGACTCCCTTGGGGAGTGAATGGTGGGGTATAAATCCAATCTCTTCTTCTCTTCTTCTTCTATAGGTGCTGGTGGAGGACTGAGAGGAATTTCGATTTTGTGTATTAGGGTTATTTCCCCTCTTGTAGGGAACCTGTTGTTTGCGGTCAAGGAAATGGAATCCACAGCAATATGGCGGCATTCAAATGGGGGGTTCAGTTGTAATGTTGGGAGATTTCCAGGCCCCAACTGGCAGCTACACACAGATATTGTCCTTGTGGACTCACATAAGAACATAAGAAGATAAGAACATAAGAGCAGGACTGGATTGAACTGGATGGGCCATTAGCCTGATCCAACACTGGCTTCTCTTATGTTCTTATGACCACTGGTCTGATCCAGCAGGGCTGCCCTTATACCTTCAGACCCTTTCCTATGGTTCTATAAGCCCATTTAGGCTTCTGAAGGCAAATGGGTCTTTTTTTTTGTTAAGGATTTCCCCATCTAGAGCAGAACAACAACAACAAATCCTGGATCAAAACAGGTAGGAGAAAACCTGTGCGAACTGTTCATTAACCGCGGGAAGACAGTGTGGAGGTGTTTGAAAACTCTTCTTAAAAATCCATTTTCTTTTGGAGGCCAAAGTAGATTAAAAACTCCGTAGGAAAGGGACTTCTTCGTTTCTTTCTTATCAATACGTGTGTGTACTTAAAGTACCATCAAGTTGTAGCCAACTAACGGAGGTGCTTGCAGAAGAAAAGAAGATTGGAATTATACCCCGCCCTTCACTACCCAAAGGAGTTTCAGAGCGGCTTACAAACTCCTTTCCCTTCCCCTCCCCACAACAGACACCCTGGGAGGTAAGTGGGGCTGAGAGAGCTCTTTCGAGGACTGCTCCTGAGGGAACAGCTCTGAGAGAACTTATGACCGACCCAAGGTCACCCCAGCAGCTGCATGTGGAGGGCTGAGGAATCAAACCCGGTTCTCCCAGATTGAAGTCCATGCTCCTAACCACTACACCAAACTGGCTCTCTGTGAAGGAAGGAAGAAGCAGAGGTGGTTTCCCATTGCCATCTTCTGCAGAGTCTTCCTCAGTGTTCTCCCTTCCAAGTGCTGACTCTGCTTCACTTCCGAAATCTGACGAGATCAGGCTATACCATGCCGCCCTATCAATATACACAACTACAATGAAGTGGCTTCTTCTCCGGGGGGGGGGGCGGGGTAGCGAGACTAGCAAACTAGAGGTCAGGCAGTGAAAGAGTTACAGGTATGGGGTGTGTCTACCTGTCTGGTGAAAGGAAGCAGGAATCAATAAAAGGAGGAAGGGGTTGGGCTTTTAAAAGGAGGAAGCGGAAGGGGTGGGGCTTAGAAAGGGAATGGTAGTTGTGAAGTGATGGCTAAGGGACAGACCAGTCTGGACAGGGAAAAGTGGGAAATTCGGTAAATACCATGGCGTTTGCCCAGTCATAGAAATGTGATACTGAGTGCAGGAAATAAATCTCCCAAGAAATATATTGCATAAAGGGTACACGTATATTTATTCAAGTAGATCCAGTCCACATTCAGATTGCAGTCGAAAAGAAGAGAAAGACGCCTGATCTAAAGAGCACTTTCCCCATCGCAAATAGCCAGCTTGTCATGTGTGTGTATCTATGGAAGGCCATGTGCAGTGAGAGGGAGGACAAAGGGACAGAAAAGGGGTCAGAGGGCAGTTCCCAGGTTAAGAAAAAGAGAGGCATTCCATTCGAGGAGATAACACCTCTACACACCTAAGAGTGATGTGGCACCCCTCCCAGTGTCCAGGCACGCTGAGCTACTCACTCCAACAATCTGAAGGATCATCTTCTCCTATACGTTCCGGTTCCGGGGAAATAAGATCCCGGAGAAAACCCCTCTTGACTTCCCCATCCATCAAACATGTTCGTTAGGTGGGTACACAAGAGAGGGCCTTTTCAGTGACAGCCCCATGATTATGGAACAACCTACCCAGGGATGTGTGCCTGGCCCCCTCACTTTTGATCTAGGAGGCAGCTGAAGATTGTTTTATTTAGGAGAGCATTTGATTAAAGCAGCCCTAAATTCTGATTTTAAATGTTGGTTGTTGTTTTTTTTAATTAACATGTATTTTGTCACTGTGGTAAGCCACCATGAGCTCCACAGGAAGAAAGGCGGCTGATAAATATTTTTTAATGAATAAATCCAGAGCGGGAAGGTCTGTGTGTCCCTTTGCATTCGCCTCCAGTGCGCACAGAGCCAGAAAGGATTGCTTATGCGGTGCATGATTGTATTGGTAAATGGTATCTCTAAAACATGGCTTAACACGCCGTGTTACCGAGATATTGCTTGCTCCAGAGAGCAGCCGTCCTCTGCGGGGCCGCACGTGTAATATATCTCTGGAACGGAACATTGTTTTGGCCGCTTGAATCCATCGGAGGAGCCGAGGCAGAAGCGACAGGCTTGCAGGTTCGTCCCCCCCCTCCCCCGCGTGCCGTACAAATCAAAACCTATAGCTTGGTATGCATTATTAATACGGGTTTTATTGCCTGACTTTCTCCAGCTCCTCTGCCACCCTCCTCTGGGGAAGGCGCTGAACGCGGGGTAGAATTGTGCAAATGTCCACATTAACTCGAGCCAGCTAGAGACAAGGCAAATAACGGCACGCAAACACAAATACGCGCTTCCCTTCCCTGCTCCCCCTCCCCCCCAGTTCGCATAAGCAATAATGCAGAAGGCCCATCTCCCTTGCCACTGCTCATTGAAGTAGTTTGTTCATTCATTATCGGAGGCACTAGGGTGGCTTGGAGAATACCAAGCAAAATCTTATTTCCACGCTCCCTGGGAAAGAAATAGCCCCCATCTCCCGCTTGCATTCAGGGAGTGGACTAATGCAGGGGTGGGGATTTGGGCAACGAGCTATTCGGCACCCGAATAGTGAGAAATTTCGGCCATGCAGTAAAATGGCGGCCGGGCCATAAAAGGTGACTGAATATCTGGGAATGTGTTACGGCACTACTTTAGCATCAAGGTTTTCATTCCATTGACTTGTGGGTACAAGTCAAAAAGTGCTGGGGGGTGCCAAAGCTGGGGCTGGTTCAAGATTTGAAAGGGGGGGCTTGAGTGGATGGCTCTCCAGTGAACCTCCTTTGTGATGTGGTTGTGGCACTGGTATTGAGGGCAGGCAAGCAAATGGCGACTCTGCTTCTGGTCGCTGTTCTTTCCTGGTCTCCTCATACCCTCTTATAGGCATAAACGGCTTTACAAGGGGATTAGATCGATTCAAGGAGGAGAGGTCCATCAGTGGCAATTAGCTATGGTGACTAAAGGGGACCTCCTTGTTCAGAGGCAGTCACCCTCTGAATCCGAGAGCCAAAAGGCAACATCTGTGGAAGGCCTCAGCCTCTGTGCCCTGTTGTTTGCCCTCCAGAGGAACTGGTTGGCCCCTGTGTGAGACATGATCCTGGATTGGATGGACCACTGGTCTGATCTACCAGGGCTCTTCTGATGTTCTTATCAGGGGAAGGCCTCGGCCTTTTTGCCCTTTTCTTGGCCATCCAGGAACTGGCTGGCCACTGTGTGAGACAGGATGCTGGACTAGATGGACCACCAGTCTGATCCAGCAGGGCTCTTTTTATGTTCTTATCAGGGGAAGACCTCAGCCTCTCTGCCCTGTTGTTGGCTCTCCAGAGGAACTGGTTGGCCACTGTGTGAGACAGGATGCTGGTCTTGGTGGACCACTGGTTTGATCTTGTAGGACTCTTCTTATGTTCTCATCTTCTGCAGGAGAAGGAGTGGCTCAGTGGAAGAGAATGTGATTGACATATGGAAGGTCCTAGGTTCAATTCCAGGCATCTCCAGTTAAACCATTTAGCAGTAAGTGATGTGAAAGACCTTGACCTGAGACCCTGGACAGTCATCGTGTGTGAGAATAGACAGTGCTGACCTTGACAGACTCAGCATAAAGCTGCTTCGTATGCATTCATGCATGTTCCTCGTTCGCCTGGGCTGGTGAGTGAACAGCAGCAGGAAACGGCTACCGCTGCCTGCTCTCCAACTGTTTGCCAGAAAGTTGACAGCTGGAGAAGAGAAGCAGTTGTCTCTGCTTGTGATGGAGATATGCAAGCTAAGGGAAGGAGTCAGGCTGGGGAGGGTCACCCCTTCTGACTGGGGAAAGTCTTCCTGGAGAAATTCCACTGTTTGCATTGCATGAAGAGAGGTCATATTGTGATTGCTGCAGTTATTGTGACATTGGGTTTTTGTTTTTTTAAAGAGGGTTGTTCAGCTTCCTAGTTCTTTGGTCCAACCAATCAGGGATCCCATGGCCAGTCTAACAATATTGTGGTTCCAAACCGCCAATCCAATGATTCTATGGGATGACCCCATCTCCACAAAGCTGGTGTCATTTTTTTTAAAAAGAGAGTTTTCTTGCTTCCTGCTTTCTTGATCCAACCAATCAGGGGGCCCATAGCCAGGGTGACAACATTGTGGTACTGAACAGCCAATCAAATCAGCTTGTGTGATGACCCCACATACATAAAAGATTTGGTGGTGGGTTTTTTTTTAAAGAGGCTTTCCGCTTCTGAGTTCCTTCATCCAACCAGTCAGGGATCCCATAGCCAGTGTGACAATATCGTGGTAACAAATAGCCAGTCCAATGAGTCTACATGATGCCCTTCCCCAAACAGATTGTCAACACTGCTTCCTCCCTTACTCTGAGCTGGGAGGTCACTTTTCAAAGACTTATAACCCAAAGTGGGAAGAGGAAGAAGAAAAGGAGGAGGAGGAGGAGGAGGAGGAGGAGGAGGAGATTGGATTTATACCCCACCCTTCACTCAGGGTCTCAGAGCAGTATACAATCTCCTTTCCCTTCCCTGTCCTACAACGAACACCCTGTGAGGTGGGTGAGGCTGTGAGAGCTCTCTCGAGAACTGCCCTTGAGAGAACAGCTCTGAAAGAACTTGCGACTGACCCAAGGTCACACCAGCAGCTGCATGTGGAAGAGTGGGGAATCAAACCCGGTTCTCCCAGATCAGAGTCCGCACTCTTAACCACGACATCAAGGCAGGGCTTCCCTTTTTGTGCATAACGCCCCACCTTTTTTTCCCAGCTTAGCACTAGGTATTCAGGAACCACTAGGCTAATAAGTAAACGGCTGATCAAAACCAATTTCTTTCCCCGAGCAGCATTTCGGCAGGCAGAAAGACAGAGGAGGCAAACAAAGGAGTCTGCATTCTCGCCTTTCCTCACCTCCTCTTTTTTTCTGTTCGTTTGAAAATTATGATGCCTTGGCATCCGGGGGGGGGGGGCTGGTCTCTCCTCTCCATCACACCCTGCGTAACTTTAGAGCAAAATTCATTCATTTTCAATTCCCTCAAGTTCTGGCGCGCTCGACATCTTTTTTTTCTTCCTGAAGGAAACAGGCTCTTCAGAGGTTTCTTTGGAAGACTCTTTGTAATATTAGTGAACATGTACAGGAAAACCCCGAGGTTATGTTCTAGTCTTGGCATCTTTCACTTTAGATTTCAGAAATCCCCTTAAACTCTCATTAGTGGAGACAGTCTCATGCCTATAAAAGTTTCATTAAAAATATTCGGCGCCTAATCAGAAACAACCACGGGCAGGCGGCTTTTCTGTGTGGCTTCTGCTCTCTTCTGTTTCTTTTTTCCGTGAGAAGATCGCCAGGTTCTGACATCCAAAATCCTGGTGTCCAGATGTGGAAAGACCTAGGACTGGAGCTATATTGTTCAGGGCGTGACTTCTCTTTTAACATCAAAGGCGTTGCATCCGGGTTTGTTTCTGAGCCCCCTGCGTCAGAGGTGCAGAACTCATTTGTTACGAGGGCCAGAGCTGACATGAAGGTCACTTGATTTGATTTAGTAGATTTTTACCCTTCCCTCCCGGCCAAAGCTAGCCGGGATCACTTTGTCGGGATCAGGATCACTTTGTCGGGCTGGGCCACGTGTGCCATACAGTGTAATGCCAGGTACAAGAGACATGAACCTTACAGAGGACACAGGCAAACCCAAGTAACAATATTATTTTTACTCAAAATACAAACGTCCTTAAAACATTAACGCTCTTATAGTATTTCCTTGAAGTGTCTCCCTGATGCCACCCTGCCACTTCCACCACCCATTTCTCATCAGCACTGGGATGGTGTACAGGGACAGAATGCACAGCCTCTGTCTTTTGGATAATAAAGATAATGGCCACTTGCTCACGGGCCAGGTAAGAGCCCGGCACGGGCCAGTTCTGGCCCGCGGGCCATGTGTTGGATACCCCTGCCATGCGTAGTACTGATGGAGACCTTTAAAGATTTCAGTGGCTTGGGCCCAGGGAGAACCTGGTGGACTGTTTCCACTCCTTCCTATCTGCCTGTATCCCCAGCTGGCTGCATGTAGAGGAGTTAGGGTTGCCAGCCTCCAGGTGGGACCTGGAGATCTCCTGCTTTTACAGCTGACCTCCAGCTGACAGAGATCAGCTCCCCTGGAGAAAATGGCTGGTTTGGAGGGTGGACTCTATGGCATCGGACCATGCTGAGGCCCCTTCCCAAACCCCACCCTCTCCTGGATCTACCCCCAAAGTCTCCAGGAATTTTCCAACCCAGACCTGGCAACCCTAAGAGGAGTGGGGTATCGAACCCGGTTCTCCCAGATGAGAGTCTGCCCCTCTCAAACCACTTCGCCAAACTGGCTCTCAAAGAAGAAGAGTTCGCTTTTATACTCCACTTTTCACGACCCAAAGGAATCTCGGAGCGGCTTACAATTGCCTTCCCTTCCCTTCCCCACAACAGTCACCCTTGTGAGGTAGGTGGGGCTGAGAGAGCTCTTTTGAGGGCTGCTCTTGAGAGAACAGCTCTGAGAGAATTGTGACTGACCCAAGGTCACCCAGCTGGCTTCACCTGGAGGAGTGGGGAATCAACCCCAGTTCTTCCAAATTAGAGTCCTCCGCTCTTAACCACTACACCAAACTGGCTCTCCAAACTGAAAGGAACGCTTGTGGAGATGCAGGGATTCTTGGCCCTCTTTCCCTAAAAGACTGAAGACTGGGACAGAGGAAGATGGCATCTATTTTAAAGCCCCAAGAAGCTGTTCATTTTATTACCTTGCATATTGCAAGTTTACAATGGTTCCGGGCTTTTAAATATAGCCATATATGCTGTTTATTGATTTTGGAATATAAACATCCAGATACTGTGTGTTTCCCCCTCCACACCCCCCCCCCCAAATCCGCTCTGTTTCAAAAAAGCTGAAGGAAGAAACCGCTCTGAGCTCCTCTAATGGAGATAATGGCAATTGCCTTGGCGCATGTCCATCCCATGTTTTGGCAAAAACGGAGGCGTTCGCATTTGTGCAACCTGTTCGGAGCTGCATTAAATAACCCACTTTATTTTATAAATTTATTACGGACATCTGGACAGCCCGAGATCTGCCAAACCTTTCCCGGCACGTGTCTCCAGCAGCGCACAGGGAGTTCCAGGGACCTGCTCAGATTGTACTTTTTTTGTAAATAAACGCGCCCGTTGCAGTCACAAAAGCGATGTTGTTTCAGATCCCTTTGGCTGTTTCTCGTGTGTGTGTGAGGATTGATGAGGTGGAAAGAGGGCCAGGGTTTGTATCATAGGGTGTACCGCTTTGGATAAAGGAGTCCCAGAGGCGGATTGCCCAGAGGCAAGCCCTGGTGGAATGATGGTTTTGGGGAGCACGCCCTGTCGGAGCTACCATGCATGAGATGGGCAGGAAGGAACCACCATCATGAGCCAGCAGCTCTTTCTTAGTACAAGGTGCAAAGAAACTCATGTGGGGTTAGGTTGGATCTGCTGCCACCATGAGAAGGCAGGTCTTATCTTGCATGAGTCAGTGGTTTCTGCCCCTACCTCAGTCCTTGAGAGGGCGGGTCTTATCTTGCATGAGTCAGTGGTTTCTGCCCCCACCTCAGTCTGGATGTATGCTGCCACCCCCTTGCGTAAGGTGAACTGCAGCTCCTGCCACCACAAGCCAATAGCCCCTGTCTTGTGAAAGGCACACACCAGCCAGCAAAGAGGGTGGAAACTGCCGCTAGTCTGCTCACCTTCCTTTCCTCCCCCTCCCTTCAGGGGATCAGCTCTAGGGACAAGCCAGGATGCGGGGCTCTTTTCTGGGACCAACACTGGCCTCCCAGTAAACCCCTGTGGAGCACCAAAAGCTGGGGCTAGACTGTTCATTTAAAAATTATTTACTTGAAATATTTGAAACCTGTTTTTCTCTATCATACAATTCAAAGGGTCAGCGCTGGACAGACATGAGCTGTAGGGACTCTGAGATATCAAATTCTCACTGTGAACCACAGCTTTCTGGTCAAACCAAACGCACCGAATTGGACCTTATGCATTTGATCCTCTTTTTATTGGAATAAGTACTGCTTCCCCCAGTGGCAAACCGGAAGCAACAGTGTCACAGAGGCCGAAGCCTCTCGCTTACGTCTGTCCCCCCAACAACAAGTATTTGGGGCATATTGTTTAAGAACATGGAGAGCCAAATCCGCCATCTTGGCTATAATAGCTCTTAGCTATGGTTGCCGACTCTGGATTGGGAAATTCCTGAATATTTGGGGGTGGTACCTGGGGAGGCCGAAGTCTGAGGAGGGGAAGGACCTCGCTGGGGTATAACACCATAGAGTCTGTCTTCCAAAGCAACCATTTTCTCCAGGGAAACTGGTCTGCAGTCTGGAGATCAGTTGTAACACCGGGAGATCTCCAGGCCCCATCTGGTGTCCTGCTCTTGACAGAACACAGTCACATAGTCTAGAATCTTCCTTTTAAAGCAGAAAAAAACCACTGAATCCTCAGGTTTCTGTCCCACTTAAAAGGCCTATGCGGCCAAGTTCCCGGAGTCAAGACAGTGTTAACAGGCCGAATTTTCGGCAAACGGTTACATTCGTCAAAGACCTACGTTTCTCGCAGTAGGAGGAGAGGAATATCATCCCCCCCTTCCCCCTCCCCGCCGCAACCACCATTCCTTTGCTCACAATATTGCAGAGCTGTCTGGTAATGATAAATGATGTACTTTGTTTTACATTTCCTTTCTGCTCAGTAGTAGATACTGGCCTGTGTGGATGTGTGTTCATTGTGGATAAATGACTTTGGCAAGTTGCGCCATCTCGATGTGCGTCGCCACGGACACGTGGCGGGCTGTTTGTTTCCTCGTTGCCCGGCTCACTTCTACCTGAAGCCATTTATATGGGGAATAACGGCCTCCCTTCCCCCCACCCCTGCATTTCTCCCCTATCCCCCAACACTCTTAAAATCATGGCTGTTCTGAACTTTACTCTCTGCAAAAGCATTTCATTTCCACAAGGCTGAGGGCGGAAATAGGACAATGGAACTGCTCGGCTGTTGAAGATAGCCATTACTGGGCATTGATCTTTTTGGGAACACATGTAATGTAGCTGGATGATCCTTTATGGGATATTTTATGCTTACACAAATGTGAACAAGGTCTTTGTTTTGTTAATGAGGGTTATTATTGACCAGCTAAGAGGGGCTGTGCTGAAGAAGAAGAGGAGGAGGAGGAGGAGAAGATTGGATTTACACCCCATCCTTCACTACCCAAAGGAATCTTAGAGTAGCTTACAATCTCCTTTCCCTCCCCCTCCCCACAACAAACACCCTGTGAGGTAGGTGGGGCTGAGAGAACTCTTTCGAGAGCTGCCCTCGAGAGAACAACTCTGAGAGAACTTGTAACTTCCCCAAGGTCACACCAGCAGCTGATTGTGGTGGAGTGGGGAATCATAACCCGGTTCTCCCAGATTAGAGTCTGCGCTCCTAACCACGACACCAAACTGGCTCCCATCTGCTTTCTTTTTAGACAGTCCCAAGGCTCAGTCCCCGACTCCTCCCGTTAAACTATCACAACTTTGGGGTGTGGTTCAAATGGAATGATCTCATCAAAATGAGCATTGCACCTAATTTTTGTGACCTTTGATTAAAGGGGGTTTTGAGACAAGCAAAACGCCCGCTCCTTTATCCTACTGTTCTTGTTTGCTCTCATCCCATTTGTATGGTTTCTCTCCTCTTCACTGGGAGATCCCAGCCAATCAGGGAGCACACAGAGAAAACGAGGACTACTCAGTGCCGCTTAACCAATCAGATCTGTCTACTTGCCCTCACTGACATTATTGCTTAGACGTTGCCCATTGATGGAATGGGGGAAGGCGAATACATCCGCATCAGCAAGGCGGTGTTCTCTGTCAATGCACAGTAAGATTTTTGCTCTGATCCAACTCTGTGCATGTGTGGTTTACTCATCAGTTCATAATGCAGAAATGTACGTGTGCATTCTGGTGATATCAAATATCCCCCTTTCTTGCATGTGGCCACAGAAAGCCTTTTTCATCCTGTCCAATTCTGTTGTTGTTGAGATCCCTGATTGTTTGTCCTTACGGCATTTCTATGCCACTTATACATCACTGGCTGTCTGCATGCAAGTAATGCATGCCAGTTTGGTGTAGTGGTTAAGAGTGTGGACTCTAATCGGGGAGCACTGGGTTCAATTCCCCATTCCTCCACATGCAGCTGCTGGCATAACCTTGCGTCAGTCACAAGTTCTCTCAGAGCTGTTCTCTCATGAGCAGTCCTCAAAATAGCTCTCTCAGCCCCACCTACCTCACAGGGCGTCTGTTGTGGGGAGGGGAAGGAGACTGTAAGCTGCTCCGAGTCTCCTTTGGGTAGTGAAGGGTGGAGTATAAATCCAATCCCTTCTTCTTCTAATGCAAAAACCGGGGTCCATTCTAACGATAATAATACATTCAGACTTTGTTTTTGGGGGGAGACAGTGACAGCTGGGTGAGGAATGACCCACGTTGCTTGAATTTTTCAACCAAAACTGTGTTCAGGAAAATTCGGCACCATCCTTCATTTGGGCACACATCCCACCGGAAGTGATGCATGACGGATGAAGTGCGTCAGTTGCTGTCTGCCCATCCCATTGCAGATGTCATCCATCTATGTTGTCCTTTCCCTCTAGTGGGATGTGTCTGCTCTCTAGCAGACCCAATGACACGTTCCCATCCACAGCTTGCCCCGCCTAGTCGGCCGTACAAGCCTCAAGGATGGGAGAGAACGGTAGTCCGGTCACCTTCACAACGAGGGTGTGTCTCCCTCATCTCAGCAGCGCCCCCTCCCTTTACCGAGAGGCAGAGCTATTTTGGGGCAGGAATGCACAGGAACGGAGTTCTGGTGGCTCTTGAGTTGGCCACGCCTGCAACCAAAACCTCTGCACATGTGTGGCTACAGAGCACTCTGCCCTCCCCACGTTACACACAAGAGGGAAAGGCGGCATGTTAAAATGCCCTCTTTCCTTCTGGGGAGCCCCCTGGGGATTTCCTTGTCAAATTCATTCCCACCAGGCAGCTGAGAGTGAAATTGACAAGGAAGAGCCTCTCTCTGCCTTCCCTTCTCTAGCTGACATGTCCCAGCTGGAAAAGGGCAGGCAGGGAACCCAGGCAGGCTGAAAATGCCTTTCTTTCCCTCCCCGATCTGGGAAAGGGAGAGAAAGGCATTCACCCATGCCCCCCCCTTCCCTGAGTCTCTCCGCAAAAGACTGAGGGCAGCCAGGTTAACACGCCTGCTTCCTGTCCCAATCTTTTGGAGGGGGGGTAGGAGACTAGAAAGCGGGGATAGTCCCAGGTTTTTTGCACACTACACGAGGGTACCTTGTGGTGCCCCCCTCAGGCGAGGCTGCTGTAGCCCCCACCACCACAGAGCCACCTTCTCCACTGCCAGAGACCCGCTCACAAGGGACACCCCCCCCAGCCCTAGCACCTGCTCGCCTGCCCGGGCTCACGAGCTTTCCAGCCCCTTGGGCAGCCGCCTGCACCAGCTGGCCGCAGTGCCTACAAGTCTATCTGCATTGGCCCGAGGCTAAGTTTGGTTCTTAGCCTGAGTGGAAAGCTGCATTCAGACATAGTGGTAAATCATGGTTTGCATAAAGCACACTATCTCCTGGTTTGAGTCTCTCTTAGTCTCTCCGCCGCCCCGTTTGCCGGCTGCGCCCCTAGGCTGCCACTTAGATTGCCTAGTGATAGAGCTGGCCCTGCTAGAAAGGCGATGTTGAAGTTCCTGAAATCTTTCAGATCCCAGGCACTTCAGCAGCACCTTTCCCTGGCCGTCTGGTTTGGGGCGGGGTAGACTAGAAAGGTGATGCTGAAATGGAGCGGAGAAGCTCGGGGGGGTGGGGGAAGAGGCAAGCTTCCATGCCTGCCCTGTGCTTTCCCAGCCCCTGCCTAATATGCTAATGAGCTGCCCTGTCAGGGGTGTGGCCTAATATGCTAATGAGCTCCTGACAGGCTTTTTCTACAAAGCCCTGCTGAGAGGGCCCTGCGCTTTTGCCAGAAGGTTCAGGAGGCATTCATTTGAAGTGGTAGTGGGGAGATATTTTTGCAAAATACATACCTAATTTTGACTTGGCACCCCTCAGAAGACTTCTGCGTATCAGCTGCTGTGTGCACACTTACACACCCTTTACACAACTACGCAACTCACAATCGGGGCACTGCTGGGGACATTAGCTCTTCAAACCGGGAGAGAAATCGCTCTTTGACACGAGGGCTCTTTCCTTTACAACCCTCCATTAAATATTATATTCAATTACAGAGAAGTGATCTCGCAAGATTTTTTCCCTTTCTTTCCCCGTTTCCCCGCACGCACCACGCCTCCACCTGGCAGCCAAAATCCAGGGCCTTTCGGTTTCGTTACGAATCCCGAATACTATCAACTCTTTTCTTTTCTCCCGCCCTTCACAATAACGATATTGTAAATAAATGGGGAATCTAAAGAGAGGAAAGGTAGTTTGTAATATTAAAAACCGGCGCGCCGTGCGGCACGGCTATTTAAAACCGTGCCCGGCGCCGCGCCGTAAAGGTTCTATCAGCAAGTTCCAGCTTCTGCGTCTTTCCCTCCAGTAGCTTTACTGATCTGTGAGTTATGGCCATGGTCAATAGATCTTTTCTTTTTCCTGTAGCATTCTGCTTATGTAGGTGATAAATCTTCCAGCCATATGGGAAGGCTGGGTCAGGCGGCTGGTACTCTGTCCCATTATTTTTCCCCTACATCATTTAGAAAACTGCTGTTCTGGACCGATTTTTTCGACGCGGACCCTTTTTGCTCGGCTACATACTAAATTTTATTGTGCATATTAAATTCCCGAGCTCTCTCTCTCTCTCTCTCTCCCCCTCTCTCTCCGTGTTTTAAATCTCCGCCACGGAAGGGAGGGGGGGCGAGGAAAGAAAAGGGTTATCGTTTTTGGTTAGGGACCAAAGGGGAGGGGAGGGGAGAAAATCATTAAAAAAAGGAGATTGCCAAGGCAGGATTTAGAGAAGGAGAATGCGGAAGGAGAAAAGCTGGTCCTTCCCCAGCCTGGAAAGCATACGACATTGGACCAGATCGGCTACATTTTTAACAGACATTCTTTACTTTGAGAGCCAGTTTGGTGTAGCGGTTAAGAGCACGGACTCTAATCTGGGAGAGCCGGGTTTGATTCCCCACTCCTCCACATGCAGTTGCTGGTGTGACCTTGGCTCAGTCA
Source organism: Lepidodactylus listeri (assembly GCA_029233225.1). NCBI lineage: Eukaryota > Metazoa > Chordata > Lepidosauria > Squamata > Gekkonidae > Lepidodactylus > Lepidodactylus listeri. The sequence continues at coordinate 2,787,031 of JARCFY010000022.1, forward strand.
CAAGTTCTGTCGGAGCTCTCTCAGCCCTACCTACCTCCCAGGGCATCTGTTGTGGGGAGGGAAAGGGATTGTAAGCCGCTCTGAGACTCCTTCGGGTAGTGAAGGGCGGGGTATAAATCCAGTCTCCTCCTCTTCCTCTTCTTTTCTTTGCGTAGTTGTGTCCAATGTTCCCTCTAAGCTGAATTAGTGTGAGCTGGCTCACAGTTTTTTAGCCCCCGGCTCACACATTTTTGTCTTAGCTCAGGAAGGATGGCTCCAGAGCAAGCTAATTTATGGAGCAGCCAAATTGCTCACTCATAGCTTTAATGCCAGTTGCTCACAAAGCAGAATTTTTGCTCACAAGACTCCACAGCTTAGAGGGAGCATTGGTTGTGTCACACTTTTCTACCCAGTTTGGGGACTCAGTGGCAGCTTACAAAATGCAAAGTGATACATCCCCCCCCCCCCCCGGAATACTCCAACTCTTGGGCGGGTCCTTGATCTGTCAAATTCCTGCAAAAGAAGACGCTCACACTGGATGTCTTGCAGCTGGTGCAAAGAAGCTCCACCCCTGCTAGAAATGCCTCTGGCCACTGCCAGGCTTAGATACCTGCAAAGAAAGAGGGAGAGGAGCCCAGCCCTGGTCTTCTTCAGCTGGCACAAAGAAGCTCCTGACCTGTTCCATTTGGGGCACCACAATTTAGGAAGGATGTAGACAAGCTGGAGCATGGCCAGAGGAGGGCAACGAAGATGGGGAGGGGTCTGGAGACCGAGTCCTACAAGGAAAAGCGAGAGGGGCGATGCTGATTCTGTGAACTCAGGCAGATCATGAGAGGGGAGGGCAGGAAGGTTTGCATCAGTGGTCAATTCTCGTGGCTTTTTCTTACACGCCCAGGGAAATGCCGATCGCCACTTTGGAGTCAGGTAGCAATTTTTCTCCAGGCCGGTTCGGCTGGGGATCATGGAGGGTTTTTTTGTCATCTTCCTGGCGTGGAACAGGGGTCACTGGGGGTGGGGTGGGGGAGCTATTTGTGAATTCCTACATTGTGCAGGGGGTTGGACTAGATGACCCTGGAGGTCCCTTCCAACTCTATGATTCTACTGAATCAGACCCCTGGTCCATCAAAGTCAGTATTGTCTACTCAGACTGGCAGCAGCTCTCCAGGGTCTTAGATGGAGGTCTTTCACATCCCCGACAACCTGATCCCTTTTAGCTGGAGACCCCCTCAGCAGGCAGAAAGAGGCTTCCAGTCTTCCTCCCTTCCAAAGCTCCAAATTTTTGCAGAGAGGAGTGGAAAGATCAAAACTGTTATCCATTAGGCACGTGGAGTTCCAGTAACAGAACTCAACTTTTCTAGTTGGTATGCTCCGAGGCATGGGTCTTGAAGGCCTCGACGACAAAAACGGCCTGTGCTTATATTGGAAAGAGAGGGCCTAAGAAGCAAGGGCTTTTCATTTTCCAATTTCGGGGGGGGGGGCTGGGCTGGGCCAGAGACTTTACAGGCCATTGTCTCCGGGGGAGGCTCAGCATGTCCTGGAAAAGTTTGGGGGGGGGCTCCAGCTCCCCAGCCCCCCTGAAGTTGACACCTATGCTAAGAAGATTGTCTTTTCACTTCTGAGGCACTTGCTTTTAAACAGAAACCAGTAGGCAAGAAAGCGGTACTGGGCTCAAAGTGGAAGGCCTGAGTGCCCCCCCCCCCGATGTCATCACAGTTTTGGTTGAGGAAAGTGACAGTCTCTATCTTGGATGCTCCCTCTAAGCTGTGGAGTCTCGTGAGCAAAAATTCTGCTTTGGGAGCTACTGGCATTGAAGTTGTGAGCGAGCGATTGGGCGACTGCAGAAATCAGTTTGCTCTGGAGCCATCCCTTCCTGAGCGGAGACAAAAAAAATGTGTGAGCCGGAGGCTAAAAAACTGTGAGCCAGCTCACACTACCTCAGCTTAGAGGGAACACTGGCTGTCACCCTCTTCTGTGTCTGAGATTTGCCTCGCCCTCTTCCCCCCCTTGCCTGCAAAGTGGCCGGCAGTCCATTACGGCGTACTGATTATTCGCCATCTGACTTTTAAAATGTGTTGTTAATGCAGTTTCATTGTTTTTATCCTGTTGATGTTGTTACGGTTATTGTACATCGGCCAGAGCCCTTGCAGGGGTTAGGCAATTTACAAATCTAAACAACAACAACAACAACACAGTTGTCTTTTTACTGTGCTAAGATGAGCTTTGGCGCCTCCCCTCTCTCTTCTCCCTTTCAAAATCAAGTTCATCCCCAATTGACATTTTCCCACCTGTCCCACAGGCAGCCAGATACTAAATGCCATTGCATGTTGACTAATAAATTCTGTTCATGTATTCAGTTCCATTGCATGCCAGCTGTCAACTACTGCCGACTCAGGGCTCATTTTGTAGCAGGAGCTCCTTTGCATATTAGACCACACCCCCTAATGTAGCCAATCCTCCAAGAGCTTACAGAGCTCTTCTTACAGGGGCTACTGTAAGCTCTTGGAGGAGTGGCTACATCAGGGGTGTGTGGCCTAATATGCAAAGAAACTCCTGCTACAAAATGAGCCCTGCTGGCTGTTTTTCTTTCTTGTGCGTCCCCCCCGCCTTCATACATTTTTTCTACCACCAGTTTCCAAGGAGCTCAGAACTATGCATAGCTCTTGCATCCATATCCAGTCTCCTCTTCCTCCTCCTCCTCCTCTTCTTCTTCTCAAGAGCAGTTCTCAAAAGAGCTCTCTCAGCCCCACCGACATCACAGGGTGTCTGTTGTGGGGAGGGGGAGGGAAGGAGATTGTAAACCGCTATGAGACTCTGAGTGAAGGGCGGGGTATAAATCCAATCTCCTCCTCCTCCTCCTCCTACGGCAGCCATTTTTGGCAGCCATTTTGTGGCCGCACCCACCACATTGTGCTCGAATTCCAAAGGTCCCACAGGCTCAAAAAAGGTCAGGGACCCTTGCTCCAAAACACCGGTTCCACTTCGGGAACGAGACTGGACAATCTGGAATGCTGAAAATCCAGAGAGAAACACGGACAATACCGACTTCGGAAGTCATCTCCAGAGGTCACCCGCCATGAATTCTGTCCCCCGTGGCTTGGCTCTCCACCTCCCTAGAACTCTCTCTCCCACATCTATCCTGCCTTAGGAAGGAGACGCTGAGCATGAAACAAAAAACCCATTCACCATTATTGACTCCAATTACATAATGATATTCTTCATAATCTTGGGTAGCAGCATTTTAGCAGTTTGATGATTACCTTGAATTACAATGGTCACCTTGAATCTGCGGCCACTTCTCCTCCTTATAATCCCTGAGTGTAAATGCGGTAATAAATGTAGCATAGATATTGTGCAGATGGGCTAATAAACATGCTCCTTATTAAAAAAAAGGGGGGGAGGGGAAAGTCACCTCCAAAGATGTTCCTCAGCTGTCGGTGAAGCAAAGAAAAATGCTGTGGTTTTTGGTGGGTCCCTTGCCGGAGTGTGATTACGCCCCCTGTTGGCGTCAATGGAATGACTTGGCTGAGCATCGCGAGATATGCCACAGTCTTCGCTGTCAAGCCCAAGTCACGTTTCGAGCTTCAGACGTCAAACTGTTCCTCTCAACACCGCTGTGGTATGTCATAGAGAACTACTCTTTGCCTGTCACGAAGAATCCAATTAAAACTGTCCCACTTCTTGATGTCCCTAGCGATTGACGTGCCTTGTCCCTCGGCGCACCAGATATCAGCACACTCTGGAAAAGGTTGGAGTGTTTTAATCCTTCAGGGAGAAAATTCATGGGATGGGACGTCAAATGCCCCCCTTTTCAGACTGATCGTGGACTGATGCCTTGACCAAACTTGAAATTTCTGGGTGGTGTGGAAGAAGAAGAAGAAGAGGAGGAGGTGAGGAGGAGGAGGGGGAGAAGGAGGAGGAAGAGGAGGAGGAGGAGGAGGAGGAGGAGGAAGAGGAGACTGGATTTATACCCTGATCTTTACTCGGAGTCTCAGAGTGGCTTACAATCTCCTCCCCTTCCCCTCCCCACCCTACAAGGTAGGTGGGGCTGAGAGAGCTCTTTCAAGAACTGCTCTTGAGAGAACAGCTCTGAGAGAACTGTGACTGACCCCATGGTCACCCAGCTGGCTGCACGTGGAGGACTGCGGAATCAAACCCGGTTCTCCAGATTAGAGTCTACCGCTCTTAACCACCACACCAAACTGGCTGTATAGAAGGTGACATGCAGCATAGCTGTGGCTCAGTGGAAGAGCCTCTTCTTTGCATGCAGAAGGTCCCTGGTTCAGTCCCCAGCATCTCCTGTTCAAATGGTCCAGGCAGTAGGCAACGTGAAAGATCTCCACCTGAGACCCTGGAGAGTGGCTGCCGGCCTGAGTAGGCAATACTGGCGCTGATGGACCATGGGTCTGATTCGATATAAGGCAGCTTTGTGTACATTCATTAGCTAGCAGCCTACTTGGAAGTGGGAATTTAATTAATCTGTGGAATGGGTCAGGCCTGTACGTCTTTTGTAAATACTTTTTTCCATTTCCAAAGGGGAGAGTTGAAAACAAGTACACAGATCACTTTGAAGCCTTATCAAGGAAGCAATTAAATACAGTTAATCTCCCTGGCCCGAACCCGGCTCGTTAGCCGCTGCCTCTTTCCCTTGTATTGAAATATTCATGATCATTCCTACGCAGTTTTCATTTTTGGCTTTGCCCTCTAGCAGGCAGAAGTTTCAAGGCTGGAGGGGAATGTCTAAGAACAGGACCTTTTGAAGATCTAAAAAAATATATCCAGCCTGAAAACTGTGGCGTGATGTTCAGAGCTGCAGATGACCCTCTGAAGATCTCCCCTTAGGAGTAATTCTGCGTGACTGTACCGAGTCCCATATTGTTGGTCCAGTCCCGGGTGGTGGTCGTGATAAGCAGAGAGCCAGCTTGGTGCTGTGGTTAGGAGCATGGACTCTGACCTGGGAGAACCAGTTTCGGTTCCCCACTCCTCCACAGGCAGCTGCTGGGGTGACCTTGGGCAAGCCACAGTTCTCTCAGAGCTGTTCTCTTGAGAGCAGTTCTCAAAGAGCTCTCTTAGCCCCACCTGCCTCACAGGGTGATTGTAGTGGGGAGGGGAAGGGAATGGAGACTGTAAGCTGCTCTGAGACTCCGGGTGAAGGGCAGGGTATGAGTCCAATCTCCTCCTCCTCTTCCTCTTTTTCTTCTCCTCTTCCTCTTCTTCTCCTCCTCTTCTCCTCCTCCTTCTCCTCTCCACCTCCTCTCCTCCTCCTCCTCTTCTTCTCCTCCTCCTCCTCCTCTCCACCACCTCCTCCTCTTCTTCTCCTCCTCTTCTCCTCCTCCTCTTCTTCTTCTCCACCTCCTCCTCTCCACCTCCTCCTCCTTCTCCTCTCCTCCTCCTCCTCTCCTCCTCCTCCTCTTCTTCTCCTCTTCTCCTCCTCCTCCTTCTTCTCCTCTCCACCTCCTCCTCTTCTTCTTCTCCTCCTCCTCCTCCTCTCCACCTCCTCCTCCTCCTCCTCCTCTCCACCTCCTCCTCTTCTTCTCCTCCTCCTCCTCTCCACCTCCTCCTCCTCTTTTTCTCCTCCTCCTCTCCTCCTCCTCCTCTTCTCTTCCTTCTCCTCTCCTCCTCCTCTTCTTCTCCTCCTCCTCCTTCATGTCATCAAGTCTCAGCTGACTTATGGCGGCCCCTGGTGGCCTTTTCAAGGCAAGAGACGTTTAAAGGTGGTTTGCCATTGCCTGCCTCAGCATCACGACCCTGGCATTCCTTGGCAGTCCCCCATCCACATATCAGCCAGGGCCAACCCTACCTAGCTTTCATGATCTGACGAAATTGGGCTCGACTGGGTTATCCAGATCTGGGGCAGTCCTGGGAGTTCTTTCTAAATGCCTCAAATCGCAGAAGCAAGCCGCAGTCCTTCCAACTCGTCTCCTCCCTTGCACTTCATTGTTAAAAACAACCTTTTTATTTCGCTCCTTCCACTCAACTCCTTTCACAAGGCAGCAAAGTTACACGGGGGAAACCGTCTGGGAGCTCGAATCGGGGGGGTTGGGTTGTTGTTTTGCAAGTTATCGAGAGAGCCCCGAAAGCCTGTTTTGGAAAGGAACAGGCAAAATGGCTTGCGTGCATGAGAGACAGTCTAACTACCCAGGTTTAAACTTGAGAGGCCGACGAAAAGGGAAAGTTCTAAAGGGAAAATATCCCTTTCATCTTTAATGCCCTTGTCTCCTTGAACTACACAAGGAGAAAGGGAAGCGGTGAATCGCTTCAGCTTTGAGAAGTTTCACAACACCAGATGCAGGGTTTTGGGGGTTTTTTTGAAGACAATCTTTTTTAAAAAAAACTTTGCTTTTCTTTTAACCTGGATGAAAGACACCCTGAGTGCGAGCAACACCCGAAAGTATTTTTTTATTAAACTTGGTGGTGGTAGTTCTAACAGGCTATGAAAAACATGTCCTTAAATCTCCAGGCTGTTTTGCATAGACCTTCAATACAGATGGGGGGGAAGGTTAAACTGGAGATCGGGTGGCAGGGACGGCACTTTCGAAACTATTCTGCAAAAGCTCCAGATGCTACTTATTATATTATGGGTGTCATTAAAAGGTCTCCGTGTACAAGACTCCGTCCGCCTCTCTCTCTCTCTTCTCCCCCCTCTCAAGAGCCACCCTGAGTTGGTCTTTGCATTTAAATTAAAGAGTAATTAGATCCAGGAGGAGAAATTAAAAGAAAAAAAAAGTGGAGGGTCTGTTATTTCCCAAACTCTTATGCAAATGGAACAAAAACCTTTTAAACAATTAATTGGATGGATTGGGGGTGGGGGGAAGGAAATAAATCAATGTGTCGGCTTTAATGAAGAGAGGGTTCCAATCTGAAGCTCGGTGTGAAGACACTCAGTGGTATTGGGGGGTCCAAGGAGTGGTCTCTCCCTCTTCTGAGGTTTTTCAGAAGAGGCTATGGAGCCGTCTAACATCAATGGCAATTGTTCAGCGTGGAGAGGAGATGACGGAGAGGTGATATGATCACCATCGTCAAGGACCTGAAGGGCTGTCCTGTAGAAGACGGGGCAGGGTTGTTTTGTGTTGCCCCGGAAGGTCGGACCAGGACCAACAGGTGGAAATGAAATCAGAAGAGTTTTCGGCCGAACATTAGGGAGGACTTCCTGACAGTGGTTCCTCAGTGGAACAGGCTTCCTCGGGACGTGGTGGGCTCTCCTTCTTGGGAGGTTTTCAAGCAGAGGCTCGATGGCCCTCTGACAGCAATGCTGATTCTGTGAACTCAGGCAGATCATGAGAGGGGGGGCAGGAAGGGTGGCCTCCGTGCTTAGTTCTCGTGGCCCTTTCTCACACACCCAGGAAAATGCTGATTGCCATGTTGGGTTCAGGAAGCAATTTTTCTCCTGGCCTGTTTGGTCAGGGATCGTGGAGGTTTGTTGCCATCTTCTGGGCATGGAACAGGGGTCACTGTGGGGTGTGTGTGGGGGGGGGGAGGTATTTGTGGATTTCCTGCATTGTGCAGGGGTTTTGGACTAGATGATTAGCCACCGTGAGCCAGCAGCTGGGTGGGCAGGGTTAAAATCTAATAAATCAAATCAAATCAATGACTGTGGACGACCCTTCCAACTCTATGGTTCTATGATCCTATGAGAAGCTAGGGGGGCCGTCTGATAGCAATACTGATTCTGTGAACCTAGTTAGAGGGTGGGCAGGAAGGGATGAGCCAGTGTTCAGCTCTTGTGGCCCTTTCTTACACGCCCAGGATATTGCTGATCTCTACTTTGGGGTCAAGAAGGAATTTTCCTCCAGGCCAGATAGGCCCAAGGATCCTGGAGGGTTTTTTGCCTTCCCTGGGGCATACAGCAGGGGTCGCTGGGGAAGTGGAAGGAAGGTGGTTGTGAATTCCCTGAATTGTGCGGGGGGCTGGATTCGGTGACTCTTGAGGTCTCCTCCAGCTCTGTGTTTCTAACTCATTTATGCACAGGACTACTGACTTGGGGGATGGACAGTGGTAAACCTGGCTGTGTGAGGCTGCCTTTGAATGTCTGTTTCTGCTTTACTTTTGTACATGTTTCTCGGGTTACCTAAACCAACCTCTCTAGCCCGGTCAGCCAAGGATCATGGGATATCGTCATTCAGACAAACGACAGAGTTTCCCACTTCCTTCTTCCTGCAAAAAATAAAAATTACATATATTTTTGTAAAGTGTCAGGTTCTCTGCAGCTGTAGGTGTTTCGAGTACGAAACATTGCCACGGGCTATAAATCACCTGGAGAACCACGCGGAACAGGGAAAGGATACGGGTCAGTTCTTTTGGCCAATATTTTCACAGTTCAGACATGGGGAGGGGACCCGTAGAACAAATGGTATGATCGGAACCAAGCACCCTTTTCATTAGGAGAGGCTTTGTCACTGACTGGAAACCCTTGCTGTGAATTAGACTGTGATTTTTCACTACACCTCCATACCTGCATTAGATTGGCCCGGAGCAAAAAAAAAAAAAAGAGGAAGGCGTGAAATCTGCACAAAAGTTCCTTCAGAGGGCGCTATCTCAGCACTTAAGGTGGCCAGCTCTGCATTGGGAAAAACCTGGAGATTTTGGGGGGTGGAGCCTGAGGAGGGTGGGGTTTAGGGAGGGAAAGGATTTCAACAGGGTACAATGCCACAGAGTCCACCGTCCAAAGCAGCCGTTTTCTCCAGGGAAACTGATCTCGATGCCTGGTGACCAACGGGGTTGTGTGTTAGGTCTGGAACATTCCAGGACTGTCTACCAGAGACTGGCTGAGCTTGGAGCCCTAGAACAATAGCCCAGCAGGACTCTGGAAGTGACCAATGAGAAACGAATGTGATGTCAATAGCCTAGCATTTGGGAGCTGGGTGTGTTTGGGTGTGGGTTTTGCATGCTATTTAAACAGGGCTCTTGCCCTGGTGTTTCAGTCTTGTTCCTGAAATCACTTAGTAAAGTAGAGCTGTTCACTGCAATGCGTTTTGAACCCAGTATGTGACAAATTGCAATAGCAGAACTCCGGGCCCCATCTGTAGGGCTGCCAGATCTTCCGGGGGGGGGGGGGGCAGGGGTTGCCCAGTCTAGGAGCCCCTGACCCACCAGCCCGGATCCAGCCAGCAGGGGGAACCCTGCCCCCGAAGTGCCTGGATCGGGCCAATGTGCCCAGCACAATGACATCGCTTGGAGGTGATGTCATTGCGCCGGGCATGTCGCCGGGGGGGGGGGGGGGATTCTCTACCATTCACTGCCACCGACAACATGCCTAGCCTACACAAATGTAATGTACCGGGAACTTCTCCCCTAACCCCGCTGCAAGAGACAAGAAACTTCTCCCCTGCCCCCTCCATAGGCACTGCCCCCAAATCTTCCGGAATTCCCCAGGCCAGAGTTGGAAACCCTCCTCTCCGCACTGAAATCTGTCCCAAAAGTCCACGTATGCGCTTTCTGTTCATTGCCCTGAGAACCCAGGAAGCCTCCCAGCTCCCTGGCCTGCTTTCTCAACGGCGCTCTCGGGAATTTTGCTGCTTGGAGAGCCGTCTGACAGCCGGCAATTTTTCATGCATTGTGCTTTTTTGTCACAGTCCCCTACCTGCTCGGTTTATTCTCCCCTGTGCCTCACATCTGTTTTATGAGGCCCATTCCCTTCAAACATCCCATTCAAACGCCGGGCCGAGGACAATCTTGGCGCTCAGATGGAGCTCCGGAAGGAGATGGATGGCCAACCCTTCTTGGAAAACCTTCGTTCCTCGAATGTCCTAGCCAATAAAGGCAGCAACCGACACCGGCTTTGGCAGAAGCCCTCTGACTGCTGGCTTAGGCAAGCTTGGAAGTCCTGACTTGGAAGGTGCCCATCTCCGAACGGCCCAGAAAGGATGGCAACGTCTGCTTTCGCGCTTGTATCTGTCACTTCAGCCAATATCAAGAATTCCCATCCAGATGCTGGGGGGACACGTTTCAAGACAAGAGACATTCAGAGGGGGTTGGCCATCACTTGCCTCTGCGTCGAGAGCCAGTTTGGTGCAGTGGTTAGGCGTGCGGACTCTCACCTGGGAGAACCAGGTTTGATTCCCCACTCCTCCACATGCAGCTGGGAATGTTTAGTCTGGAGAGGAAGAGGCTGAGTGGGAGACATGATTGCTCTCTTGAAGTATCTGAAGGACTGTCACTTAAAAGAAGAGGAGATTGGATTTAAACCCCACCCTTCACTACCCAAAGGAATCTCAGAGTGGCTTACATCTCCTTTCCCTTCCCCTCCCTGCAACAGGCAACCTGTGAGGTAGGTGGGACTGAGAGAGCTCTTTCCCAAGCTGTCCTTGAGAGAACAGCTGGCACAGAGCTATGGCTTGCCCAAGGTCATCCAGCAGGTGCAAGTGGAGGAGTGGGGAATCAAACCCGGTTCTCCCAGATTAGAGTCTGTGCTCCGTCTGAACCATCGGTCCTATTTATTGGAAAGGGGAGTAATTTCAGGTGTGGAATGACAACAGCAGGCATGGTTGGATTAGGTGAGATATGCAGGGGTGGAGAGATCAGTGGTGGTAATGAGACAGGAGACCGAGGTCTTGATTCAGTCCAGGGGGGATGTGCTGCCTTGAGCTTCATTGTCAGTCGCCATTCAGCAGCCTCTCTTGCAACTGCAGTTGGTAATGGACCACAGGGGCAGTGTTCCCTCTGAGCAGAGTTAGTGTGAGCCAGCTCACTATTTTTGAGCCTCCGGCTCACACATTTTTGCGAGAGCAGAAGAGGGCAACCAGAATGATAAAAGGGTTGGAACATTTAAGTTTAAGGCATTTGTTTCCCAGGTGGAAGCAGATACATGCTAAGACGGCAGTCGTCTTACGTGTGGGTAAGCCCTACTGTATTCAGTGAGACTTCACAGTAAGCATGCCCAAAACAGGGCCACGCATCTCTGACTTTACGTCTCCTTCCTCTCCTCGAAAAGGTGTAAATGCACCCCTGGTGTCAGAACTGTCTTCCTCCTGAGTATGAATTGTGGCACCCAAGGCCATAGATTTCCACAGGGGTGACAAAGCCATAACTCCTCCGGCTGGTTTATCTTTTCGCGCAACGGGCGGCGGGGGGGGGGGGGGAGGGATGAAATCCAGACTGGATGGATGAGGTGAAACCTTTTTCGGATCAATGACACGTGGGCAGCCAAGGCACCTCGCTGAAGAAAGCACTCCAATTTGTTCGCCCCCTGACAGATAGCCGACGGGCCCGATCCACCCAGAAGGGCCTGCCGACCTGAGCCGACACAGCTCGTGTTTTTCGTGATGGACCAAGAACAGTGACAATGCTATCCAAGACTGGACGGAAATAGGTGCTGGGGCAGAGGAAAGAGGACCCAGGAAGTTGATAAACATCTGGAGCAGAGGTCCAGCAGTGGCTTTTAGCCACAAGGTATAGATGGGAACTCTCAGTCTGGGGACAGTGATGCTCTGTATTCTTGGTGCTTTGGGGAGGGGGGGGGGGAACTGTGGGAGGGCTTCTAGTGTCCTGCCCCCACTGCTGGACCTCCTGATGGCACCTGGTGTTTTTGGCCACTGTGTGACATGGAGTGTTGGACTGGATGGGCCATTGGCCTGATCCAACATGGCTTCTCTTATGTCCTTATGTCTGGGGCAGTGATGCTCCATATTCTTGGCACTTGGGGTGCAAGAGTGGAAGGGTTCTGGCCCCACTGGTGGATCTCTGGATGGCACCTGTGTTTGGCCTCTGTGTGACACGGAGTGTTGGACTAGATGGCCATTGGCCTAATCCAACATGGCTTCTCTTATGTCCTTATGTCTAGGGCAGTGATGCTCTGTCTTCTTGGTGCTTGGGGGGGCAAGAATGGGAGGGCTTCTGGTGTTCTGGCCCCCTTCGTGGACCTCCTGATGGCCCCTGGGTTTTGGCCACTGTGCGACACAGAGTATTGGACTGGATGGGCCACTGGCCTGACCCAACATGGCTTCTCTTATGTTCTTATATGGAGCAGAGGTCCATCAGTGGCTATGATGGGTATGGGGGCTGCCAAGAGAAGGAAAAGAAGAAATAATGTGGGGAGAGCAACACAGAGGAAAGCGAGGTGCCTTCAACAAGTCCTTATGGGTTCTTCACTGCACACAGGAGCCTGGTGGCCAGCAGTGGGCATCTCCGCTATAGTTCTCCTGGGGAGAGGTTCACAGGGGGAATAAAGGAGGGAAAGGAGAAGATAAAGGGCAGGAAAAGGTGGGTTGAGTGGTCAGTGGGGAAAGGAAGCAGGAAAGGCTGAACCAAGATTGAAGCTCCTGGGTCACACAGGAGGCAAAGGAGTAGTAGTTGGGTTTTATACCCCGCCCTTCACTACCCAAAGGAGCCCCAGAGCAGCTTACAACCTCCTTCTCCTTCCCCTCCCCACAACAGACACCCTGTGAGGTAGGCGGGGCTGAGAGAGCTCTGACAGAAACTGCTCTTTTTTAGGAACAGCTCTGAGAGAACTGTGGCTTGCCCAAGGTCATCCAGCAGGTGCAAGTGGAGGAGTGGGGAATCAAACCCGGTTCTCCCAGATTAGAGTCCACGCACTTAACCACGACACCAACTTGTTTCTCCCTCTCCCCAATCGCTAGAACTTGAGGGCATCCAATGAAGCTGATGGGAATCTCTGCAGTTAGATGCGAGAACTGCTCTTAAGGGAACGGCTCCGAGGGAACTTGTGGCTGACCCAAGGTCATGCCAGCAGCTGCGAGCGGAGGAGTGGGGAATCAAACCCACTCTGCGCTCCTAACCACTGCACCAAACTGGCTCTCAGTTTGTTTGGCCCCCAAAACAGAGCAGCTCCTCACAACATCCCCAGAGTGATAACATCATTTCCTGGTGACATCATCATGCCGGGGACATCCCAGAATGCCCTTCAGTACCCCTACCAGTGCAGCGAGGAGACCTGGAAACCCTATCCGCCTACCAGGAATTCCCCAACCCAAAGCTGGGAACTGTGCACTAAAAAATGATCCCACGGAACTTTACTGTTTGATTCCGCTGATCGTACAGATGAGCTCCCTAGTCAGAGTGAGAGAACGTTCTTCCATCGTGCATCAGCAGGCAGGAAGTCAACATCCGAGAGATGGCGCCCACAATCGTAGCACACCGAGAATCAAGGGGTGCTTTTGATGCTCAAAACAGACTGGCCTCCAAGTGCTTCAGCGTCAGAGACGGATTGCCTGCTCAGGAAAACGGGATCTGCGAATGCCTGGGGACAGGAAGGGAAGGAACCGTAGAAAGCAGGGGAGACTCCAGCGTTAGGCTTCCGGGAAATTATCAATCGAGGCCTGCAGTTTTTTTGTGTCTCAGCTTCAAGTGCTGGGCCCAATTAATCAGCCGCTGCCAATTAATGGAGAAGAAAGGAGGGGAGCGAGAGAAGAAAAGCCCAGCAGGCCAACGAACTGCTGACAAAGAACTACGCGGAAGTTTTGGTCCAGTCAATTCGTAGGTGTCGATAGTTGGTCCTTCTCCCTGGTCAATCACTGTCCCATTTTTTTTCTTGGATTTAGGAGATGATTTTTAAAAAATATGGGGACGGTTTCAAGGGCAGAGTCTTCAACAATGGTAACGTGGGAGGGGCGTTCAGGGGTCTTTGATGTGAGAATGGGAATACAGAAGCGGAGCACATCTCTGTTTTCATTGGTGGAGTGTTGAAGAGTGATTGTGGGTAAGGTGTCGTCAAGTCGCAGTGGACTTATGGCACCCCAGGGGGGTTTCAAGGCAAGATAGGTTCATGGAGGACAAGTCTTTTGATGGCTTCTAGCCACGGTGACTGAGGGGAACCTCCACATTCAGAGGCACTAAGTCTCTATATTATCCCAGAGCAAGCAGGCAACACCAGGGGAAGGCCTCGGCCTCTCTGCCCTGTTGGTGGCCCTCCAGAGAAACTGTTTGGCCACTGTGTGAGACAGGATGCTGGACTAGATGGACCCTCACTGGTCTGATCCAGAATTCTTCTTACATTCTTACTAGGGGAAGGCTTTGGCCTCTGTGCCCTGTTGTTGGCCCTCCAGAGGAACTGGTTGGCCACCATGTGAGACAGGGTACTGGAACAGATGGACCACTGGTCCAATCCAGCAGGGCTCCTCTGATGTTCTTTTCAGGGGAAGGCCTCAGCCTCTATGCCCTGTTGTTGACCCTCCAGAGGAACTTGTTGGCCACTGTGTGAGACAGGGTACTAGATTAGATTAGGGCTTCCAGCCTCCAGGTGGGGCCTCGGGATCTCCCACTTTTATAACTGATCTCCTGCTGACAGAGATCAGCTCCCCTGGAGAAAATGGCTCCTTTGAAAGGTAGAGTCTATGGCATGGTAGCATGCTGAGGCCCCTCCCCTCCCCTCCCCAAACCCCACCCTCTCCTGAATCCACTTCCAAAGTCTCCAGGTATTTTCCAACCCAGACTTGGCAACCCTAGATTAGACTGACCACTGGTCTGAACCAGCAGGGCTCTTCTGATGTTCTTATCAGGGGAAGTCCTTGACCTCTCTGCCCTGTTGTTGGCCCTCCAGAGGAACTGTTTGGCCACTGTGTAAGAGACAAACAGAGGTGGTTTGCCATTGCCTTCCTCATCATAGCGACCCTGGACTTCCTTGGAGGTCTCCCATCCAAGTACTCACCTGGGCCGACTCTGCTTAGCTTCTGAGATCTGACAAGATTGGTCCAGCCTGGGTGACCCTGATCAGGGGAAGTGTTCAATAGGAGGAATTCAATCAGAGGTGAGCAAACCGCGGCACATCCAGCCGAGAGGAGCTTTTCATCGGATCCTCAGGCTCTTTTACGGTTTAGAATTGCAGTGCTGTGCCAATTCCTGCGCCAAGCTCTTGAAAAACTGTCAAACAGATCAAGGACTGGTAAGAGTAGCCGCAGGGTGGACATTTGCCTGCTATTTGGGGGCAAACTTCTACAGGTACTGCTCGTTCCCAACCCTTGAAGCAGGGGAAAATGGGGAAAGCGACATTGCATAATGTATTGACATCAACTCTAGGTGAAGACCTAAAAGAGACATCACCGCGTCAAGTGATGCTCTAGGAATTCCCCCAAATTTCTATGGTCTTTACCACAGAGTTTGAGGGGACTGAGAGCCCTGGCTCTCAGCTTGGCCATGGCTTTGCTTGTGCGATTCCTGACCAAGTTGTACAATTGGGCAAAGGACGAGGAGGAGAAGGAGAAAGAGAAGGAGGAGGAGATTGGATTTATACCCTGCCCATCACTACCTGAAGGAATCTCAGAGCGGCTGACAATCTCCTTTCCCTCCCCCTCCCCACAACAGACACCCTGTGAGGTAGGTGGGGCTGAGAGAGCTCTCTCGAGGACTGCCCTCGAGAGTACAGCTCTAAGAGAACTTGTGACTGACCCAAGGTCACGCCAGCAGCTGCACATGGAGGAGTGGGGAATCAAACTCGGTCCTCCCAGATTAAAGTCTGTGCTCTTAACCACTACTACACCAAACTGGCTCTATGTCTTCTATGTATGTGTCTAACATATATTTACCCTGCCCTTCCTCCAAAGGGCCAAAAGCACTTCCTAATTCCCCAGTGCTTGTTAGCATGGACACCTGTGCTTTTATTAATTGGGTGCAGGGGGAGAATATTGGCTAGAGCAGATTTTCCTCCTTTAGCAGTGCTACAGCAGGACAAGTTGTACTGGCCCCAATTGTCAAACAAATTGCTTCCCCTCCACGCACATAAAAATACATGACAGCGCCCACTCAGCTGGGGCCCGAATAGAAAAGAACACGGCAAACTCGCACTCGGGGCCGCCCTGGTACAAGAAAACCCTCACCAGGCAGAGTCAAACCCGTCAAAGAATTAGGAGTCTGTGTTCATCTGGGAGCGCCCGACTTCCCGAAGCCCTTATTACTCCTTTCCTCTCCTTGGCTTCTCACCTTCCTTCTTACTTTCACAGATGCCGGCTACTGTACCAGGCAGGGCTGACAGATTTACCTTCTTTGCTGTTACAGCTTCGGAAAGTTCAATAAGTCAGCTGTCAGAGACCAGGTCCCCTTGCAGGCGAAGGAATTTCAATTTCAAAGTACAAGAGACTGAAGTCTGGAAACGGAGCAGCTCATCGGATGCTAATCATCCTCGACTCTCTAGGCCGGAGCTGTGGGTGGAGGTAAGGGCCCCCCCCCCCTTCTTCTGCAAGAGAGTGGAGTGCAGTGGGGGAGAATTTTGTGCTCGATTAATTCTGCGGGGGGTGATAAGGATGATATGAAGGAACTCAGATGCGAATGAACAGACCGTTTAAGGGCGGCGAGAAGGAGGCGAATGGCCACCAAATTGCTTTCCAAGTAACTCGAGAAAGGACTCCCGGGCACTCAATCTCATTTAGGGGGTACCGTGGAAAACAGACCTGCCGTGCTCACCGGGGTCGAGTCTTGGAGAAAGAGACTTGGCGTCGCTTAAACTTTCCACAGGCTCCGGCCTTCTGGACGCTCGAGAACGGTGCCTGTAAGCCGCGGGGCACCTGGGCCAGCATGTCTCCCGCGCCCTCTGGCATTCGATAAAGGGAAATGCCATGTATTTATTTTGCATTAAGTGGCCGAGACACTGTGCTTGTGCATGGTGGTGTGCCAGGAGAAGGTTCGAAGGCACATGAGGTGGAGGCCGGTCGGTGCTTGGACAGGAAGACGTCGGAGACCCTGCTGACGCTGTGTAGAGTTCCCTGAAAGAAAGATGGGCTATAAATGCTTATAATGTTCAATAAATATAATAATAGTGGGTTGTATCTAGCATTCCAGAGGAAGAGCCAGTTTAATGTAGTGGTTAGGAGCGCGGACTTTATTCGGGGAGAACCGGGTTCGATTCCCCACTTCTCCGCATGCGGCTGCTGGTGTGACCTTGGGTCAGTCACAAGTTCTCTCAGAGCTGTTCTCTCAAGAGCAGTCCTCGAGAGAGCTCTCTCAGCCCCGCCTACCTCCCAGGGTGTCTGCTGTGGGGAGGGGAAGGGAAAGGAGATGGTAAGCCGCTCTGAGACTCCTTTGGGATGCCTTTGAGACTCCTCCTCTTCCTCCTCCTCTTCTTCTCCTCCTCCTCTTCCTCCAGTTTGGTGTCGTGGTTAAGAGCGCAGATTCTAATCTGGGAGACGCGAGTTTGATTCCCCACTCCTCCCCATGCAGCTGCTGGTGGGACCTTGGGTCCGACACAAGATCTCTCAGAGCTGTCCTCTCATGAGCAGTTCTCTCGGAGCTCTCTCAGCCCCACCTGCCTCCCAGGGTGTCTGTAAGGAAAGGACGGGAAGGAGACTGTGAGCTGCTCTGAGACTCCGAGCAAAGGGTGGGGCAAAAATCCAATTCCCATTCTGCTTTATGATCGAGTTCAACCTTGTTTTTAATTCCGGGTCCCCCCCCCTCCATTCTGCATTACACCTTACGTTACACATGTCTGATCACACATCTGCAATGCCCTAGTCTGACCCTGTTCTTTGCTCTTTCCGTGAAAAGCTTCTCACAAGTCCCGTTGGGTTCTGCTGGAGAGAGGCACAGTCGGCTCTCCGGACTCATCCCCTGGGAAACAAGCCCTTCGGGATTCTCAAATGGAGTTCCTCTCCCTGGTGTGTGGAGGACTGCAGGGTTTGCTGGGGGGGAGCGATCCCTCTTGGAGACACCCCAGGGTGGTTCAGCTTGCAAAAGGCTACAAGGTGACTCCATGGTGGGTGGCTGCCATACTCTTCTACCATACTTTTTTCCTCTGCCCGTCACATAAAGGGAGCCTCTTCCCTCCAGGGCCCTTTCCGCATTTCCCTGCCACTCTGGGTTTTCTCCGTGTTCAAGTCGAGGCAATTGAAGTTGTCCCTTTCTGCACTCTCCTTCTAATCCATGTTCGCTGCAGTGTCCCTCCAAGCAATTCTGCACTAAAATCAAATTCAGCCTTATCTTTAATCCAGGCCCCCCCCCCCACTTCTGCACTAAAACTGAGTTCAACTTTCTTTTTACTCTGGGTGTCCCCCCCCCCCCCCATTCTGCATTACGTTACCTTCCTTCAGTGGTCATCCCAGTTTAAGAATGCAAGAACATAAGAGAAGCCAATGTTGGATCAGGCCAGTGGCCCCTCCAGTCCAACACTCTGTGTCACGCAGTGGCCAAAAATACCAGGAGGGATCAGGAGGTCCAGCAGTGGGGCCAGAGGACACCAGAAGCCCTCCCAGTGTTGCCCCCCCCCCAAGCACCAAGAATACCGAGCATCACTTGCCCCAGACTGAGAGCTCCCATCTATCCCTTGTGGCTAAGAGCCACAGATGGACCTCTGCTCCAGCTGTTTCTCCAGTCCCCTCTTGAAGCTGTCCATGCTTGTAGCCGCCACCACCTCCTGCGGCTGTGAATTTCAGCCTGCTGTTGTCCCCCATTATTTGGATGCTGTTTTGCCGTGGACTTAAATTGCCTCAACTCGAACATGGAGAAAATCCAGAGTGGCAGGCAAATGCGGAAAGGACCGCCATCTTCCTTCTCCATGAAAGGAGCAAACCAGAAAGGAAGGCGAAGGAACTGTAAGTTTAATCAAATAACGGAACTTGTTGGGATTGAAAACATCTCTCTCTCCACCCCCACCCCCCCTTTCTCTCAGCTCCCATTTCTGCGATTGCTTCCATTTGCATTTATGGTCCTCGCTTCGGCACTAAGATCTCTACTCGGTTGTGTCGGAATATGTGTGAGGGATTTTTATCTAATCAACGGACAATTTCAGTGGGGGGAGGAGCGGTGACGTCACGGTTGCAAAGTGATACAAGTTCACTGTTCAGCCAACGGGCAATTTTGATTCCAGACGCATCTCCGCTGTTCATGTGGAGAGCGCTGGTTTTCTTTCTTTCTCCTCTTTATTGATTCATCTTCTCTCTATCAGTTTGCAGCCTCAGACGTCGGAATAATCAGAGCTCTGCATCCTTTGCCCTATATAATGGCGAGCGTCTTTACTTCTCCCGGAGAGCAGGTCAATCTGTTTCTGGATTGTACCATTTCAGGGGTGGGGCACACAAACCTCAGTGCTTTGATATTTTTAAAAGCACTCCCTCCTGTGATTAGAAAACGATGGCGTCGGAAGAAGAACCCCTAAGCTTTCTTCTTGATGGTCTAGTTTCTTATGGACGGGTGGGATGGAGGAGTGTTCACTAATGACAATTTGAAGTGGTACAGCCCCAGAACAACTTAGCCTTTTCAGAAACTAGTTCTGGTGTCCTAGAATAGAATCATAGAATCGTAGAGTTCGAAGGGGCCTCCAGGGTCATCTAGTCCAACCCCCTGCACAAGGCAGGAGATTCTCAAATACCTCCCCCAAAACACATCCCTAGTGATCCCTGATCCATGCCCAGAAGATGGCCAAAAAATCCTCCAGGATCTCTAGCCAAACTGAAATGGAGAAAAATTGTTCCCTGACCCAAAGTGCTGACCAGCATTTCCCTAGGCTTATCAGAAAGGGCCACGAGAACTAAGCACTGATCCAATCTTTCCTGCCCTCCCTCTCGTGGTCTGCCTAAGTTCACAGAATTGGCATTGCTGTCAGATAGCCATAATAACATAAGAAAATAAGAGAAGCCAATGTTGGATCAGGCCAGTGGCCCATCCAGTCCAACACTCTGTCACACAGGGGCCAAAAACACCAGGTGCCATCAGGAGGTCCAGCAGTGGGGCCAGGACACTAGAAGCCCTCCCACTGTTGCCCCCCTCAAGTACCAATAATACAGAGCATCACTTGCCCCAGACTGAGAGTTCCTATCTATATCTTGTGGCTAATAGCCACTGATGGATCTCTGCTTCATATACTTATCCAATTCCCTCTTGAAGCTGTCCATGCTCGTAGCCACCACCACCTCCTGTGGCAGCGAATTCCATGAGGCCATCCAGCCTCTGCTTGAAAACCTCCAAAGGTGGAGAGCCCGCCACCTCCCGAGGAAGCCCGTCCCACCGAGGAACCGCTCTAACTGTCGGGAAGCTCTTCCTAATGTTTAGCCGAGAACTCTTCTGATTTAATTTCAACCCGTTGGTTCCGGTCCGACCTTCTGGGGCAACAGGAAAGGTCAGGAGACAGTGTGTGATATTGGTACCTTCTAGAATTCCCTACACATTCCTGAGCCGCCGAGCAAAACTGCAGCTGTTGGTTTCATTCCGTTCTTTGTGTTCCCGTTGTTGGCGTGTATGAAATCACAACAGGCCAGATCGTCAACTGGGAACACCACAAGAGCCCCACTGAATCAGACCAGCGGTCTGTCTCATTCCCCACCCCGTGGCCCTCCACAGCCCCCAGAAAGAGGGCAAGGAGGGCAGAGAAACCAAAGCCCACCAAACAGCTGGCATTCAGAGGTACAATGCCTCTAAATATGGAGGTTTGCTTTGTGTGTGTTGCATGAAGTCACTTCCGACTTATGATAACCCTATGAATGAATGATTGCCCCCAAACACCCTATCGCTGATAGCCTTCTTCAGGTCTTGCAAACTGAGTGTCGTGGCTTCCTTGACTGAGTCCATCCATCTCATGTTGGGGCTCCTTCTTTACCTGCTGTCTTCAACTTCTCCTAAAACGATTGTCTTTTCCAGTGACTGTTGTCCTTTCATAAGGTGACCAGGGTACGATAGCATCATTTATTTATTTATTTATTTGTTGAGATTTGAATCCCGCCCTCCTCGCCATGTGGCGGGCTCAGGGCGGCTAACAACAGGCCAAAATGGCAACAATATAATTTCTTAAAATAATTAAAAACATATTAAACAAACATTAAAACATTGTTAAGAACATATAGATGGCATGTCTTCAGTTAAGAGTATCAAGGCAGCGCCCAGCTGTCCCGACATTGTCTGGTCACATACCGGCGAATGGAAATCGGGCCAGGGCCAAGATGTATGTATTAAATGTTAGGCGGCCCCTATTTGAAAAGCCTGGCGGAAGAGCTCCGTCTTACAGGCCCTGCGGAATTGTAATAAATTCCGCAGGGCCTTGATGTTATCCGGGAGCTCATTCCACCAGTAAGGGGCCACCACAGAGAAGGCCCTGACCCTTGTAAATGCCAGACGGGCCTCCTTCGGCCCTGGGATGGTCAGGCAATTCTCGGATCCAGACCAAAGTGCTCGCTGGGGAACATATGGAGAGAGGCGGTCCTTCAAGTAAGTAGGTCCCGGGCCATATAGGGCTTTATAGGTAAGAACCAGCACCTTGAACTTTATTCGGTATGCTGTAGGCAGCCAGTGCAGTGCTTTTAAAGCTTTTCATTGTCTTACCTTCAAAGGAGAGTTCAGGCTTGGTGCGATCCAGAAGCCACTGGTTTGTCTTTTTGACAGTCCGCAGTATCCATAAAACTATTTAGGCATCACCTCAAGAACACTGTGCCTCCCCTACAGAGGTGAATACAGGAGTTCATGTCCACCATGTATCTCATACAGATAATGCTGACGGGCAGTAAGTTCAGGATGGACAAAAGGAAAGACTACTTGACACAGAGAGTGATTAAAATGTGGGGTTCACTGCCAGAGGAGGTCGTGATGGCCACAGGAATAAACAGCTTGAAAGGGGGATTGGATATATTGGTGGTGGATAGGTCTATCAGCAGCTGCTAGCTCTGGTGACTGAGGGGAACCTCCACATTCAGAGGCATGAGTCCTCTCAATCCCAGGGCCAGGAGGCAACGTCCGGGGAAGGCCTCGGCCTCTATATCCTGTTGTTGGCCATCCGTCAGAACTGGCTGGTCACAGTGTGAGAACAGGATGCGGGACTAGATGGACCATTAGTCTGATCCAGCAGGGCTCTTCCGATGTCCTTACCAGGGGAAGGCCTCGGCCTCTCTGCCCTGTTGTTGGCTGTCCAGAGGAACTGGTTGGCCACCTTGTGAGACAGGATGCTGGACTAGATGGACCACTGGTCTTATCCATCAGGGCTCTTCTGATGTCCTCAGCAGAGGAAGGCCTCGGCTTCTCTGCCCTGTTGTTGGCCCTCCAGAGGAACTGGCTGGTCACAGTGTGAGACAGGATGCTGGACTAGATGGATCACTGGTTTGATCCAGCAGGGCTCTTCTGATGTTCATTTTGTAAGCCTTTGGACAAAGGGAAGTTATGGCTGCCCAGGCCAAAGCCAGTATTGGACTTTGATGCGCATGTGACCTGTTCTCTTTCATTTCATGCCGGCACGTTGCCTCCTCCTCCTGCAGGAAGCCCCACATATAACGAGAACAGGGTCCCCGGTAATTGAAAAGACACAAAGGGTAGCCATCTTCCTCTCTCTTCAGTCGAGGTCAACTCAAACCGCGTGGATGCCTTTTTTGATTTATCTCAAGGCTCCGACAGCTGCTGCTGAATTCCTCCTCGAGCAAAACCCGCGGTGAAGTTGGAAGGTCCCACTGAGACGAGACGATAGCAAAAGGGAGCTGAAAGGCTTGTGGTAAGATGAGAGGCGTTTTCCGACGGAGGTTCAGCGGATCTCTCGGTTGGCGACCCACTGAGCCGAAAGTGGAATGAAGGCAAAGTTGCAGAAAGCTGCTTAGGTGCGACAGCTCTGGGCCACTCCGGGGAAGGCGAAATAAAAGCATCTCAGTAAGATGAAGCCAACTTCCTCAGGGAAGCATTGCTACAAATCAGCTCCTAGCAAAGTTTTGATGGGAGACTGACTATGAGCAAAGTAGGTATTAAAACCATTCCTGGTCTAGAATCCTATGATGGGGAACATGCTGTCCATTTGCGGCCGACTCATGGGGACCCTGTAGGGTTTTCAAGGCAAGAGGCAAACAGAGGTTGTTTGTCGTTGCCCGCCTCTGCGGAGCAACCCTTGACTTCCTTTGTGGTCTCCCATCCAAAATACTGACCAGGGCAGACCCTGTGTAGCTTCTGAGATCTGAGGAGATGAGACTAGCCTGGGCCATCCAGGTCAAGGCAAGAGATGTTCAGAGATTGGTTGGCCATTGCCTGCCTCTGTGTAGCAACCCAGGACTTCCTTGGTGGTCTCCCATTCCAGTACTAACCAAGGCTGAATCTGTTTAAGCTGGGCTATCCAGGTCAGGGTCAATAACTGTGCTAATGAAGAAGAGGAGGAGGAGATGAAGAAGATGAAGACAAAAAGAAGAAGAAGAGTTGGTTTTTATATCCCAGTTTACTCTGTTGGAAGGAGTCTCAAAGTGCCTTACAATTGCCTTCCCTTTCTCTCCCCACAACAGTCACTTTGGGAAGAAGACGAGATTGCTGTGTATGTGTGGTGTATGTGTGGCTGCCCAGTGGGCGGATCAGGCAAAGATTGCTGGATTTAAGAACATAAGAGAAGCCAGATTGGATCTGGCCAATGGCCCATCCAGTCCAACACTCTTGTGTCACACAGCAGCCCAAACCCAGGGGCCATCAGGAGGTCCACCAGTGGGGCCAGAACTCCAGAAGCCCTCCCACTGTTGCCCCCCCCCCCAAAGTACCAAGAATACAGAGCATCACTGCCCCAGACATCAAAAAACAGAAGAGAAGCCATGTTGGATCAGGCCAGTGGCCCATACAGTCCAACACTCTTTGTCACACAGGGGCCAAAACCCAGGGGTATCAGGAGGTCCACTGATGGGGCCAGAACTCCAGAAGCCCTCCCACTGTTGTCTCCCACGCACCAAGAACACTAATTGAGCTTGACCTACCAGGGACTCGGTTGGAAAATACCTGGAGAATTTGGGGGTGGATCCAGGAGAGGGCGGGGTTTGGGGAGGGGGAGGGGCCTCAGCAGGGTACAGTGCCCTAGAGTCCACCCTTCAAAGAAGCCATTTTCTCCAGGGGAGCTGATCTCTGTCAGCTGGAGATCAGAAGTAAAAGTGGGTGATCCCCAGGCCCCACCTGGAGGCTGGCAACCCTACCGAGGACTGATCCTGCTATAAATGTCTATTAGATACTTGACCAAATATTTCCAATTGCTTTCCATTCTGGTCCCTTTTCCCCCCTCCCCCCCCCCCCCAGTGGACTGCACAGTATTCGTGGTCAGGAACTACGGTAAATTCGTGGTCAGGAACTAAATTCCCTGTGTCACCATTTTCTCAACTGTAAAGTTTCCACGCCAGACGGGGACAGAGGGAGGGAGGGAGGAAGCCAGGAAGCCGAGAGCTTTAACTCAGTTTTAATGTAATTTCTGTATTGATTTCTCTCGGTGTTCTTAGCAGATCTATCTCATCTGGAATAAGTTATTGTCAGTGGGCTTAGCCAGTGTAACAGTAAAAGAATGGATTTATATCCTCCCCTTCACTTAGAATCTCAGAGCGGCTTACAAACTCCTTTCCCTTCCCCTCCCCACAACAGACACCCTGTGAGGTAGGCGGGGCTGAGAGAGCTCTTTCCAGAACTGCCCTTGAGAGAACAGCTCTGAGAGAACTATGGCTTGCCCAAGGTCATCCAGCAGCTGCAAGTGGAGGAGTGGGGACTCAAACCTGACTCTCCCAGATTAGAGTCCACGCACTTAACCACTACACCAAACTGGCTCTCATGAACGCCTTGAATCATTCAGAGGTTCCTAACCTTTTTTGAGCCTGTGGGAACCTTTGGAATTCTGACACAGTGTGGTGGACACAGCCGCAAGATGGCCGCAAGAGCCACAAAATGGCGGCCGCTGCTTACCCTCAGTCGCCTACTGAAGACCCTAGTGCTGTGGCGGTTGTTGCTGCCAGAGCAACATTCTAGAAACCTGCACCGCCAATGAGACACTTGGCTTGAGAGAAGCCACATCTGGCCCCGCCCCCTTTCTTGAAACACTAGGTGGGTGCCCCTGGGTGCCATGTTGGAGACCCCTGGGGTGATTCATTAATTGCCTTGTTGATTTTCCAAAAAAAAAAGGAGATTTGCCCCAGTGGTTCTGCCATAAAGGATGCCAGCCCTTGGTCTCTCATTCTCAGGGGGAGCAACAGTGGGAGGGCTTCTAGTCTCCTGGCCCCACTGCTGGACCTCCTGAGGACACCTGATGGTGTTTTTGGCCGCTGTGTGACAGAGCGTTGGACTGGATGGGCCACTGGCCTGATCCAACATTGGCTCCTCTGATGTTCTTATGTTTTTATTCACTATTGGAACCTCACCCGGATTGAATGAATGAGACCCCGGCAGTGTCTGATTCCACTCTGTTTCCAAGAGACGAGCATTTTTGTGTTTGTTCCTTTGTGGGCTAACATTGCGCATGACGGAGGGTGCCAGGCAGGGAAACGGCTTGCTTGACAGCTGTGGGTGAAACATGGGATTCTAGATAATGTCTTCAGTGCACTGGGGGAAATCCTCCTTCAAGGTAACTTATAAATTAACCAAATTCAAATATTGTCTCCCGGCTTGTATCTGTAATTAGAAAACTGTCTTTGAGAGAGAGAGAAAAGGATGCCTAAGAGATGGCTGGGACACAAATGGGTTTTTTCCCCCCTCCTAGCTAAAAATAGGAAGAACTAGATGGGGAGAGATTTTGGAGGAAATTGGCAGCATGCAGGACCGCTTCAGAAACCATTCTTCGATGCTGTTTGTAGACGCTGTGATCTGTGAGTCTTCAGGCTACGGATTAGGCATTACGTCGGGCACAAATCGGATGAACGCGAGTGCTCAGGCAGCCTGCATGTGTGCATGACTTCTCAGAAGTAAACTACTTCCTGTGCAATCTTATGGAGACTTATGGACGTAAGGGCTCTCAAGTCGTAGCTGACTTATGGCAACCCCAGCAAGGGGCTTTCAAAGCAAGGGAGAAGCAGAGGTGGTTGGCCATCGCCTTCCTCTGTAGAGTCTCCTTTGGAGGTCTCCCATCCAAGACTTATGGTGACCCCAGCAAGGGGCTTTCAAGGCAAGGGAGAAGCAGAGGTGGTTGGCCATCGCCTTCCTCTGTAGAGTCTCCTTTGGAGGTCTCCCATCCAAGACTTATGGTGACCCTAGCAAGGGGCTTTCAAGGCAAGGGAGAAGCAGAGGTGGTTGGCCATCGCCTTCCTCTGTAGAGTCTCCTTTGGAGGTCTCCCATCCAAGACTTATGGCGACCCCAGCAAGGGGCTTTCAAGGCAAGGGAGAAGCAGAGGTGGTTGGCCATCGCCTTCCTCTGTAGAGTCTCCTTTGGAGGTCTCCCATCCAAGACTTATGGCGACCCCAGCAAGGGGCTTTCAAGGCAAGGGAGAAGCAGAGGTGGTTGGCCATCGCCTTCCTCTGTAGAGTCTCCTTTGGAGGTCTCCCATCCAAGACTTATGGCGACCCCAGCAAGGGGCTTTCAAGGCAAGGGAGAAGCAGAGGTGGTTGGCCATCGCCTTCCTCTGTAGAGTCTCCTTTGGAGGTCTCCCATCCAAGACTTATGGCAACCCCAGCAAGGGGCTTTCAAGGCAAGGGAGAAGCAGAGGTGGTTGGCCATCGCCTTCCTCTGTAGAGTCTCCTTTGGAGGTCTCCCATCCAAGACTTATGGCGACCCCAGCAAGGGGCTTTCAAGGCAAGGGAGAAGCAGAGGTGGTTGGCCATCGCCTTCCTCTGTAGAGTCTCCTTTGGAGGTCTCCCATCCAAGACTTATGGTGACCCCAGCAAGGGGCTTTCAAGGCAAGGGAGAAGCAGAGGTGGTTGGCCATCGCCTTCCTCTGTAGAGTCTCCTTTGGAGGTCTCCCATCCAAAACTTATGGTGACCCCAGCAAGGGGCTTTCAAGGCAAGGGAGAAGCAGAGGTGGTTGGCCATCACCTTCCTCTGTAGAGTCTTCTTTGGAGGTCTCCCATCCAAGACTTATGGTGACCCCAGCAAGGGGCTTTCAAGGCAAGTGAGAAGGAGAGGGGGTTGGCCATCACCTTCCTCTGTAGAGTCTTCTTTGGAGGTCTCCCATCCAAGACTTATGGTGACCCCAGCAAGGGGCTTTCGAGGCAAGGGAGAAGCAGAGGTGGTTGACCATGGCCTTCCTCTGCAGAGTCTTCCTTGGAGGTCTCCCATCCAAGTCTTATGGTGACCCCAGCAAGGGGCTTCCAAGGCAAGTAAGAGGTGGTTTTCCATTGCCTTCCTCTGCAGAGTCTTCCTTGGTGGTCTCCCATCCAAGTACCAACCCTGCTTAGCTTCCATAATCTGATGAGATCTAGCTATACCCTGCTGCCTTCCTGTCCATATAAAGAGTCATTCCAGTCTTAAGTCTACTGATCCTAATGTACTTATAAGCGGAGTCACTGTGTAGGACTGCCCTATGAGAGTCCTACTTCCAGTCTGGTTGGAGCGACTGCCCAAGCAAGGAAGTTGCAATTCAGAGGCCTAGCAACTCAGGTTGAGCAACACATGTTGGACCTCTCTTCTTCTCTCTCATGTCTGGGCTTGGAGCTGTAGCCAGTTGACATTAATCTGTTCACAATAACTTAAATGTACCTTAAATGTGGTTAGGAGTGCAGACTCCAGTCTGGGAAAACCGGTTTTGATTCCCCACTCCTCTGTGTGCAGCTGCTGGGATGACCTTGGGTCAGTCACACGTTCTCAGAGCTGTTGTCTCAAGGGCAGTTCTTGGGAGAGCTCTCTCAGCCCCACCTACCTCCCAGGGTGTCTGTTGTGGGGAGGGGAAGGGAAAGGGATTGTAAGCCGCTCTGGGACTCCTTTGGGTAGTAAAAAGTAGGGTATAAATCCAGTCTCCTCCTCCTCCTCCTCCTCCTCTTCTTCTTCTTCTTGTAAGAAGCGCCTCTGTTTTTGTAAGTAAAATTTCATTCTCTTGTTTCCCCTGGAGTCAGATCATCATTGCAATTTGTTTGAACATCATTTCCCCCCTTAACCAGAAAACATGGAGGATTGGAGATACTGCAAAAAAGTGTCTATGTGCTTCCAAGGCAAATGACATATTTTTTTCTTTACATGTAACCCAATAGTACAGGAGCTGCCTGAAAGAATCAGGAATGGAGTTCCTTCAAGGCTTGGGAGAAATGGAACTCTTTGAGCAGTGGAGCTGTCCAGGTTTCCACTGGAGCCTGTCTTATGATCTGTCTGTCCTGCACAGCATGGGTTTCTTTTGCCCGAAAGCCAGTCGAATCAGACTCCAGGACGCGGTTCTCATCTTCATTTCCAAGCGGAAGAGTCAGCACTGGCCGAAGACGTTCTCCGTGATCATGTGGCCGACATGGCTAAATTCCGAAGTACACGGAACGCTGTTCCCTTCCCACCGAAGCGGTACCTATTTATCTACTTGCAATTTCTTGCATTCGAACTGCTAGCCTGAGCCCCAGCAAAACAGTCTTTGGCTTTCCTCCAAAACAGTCTTGACGGCTCCACTCTTCTTGACACACAGATCCTTCCAAGAAAGACTGCTGGTTTCTGGCCGTTTGTGCCTCTCAAAACCTGCCTTCCTTTGGCTCCTGGAAAGGATTATATTCACAATGCAAATGTTTCCCTTTTGCGCACCCTTTACCTGTGAGGAACTCTCATGGGGCTTTGCTCGGGGGCCGTTTGTTTCCATGTTACCTTAACAGTGAGGGTTTTCTCTTTCTTTCCTGGAGGCTCTAAAAGGCATGCCACCAAAGGGGAACTTTCAGTCCTCTCATTTCCCTTTCCTTTTTTTTTTTCTCCCCTGGCATTCTCAGCCTTTCCTTATGAATAAGGAACACAGTGACAAGCGAATATCACACACTTCCTTTGCTGTACGGCGCTGGTAAACAGGCACCTCTGTGGAGTCAGGGAACTGCGTTCAGGAGGGAGGAAAGGGAGGCGAACGTGTCTCGAAGGCGCCACAAGCCCCCCCGGTTTGTTTGTCTGCTGCAACAGCGCAACCTCACTGCAATTTTCATCCCACCTTTCTTCCAAGGAACTAGGGGCAGCTGGATCATGGCTATGGGAAGAGCTGGGGCTCAGTGCAGAGCATCTGCTTGGCATGCAGAAGGTCCCAGGTTCAATCCCTGGCATCTCCAGTTAAAAGGACCAGGCAGGAGGTGATGGGAAAGACCTCCGCCTGAGACCCTGGAGAGGGGTTGTGGTTCAGTGGAAGAGCATCTGCTTGGCCTGCAGAAGGTCCCAGGTTCAATCCCTGGAATCTCCAGTTAAAAGGACCAGGCAGGAGGTGATGGGAAAGACCTCCACCTGAGACCCTGGAGAGGGGCTGTGGCTCAGTGGCAGAGCATCTGCTTGGCAGGCAAAAGGTCCCAGGTTCAATCCCCTGCATCTCCAGTTAAAAAGAACCAGGCAGGAGGTGATGGGAAAGACCTCAGCCTGAGACCCTGGAGAGCTGCTGCCAGTCTGCATAGACAATGCTGACTTTGATGGACCAAGGATATGATTCAGTAGAAATCAGCTTCATGTGTTCATGTGCGCATTGATTGCCACACTTCATAACCACCCTAGGAGGTAAGCTATGCTGCAAGAAAGAGACTGGGCCTCACGACCTTCATGGCTGCATCTGGATTCGCACCCAGGTCTCCCAGAGTTCAGTCCAGCATGCTAACCAAGTGCACCACCCTTGCTCATGTTGAATAAAGGGAACCTCACTGAATGGCTAGAGACCCAGTCACCTGTTTCTCTCACCCCCCCCCCCACACCTGTGAAAGTCTTTCTGAAAAGCCAAATTGCAACAAATGCAAATACGCTTCCTCATTAACGGGGACCCCCCGCTGGCTGGTCTCACTTCATTTCTATAAGGTGCCTCCCGAATGTTTCATTTTTAATTTGTTTTTATGGCGGTGCCCCGAGGGCCCCCTCCTCGGGCTTTGTCAGGACTCGGTTCCCCGCCGAAATAATTAAGTTCTCCTGGTGGACCGAAACCACGACGGCATTTCTGAAAGGCCAGGCTGCTGTTGGGCAGCTAGAATAGATATCCTTAGAAAACAAAATAGTCCCCTCTACATCCCTGCATCTGTTTCCCCCCACTCTTGATAAGGACCAACCCCCTCCCCCCACTCCATCACTGAAGCTTCTCAGACTCTTTGCAAAACTGAAAAATCAACTTCATCGCGCTGGAGGAGGGGTCTGAAGGTCAACCGTTGAGTCCGGCTTGATTTAATATACAGTAATCAATACCCACATGAATTACTAACCAACTCTGTTCATCCATGGAATGCCTATTAAGGGGGAATGGCAGAGCAGAGAGAAATACGCAGGCCCATTGTTCTTCCTTGGGGGCTTGGAGGCTGAATTGCCCTCTTCCCATGAGCAGAGGTCAACCCCAGGATGGTGTCCTCACCAGTAGAGAGCTAGCTCGCAAATTTTTTTGTTCCTGCTCACAGATTTTTGTCTGAGCTCAGGAAGGAGGGCTCCAGGGCAAACCAATTCATGCAGTAGCCAAATTGCTCATTCACAACTTTAATGCCAGGAGCTCACAAAGTGGAATTTTTGCTCACAAGACTCCACAGCTTAGAGGGAGCATCAGCGTACACATCTATGGTGTGGCCCCGTTTGGAATACCTGTGTACAGTTCTGGTCATCGCACCTCAAAAAAAGATATTGTATCATTGGGAAAGGTGTGGAAAAGGGCAACTAAAATGACTAAGGGGGTGGAACACCTTCCCTATGGAGACAGGTGAAAGAGGTTAGGGCTCTTGAGCTTGGAGAAATGACGACTGAGCAGGTGATATGCCAGGGGCTGGCAAAATTAGGAGAGGGGTGGAGAAGGTAGTGAAAGAAGTCCTCTTTTCCCTTTCTCACCATACAAGAACTTTTGGGCACTCCGTGAAATTAAGCAGCAGTAGGCTTAGAAAAGATCAAAGGAAGGTCTTCTTCACCCAAAGAGTGATTAATACATGGAATTCACTGCCAGGGGAAGTGGTAGTGGCGACAAGCATGGACAGCTTCAAGAGGGGGTTGGATAACCATCTGGAGCAGAGGTCCACCAGTGGCTATTAGCCACAAGGACCTAACTTAATGCAATTCCACAGGGCCTGCAAGGCAGAAATCTTCTGCCAGGCTTTTGGTTGAGGGCAGCCATGGGTTTTATCTGGCACCTCCCCCCCTTCTCTCTTCCATCCTTCTCCGCTGTCTTGTCCTTCCCCAGCCAGCGAGATTGAAGATAAATTCATGCGCCATCTGGGGAATGTTTTCTAAATGTAATGAGTATTTGAAAGTTTAATTTGTATTATCATTTTAACACTGTTACAATTTATTTTATTCTATCGTCGCTCATCGGCCAGAGCCCTGTGAACTCAGGGACTGGGTGAGCCATAGATTGAAAGCATAAATAAATAAGATATAGATGGAAAGCTGGAAAGTTATTATTGGAGTTATACCACAACCTTGCTTCCCGACCATTTGTGATTGGCTCCACCTCCTGCAATGGCCATTTTGCGGTTGCAACCCACCTTATGTCAAACTTCCAAAGCTGCCCTGTTTGGCCTGGGTGACTCCATCTTTCTTAAATGCTGCTACTTAGTTGCCTTGAGTCTCATGAGAGAACATCGATCCCTGTCAAACAGGGCTCAAAATGTCTAACTTTAAGTAACTAGTCTAGGACTTTAAAAAAATTCCAAAGTTGTTACATTTTTCCTTTTATTATTGCCTTTTCCTTGTTGCTTTTGTTTTTTCATTGCATAATCTATATTGTTATAACAAATAAAAACCAAATAAAATGTTTAAAAAAAGAGAGAGAGAACATCGATCGGCCACTCCCAAGAGAACTCTCCCTCTCTCATGCTTCTTAGCAGTGCTTATCTTCAATGCCTGGGTTGCTTCTCGCTCTACTGGAAACCAGGTGCAAGTCAGCCTGGCTTCTCCAACTGCCTGGGAGGGCTAAATCATTCTCTGACTCGTAGCCAGTCATTGGGGTACAAGACTTGTAGTTTTACTCATGCCTGTAGTCTCAAAGTCTGGCTGAGTTTCACTGTGTACACACACTCTTGAGGCCAGCTGGTAGAACCTTGACCCGCTTCTTCTGTAACTTTGATGATTTATGAAAGATCTCCTTGTAAGTAAACCTGGATCTCTTGTGTCATTTTTTGGGGAAATTCTGAGAACTTATAGAGCCCCTGGCCAGGGTCCATAACATTTCCACAGGCTCAAAATGGTTCGGGACCACTCTTTCTGGCTGCTGAATTTATACTTCACCCTTCACTCAGAGTGGCTTACAATCTCCTTCCCCTCCTCACGGCAGACACCCTGTGAGGTAGGTGGGACTGAGAGAGCTCTTTTGAGGACTGCTCTTGAGAGAACAGCTCTTGAGAGAACTTATGACTGGCCCAAGGTCACACCAGCAGCTACATGTAGAAGACTGGGGAATCAGACCCAGTTCTCCCAGATTAGAGCCTGCGCTCTTAACCACTACACCAAACTGAGGCAGGCCTGCCCTCTTATTTATTTATTTATTTAATTAGACTTCTAACCCACCCTCCCCTGCACTGCAAGGCTCTCCTGTCCCCAGCCCCCAAATACACACACTCGAACAAGTCCTACGTTTTCCTTTTCTTCGGCAACCTCCCGGTGATTATTTACGCAGGAAGATTTGCATACCGGGGGGGGGGGAGGAAAGCTTTTAAATGTCGGTGTTTATGTGGTCTCTGCCCTGAAAGTGTTTGCCGCCACCACCCCCCCAATGCCGGGAGCCATGTTGCAAGATTTAATCTGGCATTCCAAAGCAAATGTCACCCAAACCAGCAAGGCAAATTAAACCGCTTCGAGGCCTTAGGAGGCATCTCATCTGCACAGAGTCAAGAATGCAGGGAGAGCCGGGTCTCGGTTTGTTTTATCAGAGCGTGGAGGGTTTTTTTGGTCTGGGCTGCATTTCCAGCCCCTGGATTCTTTTCTTCTGCCTAGTTAAGGCATTCCCCATGTAAAGGTGATCTCTCTCTCTCTCTCTCTCTTTTTACACAGCATATCAACAGCAGTGCCTCTATGGCATTTAAAAAGGGACTCCTACCATCAGACTGTAGGGGCTGCAGTGCCCAGAAGTTAAGACGCTGAGCTGCAGCCCAGAAGATCAGTAGTTCAGCAGTTCGAGACCCAAGTGCCACATGACGGAGTGAGCTCCCGTCTCTGGCCCCAGCTCCTGCCAACCTAGCAGTTCAAAAGCAAGAAATCGCAAGTAGATTAATAGGTATCAGTGCGGTGGGAAGGTAGCAGCATTTCGTGCGCCTCAGCGTTTGGTCATGCCAGCCACGTGACCATGGAGAAGTCTTCAGACAGCGCTGGCTCTTCGGCTTGGAAATGGAAATGAGCACCACCCCCTAGAGTCAGATTCGACTGGCTTTTGAGCAAGGGAAACCTTTACCTTTACCTCTGCCATCAAACTACACTTGCCAGCTCTGGGTTGGGAAATGCATGGGGATTTGGGGGATGGCACCTAGAGAGGGTGAGATGTCAGTAGGGGAGGGACCTCGGCAGGGTATAAGGCCATGGAGTCCACCCTCCAAAGTAGCTTTTTTCTCCAGGGGAAGTGGTACTGTCACCTGGAGATCAATTGAAGAAGAAGAGAAGAGCCAGTTTGGTGTATCAGTTAGGAGCATGGACTCTAATCTGGGAGAACTGGGTTTGATTCCCCACTCCTCCACATGCAGCTGCTGGTGTGACCTTGGGTCAGTCACAGTTCTCTCAGAGTTCTCTAATGAGCAGTCCTCGAAAGAGCTCTCTCAGCCTACCCACCTCCTGGGTGTCTGTTGTGGGGAGGGAAAGGGAAAGGAAACATTAAGAAACACTAAAACTCTGAATCACAGAGCCAGAAGGCAACATCGGGGGAAGGCCTCAGCCTCTATGCCCTGTTGCTGGCCCTCCAGAGGAACTGGTTGGCCACTGTGTGAGACAGGATGCTGGACTGGATGGACCCTCACTGGTCTGATCCAGCAGGGCTCTTCTGATGTGCTTCTCAGGGAAGGCCTTGGCCTCTCTGCCCTGTAGTTGGTCCTCTAGAGGAACTGGTTGGCCACTGTGTGAGACATGATGCTGGACCAGATGGACCCTTACTGGTCTGATCTAGCAGGGCTCTTCTGAGGTTCCTATCAGGGGAAGGCCTCGGCCTCTCTGCCCTGTTGTTGGCCCTCTAGAGGAACTGGTTGGCCACTGTGTGAGACAGGATGGTGGACTAGATGGACCCTCACTGGTCTGATCCAGCAGGGCTCTTCTGGGGTTTCTATCAGGGAAAGGCCTCAGCCTCTCTGCCCTGTTGCTGGCCCTCCAGAGGAACTGGCTGGCCACTGTGTGAGACATGATGCTGGACCAGATGGACCCTCACTGGTCTGATCCAGCAGGGCTCTTCTGAGGTTCTTATGACTGGCCTTGTGGATCATCTGCTATGGCTCTTGCTCTCCGATTGGCTGAACACCTGCCTTAATTCTGCAGAGACAGAGAGAGAAAGAGAGGGGATTGAGAATCCCCATCTTGCTGTGGGCAAACAGAGCAAATAAGCCGAACCCTGGGATTCTTAAGAAAGCTTTAATCAGTTTCTATTCAGGAGCAGAGCGCTCTTTTCTTCAGGCACTGGCTTTCCTACAAGGCTGCTGTATGATTTATTAGCTCGGCGCTCGGTTTTAATGTAATTTTCTTCCATTGTGTCTGTGCGGGCCCTTGAGCTACCTATGAAGGCCCTGGTCCTGAAAGTGCTGACTTGTGAATACAATACTTCCAGCGCAGTCAAATGTATGTCTGATTTGTTCATCTGTTCCTGGTCTCTCCCTTGGGGTCTGGTGAAGTCTTGTTCTCCCACTGAGCACAGCACAGTAGAGAGCAGCTCTCCTGAGCTGCAAATGGATCATTCCAGACCAGGCAAGGAGGAGGAGGAGGAGGAGGAGAAGGAGAAGGAGGAGAAGGGGAAGAGAAGAAGAAAGAGGGGAAGAGGAGGAGGAGGAGGAAGAGGAGAAAAGGAGGAGCATTTCCCTGGGCGTGTCAGAAAGGGCCACAAGAACTAAACGCTGAGGCGACCCTTCCTGCCCTCCCTTCTCATGATCTGCCCAAGCTCACAAAATCAGCACTGTTGTCCGATGGCCATCTATCCGCTGTTTGAAAACCTCCCAAGAAGGAGAGCCCACCACCTCCCGAGGAAGCCTGTTCCCCGCGGAACCGCTCTAACTGTCAAGAAGTTCTTCCTAATATTTAGCCGAGGACTCTTTTGATTTTATTTCAACCCGTTGGTTCTGGTCTGAACTTCTGGGGTGACAGAAAACAACTCCACACCATCTTCTACAGGGCAGCCCTTCAAGTGCTTGAAGATGGTTCTCCTCTCACCTCTCCGTCGTCTCCTCTCCAGGGTAAACAGACTCAGCGTCTTCAGCCTTTCCTCCTAGGACTTGGTCTCCAGACCCCTCCCCATCTCTGTTGCCCTCCTCCGGACGCATTCCAGCTTGTCTATATCCCTCTTAAATGGTGGTGCCCAAAACTGAACACAGTACTCTAAATGAGGTCTAACCAGAGCAGAGCCAAGCGTTACATCACATGACGTGATCTGGACACTAGACTTCTGTCGATACAGCCCAAAATCGCATTCGCCCTTTTAGCTGCCGCATCACTCTGCTGACTCATGTTCAGGGGATGGTCTACAAAGACCCCTCAATCCTTTTCGCACATCCTGCTGCCAAGACAAGTCTCCCCCATCCTCTAATTATGCCTTTGACATCCCCCACTGAAATGCAGAACTTTACATTTGAAATTCATTGATCCGATACCTGCATGTGACATTCCAGGACACCACTAATGGTAGCCATTTCTTCGATGCAAAGAGTCATCCTTTGATAGGAAAGACTCTTCCAGGGAAGGGGGGGGGGGATGAACCAGTCAAAAATGTTGCCCTGCTCTGGAGTGATGAAGCCCCCCTGAATTCTGTCCTCGTGATGTGTCCATTCCCCCCACCACCACCACCCAAATAGCAGCACTGCCAACTTAACTGAACTTGGGGAAGAGTCATCAAGCGGTATGTAAATGAGGAAAACTTCCTCCGCTGACATCCACACACCGCCCCCCCCCCCCCCCCCGGAGTTTATTGAGAATGCGGCTAATTCTTTACTTCCTTATTAAACTCCGAGAGGCGAGCCGCAGGCCCGAAATGACACAAGCAAGCAATTTATTAACAGTGATCTAGCAGAGGGAAATTAAATAAATGTCATTTTTGTAAAGGGCAACAGCATTTGCGAGTACGCGGGTCGCCAGCACTTCTCAGCTGCCTTTGTCTTCCTGGGCAACACGGACAGGGCTAGATTGCCAAGCGGGCAACCCTGGAAGTCTGCTGGGGTGCCAGCCATGGGGTGGGCACCAGACTGAGGAGGTATGCCATGATTAAGGAAGGCTCCCCCACCCCCAAGGCTCTGTTTATGTGCCAAGCAACAATACGGTTCGCAGTTCACACCTAAGCAGAGTTACGCTCTTCAAAGCCTATTGATTTGATATCTGAATCTTCTGTAGGTTTTTCTCTGTTTCTAGTTCGATTCCCCACTCCTCCACATGCCGCTGCTGGTGTGACCTTGGGTCAGTCACAAGATTTCTCAGAGCTGTTCTCTCAAGAGCAGTCCTCAGAAGAGCTCTCTCAGCCCCACCTACCTCCCAGGGGGTCTGTTGTGGGAAAAGAGACTGTAAGCTGCTCTGAGACTCCTTTGGGTAGTGAAGGGCAGGGTATAAATCCAATCTCTCCTCTCCTCTCTTCTCCTTCTCTTCCTCCTCCCCCTCCTCCTTCTCCTCCTCCTTCTCCGCCCCCAACTTTTTGACCCTGTGGGCACCTTTGGGTCTCTGACACATAGCAGTGGGTACGGTCACAAAATGGCTGCCATGGGAGGTGGCACCAACCACAAAATAAACTCTGAACTCCCTTCTCCAGAGAGTTTCTTTTTGCCATCCATCTCAGTTTGTTGTAGTGGAAGCGTGGACTCTAATCTGGGAGAACAGGGTTCGATTCCCCACTCCTCCACATGCAGCTGCTGGTGTGATCTTAGGTCAGTCACAAGTTCTCTCAGAGCTGTTCTCTCAGGAGCAGTCCTTGAAAGCTCTCTCAGCCCCGCCTGCCAAAGACAAAAGGATATCCTACCTTACTCAGAGAGTGATTAAAATGTGGAGTTTAGTGGACACAGGTTTACGCACACAGAAGCAAATAAAAGAACTATTTTAATGACTTTAAAGAAAAAGTCCCGGTCACTCCTCCTCAACCCCCCTCAGGCTCCACCCCCAAATTCTCCAGGTGTTTCCCAACCTACCTTCCAGCACTCTACCTGCTGAGTTCCCATTGGAGAGCTGCTCCTCTTCCAGTCTCGTGACTGATATCATGTGATCATAACACTGTTTCACTTCCGGTTGCATGGTCGGCATTTAGCACCGCCACCTAGAGAAGAGATTAAGGTGGGCCCTGGATGCTGAATGATGGGGGGCCATTGTTCTCGGACAACTCCTTAATGGGCTTGCCTTACATCTGCAAACCTTTCTTTTTTTTCTTTTTTCCTTTTTTTTTTTTGGAGCAAGTAGAACTGATGAGCTGAGCGCTGGTCAGAATCGCCAGCGCCACCGTCCTCCTTCCGAAGACGAATCCTGGCTCATTTTAATTTAGAAGAGAAAACGGCTGAGGCAGCAAGACAGGAGGAAACGACCGACCAAGCCGGCTGGCTTAATGCCTGTTGGGGGAGACCGAGCCACAGCGCAGAGGCCTAAATCCATCCTCACCATAAATGAGAACTCTTAAAGTAGGGAAGAGATTTATCGAGCAGAGGAGGGCGTCGGAAGACCTTGGGACCATTCCCCCCCCCCGCCGCCGCCATTATTTCTCACTGTAACCTGAACAGTCACACTGAAATTGAGATTGTTCCATTCAGAGATGAATAGAAGGAATGGGAAAGGAGGCCATCGAGAACAGACGCTCTGTGGACAGACACTTCCTTGGACACGTCCGTCCACAAATCTCAAATGCAATTGTACAAAAAAATACGTATAATGTGAAGGATGGTGTGTATGACTCTTCATTGTCCCATACACACCTGGAAGAAGAATATGAGCCACCATTTTCATTCGGATGATTTTCCTTTAAGGGTTTAAAAAACGAAGGTTCTACCAGAATATTAACACCCAACTGGGGGAATGGAATATTGTAAATTAAAATCGCTTTGCGGTGGTTTGAGGATGTTGCTATCTGCTTTGTGTGTGTTATTTAATCGAAGTATTCTTTATGATGGAGGTGAAAGGGATGGCTGAGAAGTATGAGATTCCACTTGAGATGGAGGAATGACATTAGCTGCATTTGCAGGCGAGTGTTCCCATCAAGACATAGATGCATGGGACAGAGCAGAGGAAGATGAAAGGTTGCTGAAGAAACCTCCAAGGCAAGGTTGGGGCTGAGGTGACATTTGAACTCAGGACCTGTTGCCGGTTTGGTGTAGTGGTTAAGTGCGCGGACTCTAATCTGGGAGAACCGGGTTTGATCCCCCACTCCTCCACTTGCACCTGCTGGATGACCTTGGGCAAGCCATAGTTCTGGCACAGCTGTCCTTGAAAAAGAGCAGTTTCTGTCAGAGCTCTCTCAGCCCCACCTGCCTCACAGGGTATCTGTTGTGGGGAGGGGAAGGGAAAGGAGTTTGTAAGCCACTCTGAGACTCCCTTGGGTAGTGAAGGGCGGGGTATAAATCCAATCTCTTCTCTTCTTCTTCTTCTTCTTCTTCTTCTTCTTCTTCCCCAGATGAGCAGGTAGCAGAGGCCACCTGCAGACCCAAGGGTGAAGAAAAAGAGGAGAGAGAAGAGGAAGGAGAAAGAGAAGAAGAGGAGGAGGGGGAGGAGATTGGATTTATGCCCTGCCCTGCACTACCCAAAGGAATCTGGAGAACCGGGTTTGATTCCCCACTCCTCCTTCACATGCAGCCAGCTGGGTGACCTTGGGTCATCCACAAGTTCTCTCAGAGCTGTTCTCTCAAGAGCAATTCTCAAAAGAGCTCTCTCACCCCCCCCCACCCACCTCACAGGGTGTCTGATGTGGGGAGAGGAATGGAAGGGGATTGTAAGCCGCTCTGAGACTCCTTGGGTAGTGAAGAGTGGGGTATAAAAACCAACTATTCTTCTCCTTCGTAATATCTGAAGATCCCGGGGCTTTTACGTGAGGGAAAAGAGACACATGCAACACCCTTGCACCCCACCCCAGTGCCAGACTACATGTTGTTTCTTTGGTGCCGTCAATGAAGAGTAGCCAAACTGGATCAGACCAAGTGCTGCCCAATCCTGAATTCTGTCTCCAATGGCAGGTTCCTTTGCATGTGTGGAAGTGAGAGCTACCTTCAGTTGCTTTTCACAGGTAGACTGCCTTTGTACAGGGAGGCTCCATCGCACCATCCTGACTAATAGCTGTCCCCTAGCCTTCTCTCACGGGAGAAGGAAATGGCAACCCACTCCAGTATCTTTGCCAAGAAATCCCCATGGACAGTAACAAAAGGCTACAAGATATGACGCCGGAAGATGAGCCCCTCAGGTCGGAAGGTGTCCAAGAGGCTACTGGGGAAGAGCAGAGGGCCGGTACAAGGAACCCCAGAAAGAGTGAAGCGGCTGGGCCAAAGCCGAAAGGACGCTCAGTTGCGGATGTGTCTGACGGTGGAAGGGAAGTCCGATGCTGCAAAGAACAGTACTGCAGAGGAACCTGGAATGTAGGATCTATGAATCAAGGTAAGCTGGACGTGGTCAAAAATGAGATGGCAAGACTGAACATCGACATCTGGGGGATCAGTGAACTAAAGTGGATGGGAAAGGGCAAATTTAACTTAGAAGACCCTTATATCTACTATTGAGGCCAAGAATCCAGTAGAAAAAAGGGTGTGGCCTTTATAGTCAACAAGAGAGTGCAAAAGGCAGTAATGGGATACAGTCTCAAAAACGACAAAACCGTCTCAGCCCGAATCCAAGGCAAACCATTCAGCGTCACAGTAATCCAAGTCTACGCCCCAACCACTGGTGCAGAAGAGGCTGAGGTAGACCGGTTCTATGAAGACCTCCAAGACCTCTTTGAACTAACACCAAAAAAGAGAGGTCCTCATCATCGGGGACTGGAATGCTAAAGCAGGAAGTCAAAAGGTAACTGGAATAACAGACAAGTTTGGCCTTGGAGAACAAAACGAAGCCGGGCAAAGGCTAACAGAGTTTGGTCAAGAGAACACGCTGGTCATGGCGAACATTCTCTTCCAACAACCTAAGAGGCGACTTGACACATGGACATCACCAGATGGGCAACCCCAAAATCAGATGGATTTGTTGTGTACTCCCGACTCCAGTACTTTCCAGATTATAATCATTTGCGGTCAAAGACGGAGAAGCTCTATACAGTCAGTAGAAACAACACCTGAAATTAAGCAAACTCCGAAGCACGACGGAAGACAGGAGGGCCTGGTGTGACGTAGTCCACGGGGTCGTGAAGAGTCAGACTCGACTGTGCAACTGAATGACAGCAAAGCCCGCTGTCCCTGAAGTTTGTCCCATCGCTTTCCCACCACTGATCTGAAGTAGCAGGATTCTCTTCCGTCACCCCTAACCTAGTCCACCTTGTCGCCTGGTCCTTCCCCGGAACAAAGACGGGTGTCTGCACGATTCTTTTTTCTTTTCTTTTTTTAAGAGCTGCCACACTTTGATTACGGCAATATTATATGGGGGTCATTGCTCAGTCAACTGTTAAATAAATTGCGGATTCTCCCAAAGCAGCCTCCGCCGGAGTCATTACTAACTGTAATGTTACAACTCCAACCAGAATTACATCTGGCTCCAACCGGGGCGGCGGGCGCATAAATTATACAGCCTCGGAATTATCTTAAAGAAAATTCCGTCGTTAAACTTATTTTTATCGGCGCCAAACAAGGAGAACTGCTGAGAGGGATCTGTGCATCCCGGAAAAAGATGGGGGGGGGGGAAGGAAAGGAATAATCGGCGCTGTTCCCCCTTTTTCCACCTGCAGTTCCATATAACATTTCCCCCCACCACAGTCGACACCCTCTGTTGGCATCTTTCGAACAAGGAGCCACGAGTGTGTGTGTGTGGGGGGGGTGTCTGAGATGCCCTTGTGACATTGAGGCTCTGTTTATTGGGGGGGAGTCACACAGATTTCCTCTCTCAGCCTTTCTGATACAGGTCCTTGGAGGGGGATCTCGAGACACGTATCTATCATTTTGTATTATCGCGTTGCATCTGTTCCTTGTCGTTCCTTTGGGGCGGGAGAGGTACTTTGGATAGCGAGGGGAGGGGGAGGGTTTCCGAAGGTACAACTGCCACTCAGGCCATCAAGGCCTACTTGACAGCAAGGCTCTCAGGAGTCAGAACTTCAGAGGCCTGACTCAAACCGTTTCAGTTCCCAGAATCCTCCTGTCTATTTGGCTTCTCCATCGCCCAATTTGGGTCCAGCCAGGCCTCTTTTTTTTCCATCATTCTCTATTTCCTCATGCTGGATTTCACACAAACACAGCCTCAGATAACGATGCACTTTTAAACAAATAGCGCAGGAGGCCAGGGGTTCCCAACGCTAACCACTTGGGGTTTTTTTGAAAGTGGGTGTGGCCAGGTTGGGGTTCTACCCAACAGGAAGGTGTGAACGGCCACTGGAGGTCTGATTGGTTGTGTGGTTTAGAATAATGTTGTCTCAGCGGCGGCTGTCTTCACTAGGGTCGCCAGCTCTGGGTTGGGAAATACCTGGAAATTTGGGGGGGTGGAGCCTGAGGAGGGTGGGGTTTTGGGGAGGAGAGGGACTTCGAATGGGGCATAATGCCATAGTGCCCACCTTCCAAAATGGCCATTCCCTCCAGGGGAACTGATTGGTTGGAATCGTGGGACTTCTCCAGCAACCACCCGGAGGTTGGCAACCCTGGTCCCCACAGTGTCAGTTTTATTCTGTCTTTCCTCTTTGCCACTGTGTTTTAGATTTGACTTGATTTATTAGATTTTTACCCGACCCTCCTTTTGTCCTCTGTACTTTGGACTTCCTGTGTATTGTCTGCGTCTGCCTTTTGTAGTGGCCATTTTGGGGCTGCACTCACCACTGGTGTAACAATTGCAAAGGTTCCCCTCAGGCTCAAAATGTTTGGGGACCCCTGAAGTGAGGCAACTAATGCTGTGAAAGGAGGAGGAGGAGGAATAAGAGGAGAAGAAGAGATTGGATTCATACCCCACCCGAAG
The DNA here is from genome assembly GCA_029233225.1 of Lepidodactylus listeri. NCBI lineage: Eukaryota > Metazoa > Chordata > Lepidosauria > Squamata > Gekkonidae > Lepidodactylus > Lepidodactylus listeri. The sequence continues at coordinate 2,828,876 of JARCFY010000022.1, forward strand.
GAGTCTCAGAGCAGCTTACAATCTCCTTTCCCTTCCCCAACAGACACCCTGTGAGGTGGGGAGGGGGCTGAGAGCAGCGTCACCCCTAAGCCGAGTCAGTGTGAGCTAGCTCACAGTTTTTTAGCCTCCAGCTCACACATTTTTGTCTGAGCTCAGGAACGATGGCTCCAGAGCAAACTAATTCATGCAGCAGCCAAATTGCGCGCTCACAAACTCAACGCCAGTAAGTTCACAAAGTAGAATTTTTGCTCACAAGACTCCACAGGTTGTAGGGAGCATTGGCTGAGAGAGCTCTTTTGAGGGGTGTTATGTCCACTGATCACCACTAGGTGTCAGCGGCAGACAGTCAGAGCTTGACTCCGAGAGGCAATAGGGGTCAAGGATCCTCGACCCTCCAATAAGAACTCTGGTGGGAAATTCAAACCCGCCAATAGGACGTTTGGGTGTGTCCTAGGAGTTGTATATAGTTGGCCCTCCCGGCCAGTATTGCATGCTTGTTGTGTACTCAATAAACCTATGATCACTACGTTGTAGTCCGGGCTTCCGTGCATCGAACCCAGGACACAATAGTTTACCAGGAATAATGCTTACTCCCCACATCCATTCACTTTAACCTGTCATAATGAGCCACCATGAAAGCAACGATTGTAAAAGTTGGACATTAGGTGGATGCTGTTGACGATTTCACGACTGCATGCTTGGCTGTGAAAAATGAATTCCTTGTGTGATAGATTTGCAATGCATTCTCCCCCGGCTGAGCAGGCACCTCCCCACCCCCACCCCCCGCATGCTCCTCCCTCCGCGACCTGAGCCCAAGCGTCATCTGCGGAAATGATTCATTAGTCCCATTAAAAACAAACAAACGCTTTCGTTTGCTCCGAGAGCCCCAAACAATTGCAAACAGTAAATTTGAACCGGGAGCACGTCGGGCAAAAAACCCCGCTCCTTCACCCGGCGAGGCGAAAGCTTTTGGCAATGCTCTCGACTTGAATACAACAAAAGGCAATTTAATTTAGTAATACAGCTGGATGAAAAATGGAGACCTCAGGTTTAATAAGATGGTGGGGGGGGGGGGAGAGAAGAAGGAAGACAAGCATATATCATCCAAAAAGATAATTATGAGAAACTATTTTGTATGATCCAGCTAAATCAAAGCTTTTAATGCTTTCTTACACCTGTCAAAAGCGGGAGATTTAGTGTCTTAAAAATGGGGGTTTCGTAGACTTCGCTGCCAAGGAAAAATGATTTGTCCCTTGATAAATCACTGTTGGGTTTCTGCTTGAGAAAGGGAAAGGGGGGGGGGATATGAGGATACTGAAATAAAGGCCAACAAGAAACTGGAGGAGTTCTATTCTTCACCTAAATCTACTCTTGGACTGGTTGCTGCAGCCAGTTGTGATTGTGGATCTAACCCCAAGAGTTGGCTTGAAGAGGAACGGACAAATATTGTCTGTTTCAGTCTCTCTTTGGTTTTGTACGCCAAGGTTGTGTTTTGAAGCCAGAGTTCCCTACCTGTTTGGCGTTTTTACCCCACTGATCTGTTTTAAACCATCTGTATAGCCCCCTTGTGCCATAGATATCTGACAACCGGCTCATGGTGGAGATAAGGAGGCCTGCAGCCCGAGCTGCTGTATCTTGGACACCTGATGGACTTCAGCCCGGGAAGCTGCTCTCCGTGCCCTGTTCTGCTGCTGTCTTGGATTTTACTCCTCCCAGATACATTGGGCGTAAAGTGCCATGAAGTTACAGCTGACTTATAGAGACCCCCAAGCAAGGGGCGTTTGCTATTGCCTTTGCGTAGTCTTCCTTGACCGTCTCCTTCACAAGTATTGACTTTGCTTAGCCTCCGAGATCAGACAAGATTGAGCCAGTTTGGTGTAGTGGTCAAGAGCAGGTTTGGAGAACCAGGTCTGATTATCTGCTCCTTCACATAAAGCCAGCTGGGTGACCTTGGGTCAGTCACGGTTCTCTCAGAGCTCTCTCAGCCCCACCGACCTCCCGGGGTGTCTGTTGTGGGGAGAGGAAGAAGAAGAAGAAGAAGAAGAGATTGGATTTATACCCCGCCCTCCACTCCCCAAGGGAGTCTCAGAGCGGCCTACAAACTCCTTTTCCCTTCCCCTCCCCACAACAGACACCCTGTGAGGTAGGTGGGGCTGAGAGAGCTCTTTCCCAAGCTGTCCTTGAGAGAACAGCTGGTACAGAGCTATGGCTTACCCAAGGTCATCCAGCCAGGTGCAAGTGGAGGAGTGGGGAATCAAACCCGGTTCTCCCAGATTAGAGTCCGCGCACTTAACCACTACACCAAACTGGCTCTCTGGAGGGAGTTGCAAGCCACTCCGGGTGGGGAAGGGAATTGCAAGCCACTCCGAGTGAAGGGTGGGGCATCAATCCGATCACGACGGTTCAGGATGGGTTTCCGTGTTAGTCTGTCTGGAGCAGCAGAAAAGAGAAAGAGTCCAGGAGCACCTTCAAGACAAACAAAAACTGTGCCGGGGGAGGAGGCTTTTTTTCTAGGGACATATGGTTAGGGACCAATGCTCCCTCGAAGCTGTTGGAGTCTTGTGAGCAGAAATTCTGCTTTGGGAGCTACTGGCATCAAAATGGTGAGCGAGCGATTTGGCCGCTGCATAAATTAGTTTGCTCTGGAGCCCTCCTCCCTGAGCGAAGACAAAAATCTGTGAGCGGGAGGCTAAAAAACGGGGCTCGCTCACACTAACTCAGCCTAGGGGGAACACTGTTTGGGACCAATACACCTGAAGGATCATCTGATCCCTTATTAACCTACCTGACCACTCCAGTCATCTTTGCGGGCCTTGTTTTGGGCTCCCCCTGTCTTCTGAGAGCAGTCAGGTGGCCATCTGGGAGAGGGCCTTCTCAGTCGTGGGACCAAAGCCCTGGAACTCAAATCCAGGGAGATTTGCCTGTTCTCTTCTGTTGATGTCTTCTGCCAGTGGGTGAAGACTTAGAATCATGGAATCACAGAGTTGGAAGGGACCTCCAGGGTCATCTAGTCCAACCCCACTGCACAATGCAGGAAATTCACAAATACCTCCCCCTCCACACCCCCAGTGACCGCTGTTCCATGCCCAGAAGATGGCAAAAAACCCCCACAGGGTTTGGAAGATGGTATTTGGCATTCCCTCAATGATCCCTTCTTCCTAACCAGTGTTTTAGGGTGGCCAGCTCCCAGGTGAGCCAGTTTGGTGTAGTGGTTGAGTGCGCAGAATCTAATCTGTGAGAACCGGGTTTTATTCCCCATTCCTCCACTTGCACCTGCTGGATGACCTTGGGCAAGCCATAGCTCTGGACCAGCTGTTCTCTCAAGGACAGTTGTCTCAGAGCTCTCTCAGCCCCACCTACCTCCCAGGGGGTCTGTTGTGGGGAGGGGAAGGGAAAGGAGTTTGTAAGCTGCTCTGAGACTCCAAGTGAAGGGTGGGGTATAAATCCAATCTCTTTTTCTTCTTCTTCAGGTGGGAGCAGGGAATCCCCCAATTTTGTGGGCTCCTGTCCACCGCTGACCAGCTGGTCAGCGGGGGAAAGCTCAAGCCCCACAGCCATGACCCGGCGTGATGTCCCCAATGTGATGATGTCGCATGGAAGTGACATCATCATGCCAGAGACGCTGTGTGTGCACCATAGAGTTTTGCCCCAAATGGCAGAGCACCACTGCGTGACGTCCCCAACATGATGATGTCACTTCTGCGTGATGTTGCCCTGCCCCTCAGTCCCAGAAAGCTCCCTGTCACCAACCATGTTTCCACATCTTGTAGGTATGGTGACAGTTTTGTATGTGCTGTATGTTAATTGCTATATGTGTGCCAACTGGGTTGGAAGCTAAGCTGAGTTGGTGTGAACCAGCTCACAGTTTTTTAGCCCCCGGCTCACACATTTTTGTCTTAGCTCAGGAAGGAGGGCTCCAGAGCAAACTGATTTATGCAGTAGCCAAATGGCTCACTCGCAACTTTCATGCCAGTAGCTCACAGAGTAGAATTTTTGTTCACAGGACTCCACAGCTTAGAGGGAGCATTGGCTGCATGTATGTTAACCGTTCTCTGCGTGTTGGCTCTTGTAAGGGCAAAAAGGGGGGTTGTGATTTTTTTCTTAAAAACAACAACAACCCAGAAATAAATATTAATAGCATACAAAAAGTACAACAGAAATCTGTGACACCAGGAGCAAAAACTTGGAGCGTATCCCTAGAAATCAGATGTCCCCAGATAAATGTATCAATGGCTCCTAGCCATGGCGACTGAGGGGAACCTCCACGTTCAGAGGCACTAATCCTCTGAACCCCAGAGCCAGGAGGCAACATCAGGGGAAGGCCCTGTTGCTGAACCTCCAGAGGAACTGGTCAGCCACTGTATGAGATGGGATGCTGGACTGGATGGACCCTCACTGGTCTGATCCAGTGGGGCTCTTCTGATGTTCTTATGAAGGCCTCGGCCTCTCTGCCCTGTTGTTGGCCCTCCAGAGGAACTGGTTGGCCCCTGTGTGACAGGATGCTGGACTAGAGGGACCCTCACTGGTCTGATCCAGCAGGGCTCTTCTGAGGTTCTTGTCAGGGGAAGGCCTCAGCCTCTATGCCCTGCTGCTAGCCCTCCGGAGGAACTTGTTGGCCCCTGTGTGAGATGGGATGCTGGACTAGATGGACTACCAGTCTGATCCAGGTGGAGTCTTCTTATGTTTTTATCTTCTGAACAATTAAGAGTTCTGTGTTCTGCAAGGAAACCAGTTAGGATCATGGTTGGAAAACCACAATGATTCAAATCTCTGTCCAGGCACCTCCAGTTCAAGTTCTGTCTCCTTTTTTCGGACAACGCTTGCATTATGAACAAAACGGCACATCTTAAATCAGTGCTTTCGACAAGGCTTCTTGGGGGACAGGCAGTCGTGTTCTCTCATTTATCTTAAAGCCCCTAACCTCCTGGCCCTTCGACAAAGCTATTTCAGGAGTGTTGAGAAGAGGCAATATCGGTTGCTTTGACCCGAACGACCCTTTAGAAATGGGATGTTTCGCCGGACAGAGGTTTTTCTTGGGTTTGCTTCAGACCAGTGAAGGTCTTACGAGGCGGGTTAACCATGCTAATTAGGGGGGAAATATTTTTCTTGTAAAATACAGCTCGTTTTGGGCGAGAAGAGAGCGATGCGGTGAAGTTTTGCTATGGTGTTTCTCCCGAGTGAAACTGAAAGGCCCTCGCTTTTTGACTTGGGGGGTCTCTCTTCTGTCAGCAGTTCCCATTTCTGGTTCCAGATTAGAGGTAGCCATCCGTGGGCTTCTCCCTCACGGATTTCTCTATCTTTTGCAAAGTCAACCAAACAAACACAAGGTTTTGCAGGGGCCAAGGCCCAAAGCAAATCACGTTGCGCGAAGAAGGACGCTCTGTAATGCACATCAACTTCAATCTTCCAAGGATGAAAAAAGAGCACTTTTGTTCATTCTCTCTCTCTCTCTCCCTCCCCCCCCCCCCATTCTGTGCTTTCGCCAGACTTTTGGCAAATGGTGTAGGCTGAACACTTCTTCACCCAAAGAATAATTAACATATGGGATTCACTGCTGCAGGAACTGGTGGCGGCTACAAGCATAGACAGCATCAAGAGGGGGTTGGATAAACATCTGGAGCAGAGGTCCACCAGTGGCTATGAGCCACAAGGCAGAGACGGAACAGTTGCTTGGGGGGGCAATGGTGGGAGGGCTTCTGGCCCTGCTGGTGGACCTCCTGATGGCCCCTGGGTTTTGGCCACTGGGTGTGACAGAGTGGTGGCTTGGATGGGCCATTGGCCTGATTCAACATGGCTCCTCTTATGTTCTTACATCTAGGGCAGTGATGCTCTGTCTTCTTGCTGCTTGGGGGGCAACAATGTGAGGGCTTCTGGAGTTCTGGCCCTTCTGATGGCTCCCGGGTTTTGGCCGCTGAGTGATGCTGAGTGCTGACCTGGATGGGCCACTGGCCTGATCCAACATGGCTTCTCTTATGTTCTTGTGTCTGGGGCAGTGATACTCTGTATTCTTGAGGAGCCACAGTGGGATGGCTTCTGGAGTTCCAGCCTTGCTGGTGAATTTTCTCAGGGCACCGGGCTTTTGGCTACTGTGTGATACAGAGTGTTGGACTGGATGGGCAATTGGTCTGATTCAACATGGCTTCTTTTATGTTTTCTTAACCCAGGTGCCAAAGCCCAGGTACCATCAGGAGGTCCACCAGCAGGGCCATTTTCCCTTTAAAAAAATTAAGCAGAAGAAGAAGAAGCGATTGGATTTATACCCCGCCCTTCACTCACTTGTAGTCTCAGAGCGTCTTACAAATTCCTTTCCCTTCCCCTCCCCACGACAGACACCCTGTGAGGCAGGTGGGGCTGAGAGAGCTCTGAGACAACTGTCCTTGAGAGAACAGCTGGTGCAGAGCTATGGCTTGCCCAAGGTCATCCAGCAGGTGCAAGTGGAGGAGTGGGGAATCAAACCCGGTTCTCCCAGATTAGAGTCTGCGCACTTAACCACTACACCAAACTGGCTCTTAACTGCTTTGACAGCACGTGTGCGGTTATTGTCAAGTCTTTTGTTTATATTGTGGGTTTGTATGAGTGTAAACACCTTTGGGTCTCCGTTGTGGAGGGAAAGCTGGGCATAAGTATCTAAATCAGGGGTCTCCACTGCACCCGTTGACACCTTTCCTGTCACCCACCAAGTGTTTTTGGAAAGAGGGCATGTCCAGGTGGGCCTACTGGGCATTGGAGGTTGGATTGTCTGTGCAGATTTTTTTTTTAAAAAAGCAATGCTTTGGCAGCAGGTGCCAGCGCAACACAAGAACCTTCATGGTATGACTGAAGGGAAGTTGCGGCAGCCATTTTGTGACTGTATTCACCTCCACCAGCAGAGCATGGCCCCATTGTATAAGTTTATCAAAAGAGCCGGACTTCGTGGCATGTGGAGGCCTAGAAGCTTTTCCAATTGAGATACAACCTCCTAACAGAAGGTGCTGGATGTCTCGCAAATATCCCCTCCACGAATTCATCTCCAACGGATCACATCCAGGCTGGCTGTAGAGTCTCGCCACCCATGTTCCCTCTAAGCCGAGTTAGTGTGAGCTAGCTCGCAGGGTTTTTTTAGCCCCTAGCTTACCCGTTCTTGTCTTCGCTCAAAAAGGAGGGCTCCAGAGAACACTAATGTATGCAGCAGCCAAATGGCTCGCTCGCAACTTTAATGCCGGTAGCTCCCAAAGTAGAATTTTTGCTCATGAGACTCCACAGCGTAGAGGGAGAATTGGCTGCCACCATGTTCTGTATTTAATGTTCTGTGTTAGGCATCTACACCTCTCCCAGGATGCCTCTCCCAGGATGCCTCTTCCAGGACACCTCTGCCATTGGACTGTCAATCATGACCCCATTGTATAGGTTTATCAAAAGAGCCGTTGGACTTCATGGAGTTACTGCTGTGTCACATCACTCACAGAGCCATCAGAAGCATTTATGTCTCGTGATATGTGGTTGTCCTTGTTTGTAGGAGAACAGCCAGGGAGCCCGGTTTGGGTCTGTGTCTACCAAACGCACAAATCTCCGGCAAGGGACACTGCTTGGAGGGTTGACCTGTCCCTCCTAGTTACCGTCTGCTTTGAAATAAACATACCACAACATCCATTAGCTTATTTGGGGTTTCTGAAAAGAGGGAAGGACCACGATTCCCACGTTTTGAACGCACCGCTGATACCCTACGCCAGGATGTATTTCCATCCAGCCGTCATATTTGCCTGTCTCAGCAATTTTCAGGAAGGGCCGATGGGTCATTTGACTCCAGCTTTTCGAAGCTGACAGCAGAAGTCACATTGGGGAGACGGGATGCGGCATGCACTTTCCTAGCCTAGCTTCATTTTGAAAGGTTCTGGTGGCCATTTCTTCCAGTGGTCAACCTGGCAATTGTTCTCTCCAATCTGTTCAGGATCAAGGCTAGAGGAGCCACCACCCAGGGGCAAAGGGAAGGCTTTGGAGAATGACCCACTAACGTTTCAAATGGAGACCCAGGTTCAAATCCCTGTTTGCCTTGAAGCTTGCTGAGTGACGTGGACCCAGTCATTCTCTCATGACATAGCCTACCTCACATGGTTGTTGTGATGATAAAATGGAGTATCTGGGTACAGCCCTCTGGAGGGGTAAAAATGTGCTAAATTAATAAAGAACATAAGGAGAGTCTTGCTGGACCAGGCCAGTGGTCTATCTAGTCCAGCATCCCGTCTCACACAGTGGCCAACCAGTTTCCCTGGAGGGCCAACAACAGGCAGAGAGGCCGAGGCCTTCCCCTGAGAAGAACCCCAGAAGAGCCCTGCTGGATCAGACCAGTGAGGGTCCAGCTAGTCCAGCATCCTGTCTCACACAGTGGCCAGCCAGTTCCTCTGGAGGGCCAGCAACAGGGCAGAGAGGCCGAGGCCTTCCCCTGAGAAGAACCTCAGAAGAGCCCTGCTGGGTCAGACCAGTGAGGGTCCATCCAGTCCAGCATCCCGTCTCACACAGTGGCCAACCAGTTCCTCTGGAGGGCCAACAACAGGCAGAGAGGCCGAGGCCTTCCCCTGATAGGAACACCAGAAGAGCCCTGCTGGGTCAGATCAGTGAGGGTCCCTCCAGTCCAGTACCCTGTCTCACACAGTGGCCAGCCAGTCCCTCTGGAGGGCCAACAACAGGCAGAGAGGCTGAGGCCTTCCCCTGATAGGAACACCAGAAGAGCCCTGCTGGGTCAGATCAGTGAGGGTCCCTCCAGTCCAGTACCCTGTCTCACACAGTGGCCAGCCAGTTCCTCTGGAGGGCCAACAACAGGCAGAGAGGCTGAGGCCTTCCTCCAGTGTTGCCTCCTGGCTCTGGGATTCAGAGGTTGTCTGCCTGTTACTATGGAGCTTCCCTTTAATCACCATGGCTAGTAGTCGATGAAAGCTTGGCCACCCCTGCTCTTTGACTTTGGGGGGTCAGGAGGACGTGGCAAGCCTAGATGTGGGTGAAAAGTGACCATTCCAACATTTCTGCTCCATCATGACTCAGCAATGACAACGGAACGGAACGGTGTGTAGTTTCACAGGTGTCGGCGTCCAAATCTACATTCCTGGCCATCTCTAATGAGAGATAACTTTGGTATTTGTAACGGGGTGTGGATGAAAAACATTGCAATGAACACCGGGGCACAAATGGTAGAGTAATAATTATTGTTGTTGTTATTGTACGGCAGCGTATGTAGTACAGCCGGGAGATCCCAAGGCTGTCTGGCAGCCAGAAGTTCTAGCTCTTTTAGCATTATGCACTACTAGCTGGAGAGCTAGACTAGTTTTTAAGGCAAGAGACGTTCAGAGGTGGTTTGCCATTGCCTGCCTCGGTGTCACTACCCTGGTGTTCCTTAAAGGTCGTCCATCCAAATACTAGCCAGGGGCTGACTCTGCTTAGCTTCTGAGATCTGATGAGATCAGGCTAGCCTGGACTACCCAGGTCAGGGTGATGGTAGAGTTACATGTGCCCCTCTCTTTCAACAGCACACACACAAAGGAGGCAGGTGACAGTGGGGGTGGATGGGGAGATCTGCCATTGGTGCTTGCTGTGTAAACTTGGTTGGCTCAGAGCTTTATCGTGCTATGCCAATGCTCTGTCTATGAGCAAAGAGTATAACCCAAGAGTCAAGAGTGGCAGGCAAAATCAGGACCCTGGACAGCTCCCAAGGGAGCCATACAAAACTCTGTTCAAAAGCTGAGGGAGGGTTGCGGGAAGAGCGCTTCCTCCTCAGTTTGGTGTAGTGGTTTGGAGCAGCAGGACTGAGATCTGGGAGAACCGTGTTTGATCCCCCACTGCTCCCCATGAGGCTGCTGGAGTGACCTTGGGTCAATCACAAGTTCTCTCAGAGCTGTTCTCTCAGGGGCAGTTCTGGAAAGAGCTCTCTCAGCCCCATCGACCTCACAGGGTGTCTGTTGTGGGGAGGCGAAGGGAAAGGAGGTTGTCAGCCACTCTGAGTGAAGGGCGGGGTATAAATCCAATCTCCTCCTCCCCTCCTCCTCCTCAGAGAAGACCCACTCAAAGTGGGGTCCAGGGGCTTCCATTTGATCGGGAAGCACTGCCACCCACTCCCCCTTCTGGCAATGCGGTGGCAAAGCTGGAGCGTGACGTCATGGCCACACGATTTGTATTAGGTCTTTACCAGACCTTTAGCTTTCCCCCCTTCCAAAGGCAGCCTTCCCAGCTGGTCTTCCCCCGTTCCCTTCCCCCTAACGTGCGAAGATCCCTTCCGACGCATTTACTGACTTTTCAGCCCCTGTTTGAGAACACAGTTGTTGTTGTGATGCTTTGACTGACGCTTTCAAAGGTGGGGTTTCAGAGAACAAATTACATGCTCCACGACGGACGCATTTCATGCCGAGAGACAGAATTTAAAAAGCACTTTTGGCTCACCAATTGGCAGGTCTTTGCCTGAATCCCGACGCTTTTTTCCTCGAGAGAAGAACTTCTGAAGTCGGGGGGCGGGGGGGGGGGATGTTGCACATGACTTGATTTACTATAATGCATTGCTCACAGAACGGGTAAGATGTTTTTCCCCCCAAATAATCTGCCGAGAAAACATCCCGTCGCCCCACCCTCTTTCTCTGCCTTCCCATTTTTCCTCCCTTAGAGATGAGAGGTGAACCGAAGTGGCAGAGAAAAGGGCCGCTCCGTTGACAGAATCCTGTTGGTGCTGAATAGTTTGGGGGGCTGTGTTGATCTGAGAAAAATACAATTTGCAGGCTGGCAAAGGGAAACCCACCTGTTGTGCCTCTGCTTCTTTCTTTCCACATCCTCAAGAAAATCTAGTCCGACACCCTGCCCAATGCAGGACCAGCCTAGAGCATCCCTGACAAATATTCGTCCAGCCTCTTCTTGGAAGCTGCCAGTGAAGGGGAGCTCACCACCTCCCTAGGCAGCTGATTCCTCCCTCGAACTACTCTGACCCTGAAAAAGTTTTTCCTAATATCCAGCCGATACCTTTCTGCATGTAATTTAAACCCGTTGCTTCGGGTCCTCTCCTCTGCTGCCAACTGGAACAGCTCCTTGCCCTCCTCCAAATGACAGCCTTTCAAATATTTAAAGAGAGCAGTCATGTCCCCCCTCAATCTCCTCTTCTCCAAACCAAACATTCCCAAGGCTCTTAGCCTTCCCTCATAGGGCTCAGTCTCCAGACCCCGGATTGTCCTCATCGCTCTCCTCTGCACCCTCTCGATTTTGTCCACACCCTTTTTGAAGCGAGGCCTTCAGAACCGCACACAGTACTCAAAGTGCAGCTTGACCAAGGCAGTATACAGCAGGGCTATCACCACCTGCGATTTTGATGCTGTGGCCCTTTTAATACCACCCAAGACTGAATTTGCCTTTTTTTGCCACTGCATCACACTGACTGCTCATATTTAGTTGACAGTCCACTCTTACCCCAAGATCTCTTTCGCATACGCTACTCCCCAGAAACGTATCCCTTGCCTTATGTCTCATCGGAGGACTTGAGCAAGGTAATTTCTCCTGGCAATCATGTCCATCTTGAAGTCTACACCATCCCTAGGAACTTCACATTAGAGGTTTAACTTTTTCTCCATGCCTTCGGCCTTTTCACTTTGGACACAAGCCCAAAAGTTTCTGGGAGAAGTTCAGAGAATTTCAGAACTGTCTCCATTTGCCAACGTGGCAACTTTGTGTGTGTGTGTGTGTGTGTTAGCTCCCTTCTTACCACTCTCCAAATAAAAAAAAAGCAATTCAATCTCTGCTGGAAAAAGAAGTCGCCTTTAATTTTGGTAGGTGAAACCGCCAGTCCCTTTCCTAGTCCTCTGGCATTCACTTCCAGACAATTAAGGGAGGCCGAAATCAAGGGGAGAGATTGAACGTTAACAGTTGCTGATTTACTTCCTTGGCCCACGCATTTATTATTGGATTTAAGAAGTTCTGGCAGCTGCAGCAGATTCCACCAGATGCTGAAAGCGCGCTTCGGAAAGAGAAGGGGACGCTTGTTGGGTGATATAAAGATCCGTTAATTTAAAAATATAGAATGCCAACCCTACGTCATGTGGAAACTGTCGGTGCCGGAACGCGAAAAGCAAGGAGGAAAAGTGGAAGGATGTCTGTTATGTATTGAGTATATTTCAACGTCTTTAGGAATGCGCAGAAACACACCCACCAATGAAATTAAGATTATGGCAGGGCAGCAATCCCAGAATGCTCCAGGAAAGACAACAGTCAGATGGCACTCGGTTGTCTGAGCATCTTTCCAGAGAGGAGTCAAGAAACAGTCTTCTGAGCAAGACTACTGGTCTGCTAAGGTCTGCATTGTCTGTTCTGACCCGCAGCAGCAATTTGGGGTGTCAGGTAGAGGCCCTTCACTTCACCTACCACTTGATCTTTTAAACTGAGATGCCAGGAATCAAACCTGGGTCTTTCTGTATGCAAAGCCTGTTGGGTTAAATGGGGAAAAAAATCATTTGCCTTGGAAGCACAGAAGCTTTCCCACAGTATCTCTGATTCTCCAAGTTTCCCGTTTAAGGGGAAAATGCTGTTCAAACAAATGACAAAGATGATGTGATTCCAATGGTAATGAGGGAAAGAATTTTTTTACTTACAAAAATAGAAGCACATCTTACATGACATAGCCATGTAGGTACATTTAACTTATTCTGAACAGATTAACTTCCAAAAGGGTTGCCAGTGTTCCCTCTAAGCTGAGTTAGTGTGAGCTAGCTCACAGTTTTTTAGCCTCCGGCTCACACATTTCTGTCATAGCTTGGGAAGGATGGCTCCAGAGCAAACTAATTTATGTGGCAGCCAAATTGTTTGGGGGTGATGACTTCTATAGGCAAGAAAGCTAACACTTGGGCAGGAAAATTCTCTTAAAGGAGACCATTGTCTTGACAGAGACTTAGAGGGGATCCTGGAGGTCACCTACTCCACCCCCTTGCTCGGTGCAGAAATTAGTCAACTACAGCACCCCACTCTACTTAAAGGAGCACACACCTTTATTTTAAAGAAACAATTGAAAAAAAGCATTCTCAGGAGAAATTCTTGCGGGGCTGTGCCTTTAAGAAAGGAGGCCGAGCCCCCCAAAGCCCAACCATAGATATGGGCCTGGGGTCTGAACAGAATTAAGATATTCACACAATCAGCTCTCATTGATGGAGCAGTATGCCTTGCCTAACAAGGTCTGTGGTGGCTCAAGTGATTAAGACGCTGAACTGCAGACCGGAGGGTCGGGAGTTCAGCAGTTCAAGACCCGAGTGCTGCATGACGGAGTGAGCTCCCGTCTCTGGGCCCCAGCTCCTGCCAGCCTAGCAGTTCAAATGCAAGAAACTGCAATTAGATAAATAGGTACTGCTTCGGTGGGAAGGCAACAGCGTTCTGTGTGCTGCAGCATCTAGTCATGTCGGCCACACGACCATGGAAATGTCTTTGGACAGCGCTGGCTCTCCGGCTTGGAAACAGAGATGAGCACTGCATCCCTAGAGTGAGATTCGACTGGCTTTGGAGCAAGGGAAACCTTTACCTTTACCCAACAAGGTCTGGGCTCTATTTCTTTGAAACAGAAGAGCTTGGAGAAGACTTCCACCTGAGATTTTGTAGAGTCAAATTAGGCAGTACTGTATTAGATGGGCCAGTAGCCTGATGGGATTGGACAAATTCCTGTGTTCTCATACATCCCCCAGGGCCTAGTATAGATGGATAGATCTGTTCTGTCTTACCTTAATAGCGTCTTCTCCTCCCCCCCATCCCCTTTCCTAACTCCGGCGTGCCTCTAGGACTCCCCAAGCCCGTCTGCAGTTTTGCTGTTTTGAAAAATGTATGCGCTTTCTGGCCCACTTTGTAGGTCAAATAATTTCCCGTCCCGTTTTACGATGGCAGCCATGCATGAAAGATACATGGATATATTGTTCTCTCGGCCTCATCTGCGGATTTGCTCTAATGCAAGTTAAAGCGCTTTGCAGTGCCGGTTTCGGTTTATAAAAGAGGCCTTCCTGCCTAAGTCTTGGAAATGCTGAACTGATCCCTATTGTTTCTCTCTCCTCCCCCCCTCTCCCCGCATTGGCTTCCCAGCCCTGGGATTTTCATCTCCTTGCCTGCCTGCGTTTCGCCTGCCTGCATAAAACGATGCGAGAATATGTATGTCTGGGATAAACCCATCGCTGATTCTGGATAAGAAAAACTTGCTTTTGCTGAGGCGAGACGGCTCAGATGTTTTCGATGCCATTCCGTCTACCATTTTGGAGAATACCCCAGCGCCTCTCTCAGCCATTATCTCTTTTCCTGTATCTGACCCTTGAAAATCAAACACTAACCATCCGACCAAGGGGTAAGTAAGGGCAAAAAGGGTAAGCAGTAATACCTGCCTGTTGTCGGGTGGGACAGGGAGTTCTTGAGCCCAAATCTCCTCCCGAGAGCCAGTTTGGTGTAGTGGTTAAGTGCACAGAGTCTCATCTGGGAGAACCAGGTTTGATTCCCCTCTCCTCCACTTGCAGCTGCTGGATGACCATGGGCAAGCTGTAGTTCTCTCAGAGCTGTTCTCTCAAGGAGAGTTCTGGAAAGCACTCTCTCAGCCCCGCCTACCTCCCAGGGTGTCTGTTGTGGGGAGGGGAAGGGAACAGAAGAACGTAAGAGAAGCCAATGTTGGATCAGGCCAGTGGCCCATCCAGTCCAACACTCTGTGTCACACAGTGGCCAAAAACACCAGGTGCCCTCAGGAGGTCCACCAGTGGGGCCAGGACACCAGAAGCCCTCCCACTGTTGCCCCCCCATCAAGCACCAAGAATACAGAGCATCCCTTGCCCCAGACTGAGAGTTTCTATCTAGACCTTGTGGTGAATAGCCACTTATGGACCTCTGCTCCAGATGTTTATCCAATTCCCTCTTGAAGGAGTTTGTAAGCTGCTCTGAGACTCTTTCAGGTAGTGAAGGCTGGGGTATAAATCCAATCTTTTCTTCCTCCAGGGTGCTATAACCTCTTAGGGGGCAGAGCTACTCAGTTTCCCCAAGGTCTCTCAATAGGGTGGCCAGATCCAGGTTGAGAAGCTCCTGGAGATTATGGGATGGAGCCTGGGAGGACAGGGACCTCGGTGGAGTATAATGCCATAGAATCCACCCTCCATATGCATCCATTTTCTTCAGGGGAACAGATCATCAGAAGAACAGGAGCTCCGAGAGATGAGAAGAAGAGAAGAGATTGGATTTATACCCCGCCCGTCACTCACTCGGAGTCTCAGAGCGGCTTACAAACTCCTTTCCCTTCCCCTCCCCACAACAGACACCCTGGGAGGTGGGTGGGGCTGAGAGAGCTCTTTCCAGAGCTGTCTTTGAGAGAACAGCTCTGAGAGAACTATGGCTTGCCCAAGGTCATCCAGCCAGGTGCAAGTGGAGGAGTGGGGAATCAAACCCGGTTCTCCCAGATTAGAGTCCACGCACTTAACCACTACACTATTCCAGGGACCTTCTGCTTTCTCACGGCCCCCACCACCTCTGACCATCTAATTTTTGCATGCATGTTAAAGAGAGCTGAGGTGGGGGGGGGGGGTTATGTAGTTTTTTTTTATCCCTCTTAAATTTTTCTGAAACCTCAGGATGGTTTGGTGAGCTTTGATGT
The DNA here is from genome assembly GCA_029233225.1 of Lepidodactylus listeri. Lineage (NCBI taxonomy): Eukaryota > Metazoa > Chordata > Lepidosauria > Squamata > Gekkonidae > Lepidodactylus > Lepidodactylus listeri. Next base: position 2,844,468 of record JARCFY010000022.1, read on the forward strand.
TGGAAGCCAGGAACGGCAATTACCTCCAGTGTCTGCACAGTTCTTTAGGCATGTCCCCTTTATCTGACACTGAGCAAAGGAAAAATCCGAAATGTGGGAGGGAAAGGGCTAGGGGACTCAGCATTGGGAAGGCCGATGTTCCTCTGAAAATTGCCTTTCAAGTACAATAAGATTTTACAATCCCATTAGCAAATTAAAATAAAATCTCTTCCATGGGAAATTCCTCTCACACAGAGAGAAGCAGCGATTTTGCATACCATCAAAAATAGATACATTGCAGGGCTGAGATATTCCCATTCACCGGAGTTCCTGGACATTTTTGATGGCCCCCCAAAAATCACCTTCCTGGTTTAGCTTGATTTCAATTGGCCTCAGGGATCCCAAGTGCACCTAACCTAAAACCTAGGTAAAGGTAAAGGTAAAGGTTTCTCTTGCTTGAAAGCCAATCGAATCCAACTCTAGGGATGTGGTGCTCATCTCCGTTTCCAAGCCGAAGACCCAGCACTGTCCGAAGACGTTTCTGTGGCCATGTGGCTGGCACGACTAGATGCCAAGGTGCACGGAACGCTGTTTACCTTCCCACCGAAGTGGTGCCTATTTATCAACTTGCAGTTTCTTGCTTTCAAACTGCTAGGTTGGCAGGAGCTGAGGCCAGAGACGGGAGCTCACTCCATCATGCAGCACTCGGGTCTCGAACTGCTGAACTACTGACCTTCTGGTCTGCAGTTCAGCATCTTAACTACTTGAGCCACCGCAGCCCCTAACCTAAAACCTACATGTAGCCAAATCTGGTTTTGTTGACCTACAGGATTTTATTGACCGACTGTCAAACTCAGTGCCTTGTTTGCCATGTGTCTGATAGGGGGTGAGGAAGTTTGAATGTGTGAGAATGCTTTGCCTTGCTTTGCTTAGTAACTGCCTGCGATGGAAATTGCCTCCCATTTGGGAAAAAGCAAGTAACTTGGACACCGTCTGTGCTATGCCTAGCTGTAATAGATAACCCCACGGGTGAATTATAGGTGGGGGGGGGAGGTATGAACGTTACATTCTGGCGGGCTGGATGCAAGGGCTGATTGGATGGGACCTATGGAGGGGCTTACTTGAATTATGTATATCTATGGGGTTTGCACCTTAATCTTTAGTCCTGACATGGAAAGTGTCCTGACTGGAACTTACCAATGCCTCAATAAAGGTATCACTACCCAAGAGAGTGTTCTTGGGAGCAAGTTTGTCCAGGAGTCCGACACTGACGTCTGATGATGTCATCACCTCAGACACAGCTTGATGATGTCACCATATCCACTCGGTAGACCCTGGCTGAGTAGGATGCCCCATGTGACCGGCTCTGGAAGAGCAATGGGCGGCTGCTAAGGGAGACATAAGAGATGATTAAAGCTCCATTTGGGGCAGTGAATACCTTCTCGATTGAAATCCTCGACCTAGAGAATCAGAAATACCATACAGGACATCTATGAAGGGAATCATAGTAGAGAAAACACACTAGAATCAGGCCTATTCAAAGAATAGCTTGAACATAATACAATATAAGAAATTCACTACTACTTAATCTAGCTCTGGGTCCCCACCCCCCCCTTTTCTGGTGCCCCCTCTTTTCTGGTGCCCCCCAAGTGTTTTTAGGAAGAGGCTGGGGTAGGGTCAGCATGTCAGTAATGTCGGGGGGCGATGCTCTACTTGGGGGCACTTTTGTTTGAGCCCACTTTTACCATAGAGTTTTGCCCCCAAAAAAGAGCATCGCTCCCAACGTCACCAACGCTCCAACGTTAGAGCCAGTTTGGTGTAGTGGTTAAGTGCGCGGACTCTAATCTGGGAGAACCGGGTTTGATTCCCCACTCCTCCACTTGCACCTGCTGGATGACCTTGGGCAAGCCATAGCTCTGCACCAGCTGTTCCCTCAAGGACAGTTGTCTCAGAGCTCTCTCAGCCCCACCTGCCTCCCAGGGTGTCTGTTGTGGGGAGGGGAGGGGAAAAGGAGTTTGTAAGCCACTCTGAGACTCCAAGTGAGTGAAGGGTGAGATATAAATCCAATCTCTTCTTCTTCTTCTTCTTCTTCTTCAATGCGCTGACATCAGTTCTGGGTGACCTCCGTGTATCGTGTGACATCCCCGCACACCCCTGTAACACCCCCCCCCAATCCCCCTGCCGGCACGAGGAACAGACTTTTCAATCCTAAGTATTTCCCATCACATACCAACTGTTCCTTTTAACTGGAGATGCTGGGGATTGAACCTGGGACCTTCTCCCTGCCAAGCAGATGCTTTGTCACTGAGACAGGGCCCCTTTCTTCTTCACTTGCGGGAAGACTTGCTCCTCAAAAAGCTTCCCCTGATAATAATTAATTTCCCTTCCTTACTGCCTCCTTCCTGTCTCCCTTTCCAAATAAAACTTCCCCCCAAAAAGCCTCACTTGCCCTGCCAGCAGAATTCTGCAAAAAATCCTGCCATAATTAAGAGTTTAATTAATTTTATGATCTTCCCTCCATTTGCCAATAATATCAAAGTGATGGTAGGGATTTACAACCCCGCGACAGAAGTGTTGATCCACTGCAAGGACCATTTAGTCAAAAGTACAATTAATCTGCAAGACACTTTGACACCTCCCTGGATCCTTCCGGACTTTGGGCAGTTTACTCGTTTTTTCAGATTTCTTTACGGTTTCCTTCATCAGGCTGGCGAAACTCGGACGGGTAACAAACGTATTATGGAGGAGTTTACAGCATCAGTAGAAAAAATAAAAAATGGTTTATGCCGTGGCTTATTCATGAGCCATTGACAGGCTGGAGGGATTTCTTAAATGAGACGGTTTCGTGTCGGAGCGGCGTAAGACAAATCCATGGGCACGGTCCCCAAATCCATGGGCTCAACCCAGCTTTAGGAATGTTTTTTTTTTCCAGAAAGGAGACTTCCTCCCATGTTGCATGGCAACTGCTTTTAAACCTGAAAGGTGTCTCAGAATCAGCTTCGTTGATACGGCCGAGGGTCCACTATACAAAGAGACACGAGTCTACAGTTCCACCTAGCAAAAGGTAAAGGTTTCCCTTGCTCAAAAGCCAGTTGAATATGACTCTAGGGATGCGGTGCTCATCTCCGTTTCCGAGCCGAAGAGTCAGCACTGTCCGAAGACATTTCCGTGGTCACGTGGCTGGCATGACTAGACACGGAGGTGCATGGAACGCTGTTACCTTCCCACTGTATTGGCACCTATTTATCTACTTGCAATTTCTTGCTTTCGAACTGCTAGATTGGCAGGAGCTGGGACCCGAGATTGGAGCTCACTCTGTCATGCAGCATTTGGGTCTTGAACTGCCGAACTACCGACTTTCTGGTCTGCAGTTCAGTGTCTTAACCAGTTGAGCCTCTTCAATGCCACCTACTCCTTAATATAAACCAAAGGAAGCCTGTGATTTGTTGTTCTGCAGAGTTCTCAGGCAGAAGATCCTATAGGGTGTAGAGCACAGGCTCTAATCTGGGAGAACCGGGTTTGATTCCCCATTCCTCCACATGCAGCCAGCTGGGTGACCTTGGGCAAGCCGTAGTTCTGGCACAGCTGTTCTTGAAAAAGAGCAGTTTCTGCCAGAGCTCTCTCAGTGCCACCTGCCTCACAGGGTGTCTGCTGTGGATAGGGGAACAGAAAGGAGACTGTAAACCTCTCTGAGACTCCTTTGGGTAGTGGAAGGCAGGGTATAAATCCAATCTCCTCTTCTTCCTCCCACTTTCCAACTGGGATATAAGGGCTTGGGGATCTCCATTCCTACTTGTATCTGATGAAGGAAGCTTTGAGTCTCTAACACTTATGCCCGGAAATGCTGTGTGTCTTTATGGTGCTACCAGACCCAATTTGTGCTCCTCTAGTGCCAACCTGGAACTATCTTCTTGGTAAATCTTATTCACTGTTACAGAAACAAGACCAAGAGACCAGAAAGGTAGAAACTGAACCAGTCCAGAGCCTAACGCAGTGGAGAGGCCAAGGTCTTGTTTCTTCTGAACCTGAGATAGATCATAGCTCTTCAAACTCCCAGGAGCCATTTAGGGAACTTAGCCAACTCCATCTGCATAAAACTGCCATTTCTTCTGCACAGCCCCAAACTGGATTCTATTTCTTGATCCCTCTCAAATGCGGCCCACCTGCATCAACAGGTGCTTTGGTGAGAGTGGCCGACCAACGACTCTTAGGCGAACGGGATGCTCCAGCTCCAAGTTCCCTTTGCCTGGTCGTTGCCGCTCCATTTGGCATTTCGTTAAGATGATATTTCCCGAAAGAGAAGGTTACCACTCTTTTATGAAGTCTCCGGGACATTGGGGGACGCGATAAAATTGATTCCGGGGCTCTTAAAAATCACACAGGCGGAATAGGCGGCCTCGAAAAGGCGCTGCGTGACATTCTTCTCAGAGCGATGTCGGCATTTCCTTTTCACATCCCGTCCGCCGGCAGGACACCAGGACGCTCCCTTCCTGTGGCAGGGGATCTTAATTAACGGTGGTCTAATTATAAAGCGGCGGGTCGAAGCAGGAGCCCGTTTGTAAATCCCTGTAGAGTAAATGCGTATTTTGGAATGATTTAAGCGTCTGGCTTTTGGAGAGAGAAAAAACCTTCTCAAATCTGGATCCGGAATCTTGACTCTTGCAGTCGATATTATACTGCTGAACCATCAAGAATGTTAAAGACTGCGCCCTCCCTTTTATCCCTCACCAAAGGTTTAAAAGCGCCTTCTCCTTTTCTTTCCACCAGCCCTTCAATCTTTTATCACGTTAATGCCGGGGGCTCAATACCGTGAAGTTCCTCTCCTGCCGCTTTGGTCTGCTTAGCAAAATTAACAGAATGTATCACTCGCTAATGCCTTTTTGGGATCCGCGTAGCCCGTGGAGCCGGTGACCTGTTTTTTCGATGGTCTTGCCCCCAAAGTGCTCGTGAGATGAAAGAGGCCTACTGGAGACTTAGGTATCTTTTTGTGTGCATGGAGCGGGGAAATGGCCCTGTAGTTTTTGAAGGGGAGGAAAGAAGAGAGATAGAATGAGAACATCGTAACCCATAGGGATGGCCGCATAAATTTGATCCTGGCACACGACGGAGCTTTTTTTTTGGTGTGCTGAGAATCATAGCAAGAGATACTTCAGAATTGCTGGTTGGAATAAAACAGCGGTCTTGCTGGATTGGACCAATATCTCATCTAGTCCAGGGTTCTGTTTCCTGTGGTGGCTAATCATAAGAACATCAGAAGAGCCCTGCTGGGTCAGACCAGCAGTCTGTCTAATCCAGCATTTTCCTTCACACAGCGGCCAACCAGTTCCTCTGGAGGGCCAACAATAGGGCACGGAGGCCGAGGCCTTCCCCTGAGAAGCACATCAGAAGAGCCCTGCTGGATGAGACCAGTGATGGTCCATCAAGTTCAGCATCCTGTCTCACACAGTGGCCAACCAGTTTCCCAGGAGGGCCAACAACAGGACATAAAGGCTGAGGCCTTCCGCTGAGGAGAATATCAGAAGGGCCCTCCTGCAAAAGACCATTGAAGGTCCATCTAGTCCAGCACCCTGTCTCACACAGTGGCCAACCAGTTCCTCTGGAGGCTGAGGCCTTCCCCTGATAAGAATATCACAACAGCCCTGCTGGGTCAGACCAGTGAGGGTCCATCCAGTCCAGTATCTTCTCTCACACAGTGGCCAACCTGTTTCCCAGGAGGGCCAACAACAGGACATAAAAGCTGAGGCCTTCCCCTGTTGTTGCCTCCTGGCTCTGGGATCCAGAGGATTAGTGCTTCTGAATGTGGAGGTTCCCCTCAGTCACCATGCCTACTAGCCACTGATAGACTTCTCCTCCATGAATCTATATCACCCCCTTTGAAAGTTGTGTATTCCTGTGGCCCTCACTACATCCTCTGGCAGCAAATTCCACATTTTTCATCGCTCTCTGTGTAAAGCAGCGTTTCCTTTAGACCGCCCTGAACCTACTGCCCATCAGTTTCACTGGATGCCCTCGAGTTCCAGTCTTTCGGGAGAGGGAGGAAAAATGTCCCTTTGTCAACTCTCTCCACCTCATGCGTCATTTTAGAAACCTCTATCATGTGGCTTCTTAGTGGTCTCTTTTCTAGACTGCGATGTCCCAGCCTCTTCAGCCTGGGACCCATCTGAACACAATAGCAGTCTTGTTGGATCAGACCAATTTCTCACCTAGTCCAGTGTTGTGTTTCCCATGGCAGCTAGTTGATGCCGAAGAGAAGCCATCCCTCAAGGCCTGCCGGCAACAGCCCTTCCCTCCTGACCACGCCCCACCATTGGACAACCATTCTCCCTCGGAAGGCGAAAGGGTGCCGTAGTAAGAGCCAACTAGGGTGGCCAACTCTGGGTTGGGAAAATCCGGGGGGGGGGGTGAAGCCTGGGGGTGGTGGGGTTTGGGAAGGGGAGAAACTTCAGCAAAGACAGCTTCAAGAGGGGATTGGGTGAACATCTGGAGCAGAAGTCCATGAGTGGCTGTTAACCTCAAGGTATAGATGGAATATTCTTGGTGCCTGGGGGAGGCACAGTGAGAGGGCTTCTGGAGTTCTGGCCCCACTGGTGGACCTCCTCGTGACCCCTGGGTTTTGGCCACCGTGTGACACAGAGTGTTGGACTGGATGGGCCATTGGCCTGATCCAACATGGCTTCTCTTGTGTTCTTATGTCTGGGGCAGTGATGCCCTGTCCTCTTGGTGCTTGGGGGGCAACAGTGGGAGGGCTTCTGGAGTTCTGGCCCCACTGGTGGACCTCCTCGTGACCCCTGGGTTTTGGCCACTGTGTGACACAGAGTGTTGGACTGGATGGGCCATTGGCCTGATCCAACATGGCTTCTCTTGTGTTCTTATGTCTGGGGCAGTGATGCCCTGTCCTCTTGGTGCTTGGGGGGCAACAGTGGGAGGGCTTCTGGAGTTCTGGCCCCACTGGTGGACCTCCTCGTGACCCCTGGGTTTTGGCCACTGTGTGACACAGAGTGTTGGACTGGATGGGCCATTGGCCTGATCCAACATGGCTTCTCTTGTGTTCTTATGTCTGGGGCAGTGATGCCCTGTCCTCTTGGTGCTTGGGGGGCAACAGTGGGAGGGTTTCTGGAGTTCTGGCCCAGCTGGTGGACCTCCTCGTGGGCCCTGGGTTTTGGCCACTGTGTGTCACAGAGTGTTGGACTGGATGGGCCATTGGCCTGATCCAACATGGCTTCTCTTGTGTTCTTATGTCTGGGGCAGTGATGCTCTGTCCTCTTGGTGCTTGGGGGGCAACAGTGGGAGGGTTTCTGGAGTTCTGGCCCAGCTGGTGGACCTCCTCGTGGGCCCTGGGTTTTGGCCACTGTGTGACACAGAGTGTTGGACTGGATGGGCCATTGGCCTGATCCAACATGGCTTCTTCTATGAAGATCCAACCCATGGGGTTTGCAAGGCAAGAGATTTGTGGTTTGCTGTTGCCTTCTTCTGACTAATACCTGATAGCCGAGAATGCTGTCAATTTGTAGCCAAATTCTAGTGACCCCGTAGTGTTTTCAAGACAAGAGACATTCAGAGGTGATTGGCCATTGCCTGCTTCTGCGTAGCGATCCTAGGCTTCATCGCTGGTCTCCCATCCAACCACTAACCAACGCTGACCCTGCTTCACTTCCAAGCTATTCCAATAGGCATTGTGAAGACTGTACATCTGCCCTTGCAGATAAGTGTCCCAAACGTAAGATGTCAGAACACAGGAAAGCAAAAATATCCTTGGAAATAAAGGGACTGGGCTTACACATCCCGAACCCAGCGGGGTTTTGTGAGCATTAAACAAAACGAATGTTGTTAATTGGCGCTTCCCGGCTAAACACAGCCTCTGAATACTCTCTCCAGCGAGATGCTGACTTGCAAAGAATCGGAAGTAAATAAATCACAAACGACAGTGATAAATGATCGGCGCCAGATGTGTCAGGGCAGAGTCCTGGCTGTACGGGAATGCTACATCATGTTGAAAGGTGCCCAGCTATCCACAGGAGGTTCAAGAGCTTCCAAATGTTAGAGACAGGGAAAAGGCAGGCCAGAAAACCATACGCAGGTTCTGGAGAGACATGTTGTCGTTATTTTAGCCTGCGCTGGGTATAAATCCAATTTCTTCTTCTTCTTCTCTTCTTCTTCTCTTTGTCTTCTTCTTCTTCTTTGTGTGTTCTTAAGTTTTCAGGACAACGAGGCATGAGGATGCAAAAGGGTTCGGAAAGTGTATTAAGGGGGAGGGAGAGACCACCATGGTGTAATAGAGATGAGAGAGGGTTGCTAGGCCCTACCAACAAATCTCCAGGAATCCCCCAGGCTAGAATTGCCAACCCTTTGCTCAGATGTCCCCAATGCTCCACTTCACCAGTGGCATCTCTCTGGGACAAACCCACAGCTAGGGTCACCAGCTCCCTCTTGGGAAATACCTCGAGATTTGGGGGAGTGGAGCCTGCAAAGGGTGAAGTTTGGGGAAGGGAGGGACCTCAACAAGGTATGATGCTGTCGATTGTCCCCCCTCCAAAGCAGCCATTTTCTCCACGGGAGCAGATCTCTGTCCTTTGGAGATCAGCTGACGTTCTGAGAGCTCTCCTACCTTACACACCGTTGAAAAGAGCAAGAGTCCAGGAGCACCTTTAAGACTAACAAAACATGCGGCAGGGGAGGACCTTTCATGAGGCACTGCTCACTTTTTTCAGATAACAAAAGCTCCTACCCTGCCACACATTTTTGTAAGTCCTAAAGGTGCTACTGGACTCTTGTTCTTTTCTATTGCTATGGACAGAATAATACGGCTGCCCATCTTGATCTACCTACACCTTGGCTGGGAGGGCGGAGTAGAAATAATATTAATAATAATCACCATCATCTATAACTTGAAGAAAAATGTGACAGAAAATTTCCACCAGGGGGGAAATGCATGTATTCTGCGGAAGGAAGGAAGGAAGGAAGGAAGGAAGGAAGGAAGGAAGGAAGGAAGGAAGGAAGGAAGGAAGGAAGGAAGGAAGGAAGGAAGGAAGGAAGGAAGGAAGGAAGGGAAGAAGGGAAGAAGAGGAAGGAAAAGAAGAAGAAGATGATGAAGAAGAAGAAGATTGGATTTATACCCTGCCCTTCACTACCCGAAGGAGTCTCAGAGCGGCTTACAATCTCCTGTCCCTTCCCCTCCCCACAACAGGCACCCTGTGAGGTAGGTGGGGCTGAGAGAGCTCTTTTGAGGACTGCCCTTGAGAGGACACCTCTGAGAGAACTTGCAAGTGACCCAAGGTCACACCAGCAGCTGCACATGGAGGAGTGGGGAATCAAGCCCGGTTCTCCCAGGTTAGAGTCCGCGCTCCTAACCACTACACCAAACAAAGCCGTCTGTTCATCGTCAACTCTTATTTACGTCTGTTCACCGTCAACTCTTATTTCCCTTCCTTCTCCTCTGCTTCCACCATTGCCTCCTGTCCACTGGGGGATAATCATATCGGTCCACTTTACGGAGCCCTTGTAAGGAATAGCGCGCAAAAACGCTCCGTGTAATTGAACTCCGCTCAATAAATATATCGTGCCACCATCATTACAAATCCAGGAGAAGAGTTGTACAGAGGGACAATGACACCCCCTTTGTTTTGTATATCTCTCCGTATCCGTCATTTGGGCGCACAAATTATTCTCCCTCGAAAGTTCACGAAATCTCTCCGACGAGGGCCCGACAGAAGGAAATGCTATTAAAAATGAAAAATAATACCCTTTCCCTGTGAAGCCTCCTCCATTACCCATGTGGGGAAGTGCACTTTGAGGAAGGAGAAATGCAAGAGAGCGGCGTTCGCCTGGCCATTGGGGGGTGAGGGTTAATTGGTGCATCCCAACGATGGACAGTAAATACTGCTATAAATTAGTCCGAGTGCTTATTTATGTCTCCCGCAGACAGCAGTCTTGGAGTGCCGTCTGGCACTCCATCATTCAAAGGCAGGGAGAGAAAAGGGAGCCGATGGCTGGAAATGGCAGCGCTTCCAAGATTCATTTGTACCCAACCTCTCCCTTTTCCTCCTGAGCAAAAATCACTATTGAATTCCATTGAAGTATAGTTCCAATTTCCCCGGACTGGCATCTATCAAGCGATGTCGACAAGGCCACTTCTTCTTAATCATACATTTCTCACGTTCCAGACTTCTGGCAAGAGAAGGGGAGGCATGTGGGGTTTTTTGGGGGGGGGGGGGAGGGAGGTGATGTGGCTCCAGGATTGGGTCTTCTGGGTGCTGATCCCTTCAGTGTAACGTAGGATTGTAGGTGGAGTGGGAAACGGGTCTGTCGTAGACCAGGTTGGTTGAATCTTGGGTTTTGTCCAGGAAAATGTAAGCTTTGCTCATGTTCTGAATGTTCAACAAGCAGCCAAAGGCATTTGAAGAAGAGGAGGAGGAGAGATTGGATTTATACCCTGCACTTCACTACTTGAAGGAATCTCCAGTTCCTCTGGAGGTCCAGCAACAGGGCCCAGAGGCCCAGTCCTTCTTAAGAACATCAGAAGAGCCCTGATGGATCAGACCAGTGGTCCATCTTGTCCAGCATCCTGTCTCACACAATAGCCAAGCAATTCCTCTGGATGGCCAACAGCAGGGCATAGAGGCCCAGGCCTTCAAAAGAACATCAGAAGAGCCCTGATGGATCAGACCAGTGGTCCATCCTGTCCAGCATTCTGTCTCCCACAGTGGCCAATCAATTCCTCCGGAGGTCCCACATAAGGGCATAGAGGCTGAGGCCTTCCCCTGATGTTGCCTCGTAGCAGTGGGATTCAGAGGATTAGTGCCTCTGAATGTGGAGGTTCCCCTCAGTCACCATGTCTAGGAGCCACTGATAGACTTCTCCTCCATGAATCTATCTCATCCCCTTTGAAAGCTGTTTATTCCTGTGGCCATCACGTCATTCTCTGGCAGAGAATTCTGCATTTTAGTAAGCTCTCTGTTTAAGGAAGTATTTCTTTTTGTCTGTCCTAAACCCACTGCCCATCAGTTTCATTGGATGCCCTTGAGTTCTAGCCTTTTGGGAGAGGGAGAAAAATTTCTCTTTGTCCATCCTCTCCATCCCGTCCCGTCCTGTCCCATCCCATCTTTTGTGGGGAGAGGAAGGGAAGGAGATGGTAAACAGCTCTGAGACTCCGAGTGAAGTGCGAGACATAAATCCAACACCTCCTCCTTCTCCTCTTCTACTACTACTACTCATCATCTTCTTCTTCTCCTTCTTCTCCTCCTCCTTCTTCTCCTCCTTCTTCTACTACTCCCCCTCCTTGTCTCCTCCTCCTCTTCTTCTGCTGTTGCTACTAATACTTCTACTACTACTACTTTTTCTCATCATCATCTTCTTCTTCTTCTCCTCCTTCTCCTTCTTCTTTTCCTACTTCTTCTACACTACTTCTTATCATCATCTCCTCCTCCTTCTCCTTCTTCTTCTTCTACTACTTCTCCTCCTCCTCCTTGTCTTCTTCTTCTACTACTACTACTTCTACTTCTCCTCCTCCTTGGGTTGGTTGGTGCAAGGAACTCGAAAAAGCAAAGCGGTGGTGTTGGCAATCATTCCATCCCATCGCTTGCCATATATAACATTTTTTTTATTGCTCTGTTTGGCTTCAAAAGGAAATTTTTAAAAGAAGAAGAAGAAGAATAGAAAAGAAAAGAAAGCCCTGTCTGTTTAGTGGGAAATAGATGCTTCCTCATTACACAGAGGCCCCACAGATAATATGAATGATCCATCAATGTGCTTAGCTCAGGCTGCCCCGTTTGAACTAGACCCTACGGGTGACAAATACATTAGACCAGATTAAGATGCCGCATGACAAGGAGGGAAGAGGGAGAATCCCCGAGCTTGCGCCCGACTCGCCCACAAACCAAAGGGTCACGTTTGAGCATTCAATCTCACAGCAAGGAGAGTGTTTTCCATATCCGCGTGGATCCCCTATGGCTTGCTAGGCTGAGATTCATTTTTTCCCCTCCTCCTTCATGCCAACGTGTGGGGAAGTAGAAATGGCTGCAAAAATGAGAGAAACAGCCATGACCTGGATAGCCCAGGCAAGCCCGATCTCGTCAGATCTTGGAAGCTAAGCAGGGCCGACCCAGGCAAGTATTTGGATGGGAGACCTCCAAGGAATACCAGGGCCAGGAGGCAGAGGCAGGCAATAGCAAGCCAATTCTCTGAACATCCTCCATACTCCAGTAGGAGTCGCCAGAGGTTGCCATGAATTGCAGGCATGGTCTCACACACACACACATTTACACACACATGCACAAATGCAAAAATACCAAATGAAGAAGAATAAGCAGACGAAGAGGAGGAGGAGGAGGAGGAGGAGGAAGAGGAGGAGATTGGATTTATACCTTGCCCTTCACTCAGGAGTCCCAGAGTGGCTGACAATCTCCTTCTCTTCCTCTCCCCACAACAGACACCCTGGGAGGTAGGTGGGGCTGAGAGATCTCTTTCGAGGGCTACTCTGGAGAGAACAGCTCTGAGAAAACTTGGGACTGACCCAAGGTCACCGGCTGGCCGCATGTGAAGGAGTGGGGAATCCAACCCAGTTCTCCCAGATCAGAGTCCGCGCTCCTAACCACTACACTCAACTGGCTTCATGCATCCCAATGCATAGGACCACTTTTTCGTCCCACTGTTCCTAGGAGGAGGTCTGCAGTGATGTATGCAGTTCTCCTCTCCTCCATTTTATTCTCACTGCAACTTTGTAATGAGAGTTTGGTGGAAGGAGCGTGCCTGAGACAAGTTCACCCAGTGAGCTTTGAGGTGGAGGGGGATGGAGATCTGGACCCGGATCTCTCCAGCCTTCATCCAACTCTCAAGCCCAGGGATCCCCATCATGGCGCCCTTGGGAACGAGAGAACCCATCGATGCCTTTCCTGGTGGCTGCCACTTTTTAAAGAAAGTGTTAGGGCCAGGTGGGGCTCTTACCTAGAAAGATTTCTGATTGGCCACTGGAGTGTCTGTGAACAAGATCTTGGGGTATGGGTGGACCATAAGTTAAATATGAGCAGCCAGTGTGATGCGGCAACAGAAAAGGCTAATGCGATCTTGGGGTGTATCAGTAGAGGGAAAACATCCAAATCAAAACATGTCGCAGTCTCGCTGTACACTGCATGGGTCGGGCCGCACCGGGAGTCTTGTGTGCAGTTCTGGAGGCCTCACTTCAAGAAGGATGTGGACCGAATGGAGCGGGTGCAGAGGAGAGTGTCGAGGATGATCGGGGGGGGGGGGCAGCTGGAGACCAAGCCCTGTGAGGAATGGCTGAGGAACTTGGGAAGGTTCAGTCTGGAGTAGAGGAGGTTGGGGGGGGGGGGACAGGATGGATCTGTTTGAAGTCTCTGAAGGGCTGTCTCTTAGAGGAGGGCAGGGAGCTGTTCCTGTTGGCAGCAGAGGAGAGGACTCGCAAGAATGGGTTTAAATTAAGGCCAGGAAGGTACTGGCTGGATCTTAGGGGAAACGTTTTTTAAGATTAGAGTTGTGCAACAGTGAGATCAGTTGCCTGGGGAGGTGGTGAGCTCCCCCTCACTGGCAGTCTTTGAGCAGCAGCTGGACAAACAGTTGCCAGGGATGCTCTAGGCTGATCCTACACTGAGCAGGGGGTTCGACTAGATGGCCTGTAGGGCCCCTTCCAACTCTGGGATTCTAGAACTCTATGAAATTTGATTGCGTGCTCAAACGTGGCCATGGCAGCAGCTGCTGCCATAGCACAAGGATCTTCACTGCGTAACTGGAGGTTAGCCGCAGCAGCCATGTTGGGGCTGGCTCCACCCCCTATGGCAGCCATTTTGTAGCCACACCCACCACACTGCACCAAAATTCCAAAAGAGCCTGCAGACTCAAAAAGATTGGGGGGCCCTTCTCTAACCCCCACCCCGCCACCACAAAGAGCCAGTTTGGTGTAGTGGTTAAGTGCACAGACTCTAATCTGGGAGAACCGGGTTTGATTCCCCACTCCTCCACTTGCACCTGCTGGATGACCTTCGGCAAGCTGTAGTTCTGGCACAGCTGTTCTTGAAAAAGAGCCGTTTCTGTCAGAGCTCTCTCAGCCCCACCTACCTCACAGGAGTTCTGTTGTGGGGACGGGAAGGGAAAGGAGTTTGTAAGCCACTCTGAGACTCCGTCGGGTAGTGAAGGGTGGGGTATAAATCTAATCTCCTCCTCCTCCTCCTCCTCCTCCTCCTCCTCTTCTTCTTCTTTTCACCCAGGAGCTGTGGATCCTATCCTGCTCTTTTATCTACCTGCTAAAAATTCAAAAGAAAACAAAGAAAACCAAATAGTTTTTTTTATTATTTTACTGTAAGAAGTACCAGTTCTAGGGGACAGAGGGGGACCACGGCTACCAATAAGGATAAAAAATCGCCGGTGTTGGTGATGAGAAATGGCCCACATAACCATGAGAAATGGCAGCATATGTTCCGAGTCCGGGAAAGTAACCGCCGTCGCTCTCCTTAGCTCATTCAAGGGGTATAAACCAGGCAGAATCCCGTGTAGTACATTACTAAATGCCTTTTTGATCAGAATGTACGGTGGCCATCATTGCATATATCATGTGCGATGACACCGGCGGAAAAAAAAAGGGGGGGGGAGCTTTTGTTCTCGCTGGTGCTCAATGGACCGTACTCGAACACTTGTTTCATATCTCGGGAAACCATTTATGATTACCGTTAAAGGAGCCAGGGCGGGAATGGAGCCCATGAATCACGTCAAGCCGTCCCATTCATCTGTCTGTTTAGGGGGGGCAAAAGACACAGGGGGGGAAAAATCCTGGACGGGAATGAAGACAAACAGAGAAACCCAACGGCAGCCCGAGTTCCACTCAGACAACAGCGATGAAATAATCATCCTTCATCTGTTCTCTGGCCAGGAAATGTTGGTTCCTCCTCAAGAGGGGCTGGTGGGTTTGCACCGAGCTTCCGAAGAGAAAAACAGATGGGAAAGGGCAAGCTGGAGGGGTGCCGCTTGAGCCCCATTTGAACGGGCACTGCCCTAGATGTGTGCCAGTTCGGATGTTTCCTTTGAAATTAGCATGTTTGACAAAGCCAAACTAATTACTGGGGGGGGGGGGGGGCTGACTAAGCTTTACCAAATGTTTGCATTGTTTCAGTGCTGTTTCCACATCCCTTTGTTCCCCTGGCTGGGGTGTGTATCTTTTTGGCACTTCTGCGCTTAGGAACATAAGAACCTCAGAGGAGCCCTGCTGGGTCAGACCAGTGAGGGTCCATCTAGCCCAGCGTCCCGCCTCACACAGCGGCCAACCAGTTCCTCTGGAGGGCCAACAACAGGACACAGAGGCTGAGGTCTTCCCCTGAGAAGAACCTCAGAAGAGCCCTGCTGGGTCAGACCAGTGAGGGTCCCTCTAGTCCAGCATCCCGTCTCACACAGTGGCCAGCCAGTTCCTCTGGAGGCCCAACAACAGGGCAGAGAGGCCGAGGCCTTCCCCTGAGAAGAACCTCAGAAGAGCCCTGCTGGGTCAGACCAGTGAGGGTCCATCTAGTCCAGCATCTTGTCTCACACTGGGGACAACCAGTTCCTCTGGAGGGCCAACCACAGGGCATTCTCAGACCTTCCCCTGGTGTCGCCTTCTGGCTCTGAGATTCAGGGGTTGACTGCCTCTGTATGTGGAAGAACCCCTCAGAGACCACGGCTAGTAGCCACTGATAGACTCCTCCTCCTCCATGAATCTGCTTAGTCGCCCTTCACAGCTGTTCATTCCTGTGGCCATCACTACACCCTCTGAGAGCGGATCCCACATCTGAAACACTTCCTGTGTAAAGACCTGTTTCCTTTTGTTCGTCCTGAAACTACTGCCCGTCACCTTCATTGGATGCCCTCAAGTTCTGGTGTCGGGGGAAAGGGATGCAAGTGTCTCTTTGCCAACTCTCTCCACTTCGTGCATAGTTTTATAAACCTCTCCTTTTCTTTTGCTTCTTCTTTCCCATCTCTGTGGGTCACTCTCTTGGTGTTAAGGGCCATCAAGTCGCTGCCAAGTCACGGTGACCCTATGAATGAATGAAGAAGAAGAGAAGAAGAAGAAGAAGAAGAAGAAGAAGAAGAAGAAGAGATTGGATTTATACCCCGCCCTCCACTCCCCAAGGGAGTCTCAGAGCGGCTTACAAACTCCTTTCCCTTCCCCTCCCCACAACAGACATCCTGTGAGGTAGGTGGGGCTGAGAGAGCTCTTTCCCAAGCTGTCCTTGAGGGGACAGCTGGTACAGAGCTATGGCTTGCCCAAGGTCATCCAGCCAGGTGCAAGAAGAAGAAGAAGAGAAGAAGAGATTGGATTTATACCCCGCCCTTCACTACCCAAGCAAGTCTCTGAGCGTCTTACAATCTTCTTTCCCTTCCCCTCCCCACAACAGACACCCTGGGAGGCAGGTGGGGCTGAGAGAGCTCTGACAGAAACTGCTCTTTTTCAAGAACACTTCTGACAGAACTATGGCTTGCCCAAGGTCATCCAGCAGGTGCAAGTGGAGGAATGGGGAATCAAACCTGGTTCTCCCAGATTAGAGTCCGCGCACGTAACCACGACACCAAACTGGCTCACAAAACAGCCTATTGTTAACGGCCTTGCTCAGGTCTTGCTGAACAATTCGGCTTTGCGTGCCCTGTGGAAACAGAAACAAGTCTGGCAGGACATGGGTGTCATCCGAGAGTGCATTCCGCAGAGAAGGGGGCCGCAAAGGTGAAGGCCCTTCCCCTGGCGACAGCTAGCCAAGCCATCCCAGGGCCAGCCGGCCACAAGAAGTTCTCCTAGCAGGCCCCATCGAAACAGAAGAAGGTCACGATGACAATATTCCCTAGCATGGAGGTGTCAGGCAAAGATGCCGCCAAAACCTTGTGGGAAAAAGAAATGAGAGGAAAGAAGAATGCCAGTTCCGGAGCCTGTAAGAGTTAGGCAAGTTCTACAGAACTAACTTATGAAGCAGAGGGCAATGTGGAATAGACTGAAGGTGCTCAGAGCAAGCATCAGGGGACAGATCGTAGAGAGGTTGTTTTAAGGTAGCCAGTGTGATTCAGGACCCCGGACAGCTCCAAACAGACCCCTGTCCCCTGTCCCGGACGGCCCAGGCTAGCTTGAGCTCATCAGATCTTGGAATTTAAGCCCCCCACAAAGAAGGCAGGAAAGAAAGGTGGCTTTCGGAAGCACTAAAGACATTCCAAGCACCTCAGGACCAAGGCTCAGAGGGACCAAGCACCTCAGGACCAAGGTGCAGCTGTCTTGCGGTGTCTTGTGAGCAAAGATTCTACTTTGAGTGCTACTGGCATAAAAGTTGCGAGGGAGCGATTTGGCTACTGGGTAAATTGGTTTGCTCTGGAATCATCCTTCCCGAGCTATGACAAAAATGGGTAAGCCGGAGGCTGAAAAACTGTGAGCGCGCTGACACTAACTCAGCTTAGAGGGAACACAGCTCACGACAGCCATCCAGAAGCGCGAAGAAAGATGAAAATGGAAGATGGAGGTTTTCAAAAGAAAATCAGCTCAACCCCTGTTTGCAAAGGAGACACAAAGGGCTTTGTTTGAAAAGGTGTGAGACACATCTGTTAGCAGCCAGGAGCCAAAATGGGTGTGTCTGAGAGGACACCCCAACAATCCATTTGCAACCAGCTGCTAAAATGGATTAGAGAGGCTGTTTGAATGGGGACGGGATCCTGTAATGGGGTTGCCTGGGTGGTGGAGCTCTTTGGCGCCACGCAAATATTAATTTCGTCCCAGTATGACGGATTGGATGGCACCCACACATCATGCCGAGACGATGACGTGACTCGGGAAAGGTAGAAGCCAGCACTAGTTCGGCTTTGTCTCTCGTGCTCCTCCGAACTCCCGAGGGCAGACGCCAAGATGAAGCCGCCTGTTATGTCAACCGTTGTCAATTGCTGGAAGCTCTGGGATGCTGCGAGTTGGCGTCTTGATGGAACCTGGGAAATGGAGCCCTGCATTATGCATGAGGCCTTCGGTGTGCATTTCACCGGGAAAGAGGAGAAGCAGGAGAGAGAGGAGAGAGAGAGAGGAGAGCGTGTGTTCTGTGTTGTCTCTGCTGTAGCACCCTCATTTACACAATGTCTTTCTGAAGACTACTCCTAAGAATAATGCCAGGGTGCCATTTCCCATCACTTTTCTTAATGGGATTGTACAGTGAACACCCACGCCCTTTGGATAGTGAAGGCTGGGGTAGAAATTCAACCTCTTCTTCTTCTTGCAATGGTAATGTTTTCAAACATCCAGTTAAGGGGTGTGTGTGTGTGTGTGTGTGTGTGTGTGTGTGTGTGTGTGTGTGTGACCCAGGCTAGCCTGATCTCGTCAGATCAGAAGCTCAGCAGGGTCGGTCCTGGTTAGTACTTGGATTGGAGACCAACAAGGAACTCCAGGGTTACAATGCAGAGGAAGGCAATGGCAAACCACCTCTGAATGTGTCTTGCCTTGAAGACCCCATTGGGTCTCCAGAAGTCATCTGTGACTTGATGGTGATTAGACAGACAGACAGACAGACAGACAGACAGACAGATAGATAGACAGACAGACAGACAGACAGATAGATACATAGACAGACAGACAGACAGACAGATAGACAGATAGATAGATAGACAGATAGACAGATAGATAGACAGACAGACAGATAAATAGATAGACAGACAGACAGATAGACAGACAGACAGATAGATAGATAAATAGACAGACAGACAGACAGATAGATAGACAGATAGATAGATAGACAGACAGACAGATAGGTAGATAAATAGACAGACAGACAGACAGATAGATAGATAGTTAGACAGACAGAAAAACAGATAGACAGAAGTCATCTGTGACTTGATGGTGATTAGATAGACAGATAGATAGACAGACAGACAGACAGACAGACAGATCGACAGACAGACAGACAGACAGACAGACAGATGGACGGACGGACGGACATGTGGAATCCTGGGGAAAATTTACCACCATTTATTTAAGAAAGCCCTGACCTGGATGGCCCAGGAAAGTCTGATCTTGTCAGATCTCAGAAGCTAAGCAGGTCCTGCCCTGGTTAGTATTTGGATAGGAGACCACCGAGGAAGTCCGGGGTTGCTATGCAGAGGCAGGCAATGGCCAACCACCTCTGTCCATCTCTGCCCTGGCCTGAATGTACTAGGCTGGTCCGATCTCATCAGATCTCAGAAGCTCAGCAGGGTCGGCCTTGGTTAGTACCCCGACGGGCGACCTGTGCATATACAGGTTTTGCAAAACCATTTATGGGTGTGTTCGTGTGTCTTCCTTTCGGACCCATAGTTAGGTGGAGGGAGCCATCGTGTCTGAAGCAAGCCTTGGTTTATGAATGGAGAATTAGAAGGCTCCAAGAGTTGCCTGCTCCCTCCAGGGCGTACGGTGAAACTTCAGAATGAATCTGCTTGTTCTGCCTCACCTTCTCCCAGAACTTTATTCTGCCATGGCGTGAAGATGAGAAAACCCGATCCGTTTTCACCAACAGGTGTGAGACAAGCTGCACAGAAACGAGTTTGGCAGGGTCATCCGTGGAGAAAATAGAACATGTTCATGCCGAGGCCCCTGAGGGACCCTGGGAATCAGAGTCACCAAGGTAAGGGTGGGTGATTGCAGTCAAATGCTGGGGAAGACCCCACAGAGATGGAACACGTTGTCCGAGGTCAACGGGAGACCTTGGAGGAAGACAGACAAGCTCTGAAAATGGTTTGGCAGGTGGAAAACTGGGGCAGGAGTTGAAAATAAGTAGAAGAGGAAGGGGGGGAATTGGATTTGTTGAAGAAGAAGAGGAAGAGGAGGAGGAAGATGAAGAAGAAGAGGAGGAAGATGAAGAGAATGAGGAGGAGATTGGATTTATAGAAGAAGAGGAGGAGGATGAAGTGGAAGAAGAAGAAGAGGGGGGAGATTGGGCATATAGAAAAAGAAGAGGAGGAGGAAGAGGAAAAAGAAGAAGAGAAGGAGGAGATTAGATTAGAAGGAGGAGGAAGAAAAGGAAATTGGATATAAAGAAGAGGAGGAGGAAATCAGATTTAAAGAAGAGGAGGAGGAGGAGGAAGAAGAAGAGAAGAAGGCAGAGGAGATTGGATTAGAAGGAGGAGGAAAGGGAGGCTGGATTTAAAGAAGAGGAGGAGGAAGAGGAGATCAGATTTAAAGAAGAAGAGGAGGAGGAGGAGGAAGAAGAGGAGAAGAAAGAGGAAGAATAAAAAGAAGAGGAGGAGATTGGATTTATACTCTGCCCTTCACTTGGAGACTCAGCGCAGCTTACAATCTTTTCCCCTTCCTCTCCCCACAACAGACCACCTGTGAGGTAGGTGGGGCTGAGAGAGCTCTTTCAAGAACTGCTCTTGAGAGAACAGCTTTGAGAGAACTTGTGATTTACCCAAGGTCACCCAGCTGGCTGCATGTGGAGGGGTAGGGGATCGAACCCAGTCCTCCCAGACTAGACCAAACTGGCATTAGTGTTGCTGATGGTGCAGCCCAAAAATCTCCACTTCAGTTTGCTTCTTCCTTGTGTGACTCGAACCCACTGGTCTTCAGATTTGTACCGTTTTCTCGATTCCTTGCATCGACTCTCCCCTTCCCCCTTAAATCAACACAATTTTTTTGCATCAGTTGTGTATCTAAGGATACATTCATGGTGTCAAACAGACTCCATAAATCAACAAATCGGGGAAACACCAGCACAAAAAGGAACATAACCATATAGCTCAGGACCACAGTTCTAATTCCAGAAGATCTCCAATTCTAATTCCAGAAAATCTCCAGACCCCACCTGGAGGTTGGCGAATCTTCTAGCCATACAACCTCCAAAAACTGCCTGTTCTGCTTTGGAGAAACTCAACTGACAACTGGCAAGTTAGACTAACTTTTTTTTATTACGAGCCCGGCCGATTTTCCGGCCAGGAGAAATGTGGTAGATCTAATCTCCTCTGATTCCTGTAAAGGATTTTCATACAGTGCCAGGTGAGAAAAGGACAGCACGGGGCCGACAGAGTCGGCAGATTAATCTGGGTGATATAAAATGGGTTTTTAAAAGAAGCGCGTAAAGGGCAAAGGCCAGAGGTCGGCGTGCCGAGCTGGAGTTTCGAGGCTGGGAGAGTTTAAGTGCTGTGAAAGAGCGTTCAGGGGTTTCGCTTCTGTTTAGCGGTTTGTTGGCGGAAGTGATGGAGTTCAAGGTCGTTGGCTACCATATACAAAACCCTCCGTGGCCTTGGACCACCATATCTGTGAGACTGCCTCTCCCCCTCTCCTACGCCAGTTTGGTGCAGTGGTTAGGAGTGCGGACTGTAATCTGGGAGAGCCAGGTTCGATACCCCCACCCCTCCCCATGCAGCTGCTGGTGAGACCTTGGGGCAGTTACAAGTTCTTTCAGAGCTGTTCTCTCAGGAGCAGTTCTCAAAAGAGCTCTTTCAGTCTTACCTACCTGTTGAGGGGTGTCTGTTGAGGGGAGGAGATTGTAAGCCACCATGAGATTCCGAGTGAAGGGTGGGATATGAATCCAATCTCTCCTCCTCCTCCTCTTCTTCTTTGCTCATCTCAGCAGGGTCTTTTACAAATACCCCCTCATGGATGGGCAAGATGGGAAGAGCTGTGGCTCAGTGGAAGAGCCTCTGCTTGGCAGGCAGAAGGTCCCAGGTTCAATCCCTGGCACCCCCAGTTAAAAAGAACCAGCCAGTTTGTGATGGGAAAGACCTCCGCCTGAGATCCCAGAGAGTTCTAAAGAGGGGCTGCGGCTCAGTGGCAGAGCCTCTGCTTGGCAGGCAGAGGGTCCCAGGTTCAACCCCCAGCATCTCCAGTTAAAAAGGACCAGGCAGGAGGTGATGGGAAAGACCTCCGCCTGAGACCCTGGAAAGCTGTGAAGGGGGGCTGTGGCTCAGTGGCAGAGCATCTGCTTGGCATGCAAAAGGTTCCAGGTTCAGTCCCTGGCACCCCCAGTTTAAAAGAACCAGGCAGGAGGTGGTGGTAAAAGGACCAGGCAGGAGGTGATGGGAAAGACCTCAGCCTGAGACCCTGGAGAGCTGTCAAGAGGGGCTGTGGCTCAGTGGTAGAGCCTCTGCTTGGCATGCAGGAGGTCCCAGCTTCAATCCCCAGCAGCATCTCCAGTTTAAAGGACCAGGCAGGAGGGGATGGGAAAGACCTCAGCCTGAGACCCCGGAGAGTCTGAGTAGACAGTACTGATTTGGATGGACCAAGGATCTGATTCAGTAGAAGGTAGTTTCAGAAGGTCCCAGGTTCAATCCCTGGCAGCTCCAGCTAAACAAACCAGGCAGTGGGTGATGTGGAAGACCTCCGTCTGAGACCCTGGAGAACCACAGTCAGTCTGAGTAAACAAGACTGTCCTTGGCGGATGAAGAGGTCTGATTCAGTAGAAAGCAGCTTCGTGTGTTGAAGAGCAACAACCGCCTGCACATCTGCCTTCTGTGTGGGAGCCCCAGCTGCACCCCATGGAGTGGCATGCCTGATGAGATGAAGAAGGGACCCACAGCCCTGGTATTTCGCAAACAATGGGAACCAGACTTGTTCAGGAGGTTATTTCTTCAACAAAGGAAATAGGGTTCAATCGTAACAGATTAGTCCAGGGAAATGCTTGTGTTTCTACTATGCTCTATATGGAAGAAGAAGAAGGAGAAGGAGAAGGAGAAGGAGAAGGACACCACTACAGCAAACTGGCAATTAGGCCTGCTTAGTAAAATTAAAACAAATGGAAAGCCCTGGGTCTCTTATCTCTTAACTTGGGGGAAGATATTTAAAAGGAACGGAGCCACTGGATGTTATTGTTTTCCTGCTTGCGTGGCTCTTGCTGAAGAAGTAGAAGCTACAAGACACCTCTTTCTCTTTCTCTTTCTCTCTGTATATATCTTGGCAGCTCTAATCCGATGCTTCAGTTCTTGCTGAGGAGGTCTTACGGCTGCTCTGGCTGACCTTCTGGGCTTCTCCCAGCCAACTGGCCACTTTCAGCTGATTTAAGCTCTGCAGCTCTTTTCGATTACTTGGAGGTCTGTCCCCATTGATTGCCCCCCCTCCTTCTTCTTTCTCAAAAGCCAGCCTGCCAAGACTTCATGTCAGACAGTAGTGGGAGGCGTCAGAGTCGCTGGCGTTAAGCTGCTGTCTCAGCACACTGAGGAGGGAATGGGGCAACCGCTGCCCTCTTTGCCACCTGATTGTCCGGTGGGTTGGGGAGCTGTTGGACGGCGGTTCCTACTGGGTTCAAGGCAAAAGAAAATCCTTTGCCTCGGAAGCACAGAAGTGTCACGCAGGATCCCCGACCCGCCACATTTCTTGGTGAAGGGGGAAATGCCGTTCAGACAAACTGCAAAGATGACTTGACTCCAAGGGGGATCAGAGAAAGAAATTTTACTTTAAGAAATGCAAGCACATCTTACCTGACATATTAAGGCAGGTACATTTAACTTATCGTGAATAGATAAACTTCAGAAAGGTTAGCTTGCTACAGCTCCAAGCCCAAGTAAGAGAGAGGAGGAGGAGGAGGAGAGGAGGAGGAGGAGATTGGATTTATACCCCACCCTTCACTCAGAGGGGCTTACAAACTCCTTTCCCTTCCCCTCCCCACAACAGACACCCTGGGAGGTAGGTGGGGCTGAGAGAGCTCTTTCGAGGACTGCTCATGAGAGAGCAGCTCTGAGAGAACTTGTGACTGACCCAAAGGTCACCCAGCTGGCCGCATGTGGAGGAGTGGGGAATCAAACTCGGTTCTCTCAGCTTAGAGTCCACACACTTAACCACTCCACCAAACTGGTTCTCACACCAAACTGGTGTTCTATCTCTCTGTACATAATTCTCTGTTGGTGGTGGCATGCTCCTGAAGATTCCACACGCCACCCAGCCTTTGGTCCCCTGGCCTGTCAATCAGAAGCTGTCCCTATCCATTGGCTGTGAATACTCACATGCCATTGGCTGGGTGCTGCTCTTCTTCCCCGCCCACTCCTTCAGCCTCTGTTCCCTGTCAGAATTTCTGGCAGACGGATTTCTTTCTTGACGAAGACGCTTCTCTTGCTTCCTTCCTGTGGGGGGATTAACTGTTACCTCAGTGGCTGTTGGTAGGTGAAACAAAATGGCAGTTACCTGTGTTTATAAGATGGCTGCAGCCTGTGGTTTGTTTAAAATGTTCCCCCATAAGGTTCAACTGTTACCTCAGTGGCTGTTAGTAGGTGAAACGAAATGGCAGTTACCTGTGTTTATAAGAGGGGCTTCAGAGCACAGTAGAGGCTGCAGGTGTGTGTGTGGGGGAGATAGAAAGCTGAACAGTGAGGAGGAAATTAAGGTAGGTTGATGCTTGGCTGGGAAGGAGATGGGGTTGCCAACTCCAGGTGGGGAATTCCTGAAGATTTGAGGGGTGGAGCCTGGAGAGGGTGAGGTTTGAGGAGAGGTGGGGCCTCAGACAGGTACAATGCCATAGATTCTGCCCTCCAAACCAGCTATTCCCTCTTGGGGAACCACTGCTGCCAATCTCCAGGTGAGAGTAGGAGATCATTCAAAATTACAACTGCTCTTCAGGTAGCAGAGATCAGTTCCCCTGGAGAAAATGGTGGACTCTGTGTCATTATACCCTGCTGAGGTTGCCACAGCAAATTGACGCTGAGTGCCCAAGGCCTTGGCACTCTCCAAGAGCCTCTTTCTAGAGCCTGTTGTATTTATTCCCACAACGGGCCTTATTCCTTGTATAAGATGAAGCACAGAAGGCAAGCGAGGGCCAATGACAGCTCAACATTGAACCTTTGAGGGGGTGGGGCCAACTGCCAAGTGTCCCTCAGTGAGAGAATTCTCTTAACCCTTTCCCTCCCAGATCCTCTTGCATGCAGAGCTGCAATATCCAATGGTTCCACTCGTGGGAGAAAACTGCTGAAGATCACCTCCATTGTACAACCAGAGTCCCTGTTCTTTCCTCCCTACCTTTTCTTCCTTTAAAAAAAAAGAAACTTTGTAATTTCAGTTTTCAACCTACAGTTCCATCTGAGCATGTGGGGGGGGGGGATACCAAGGATGCCTCAGAACATAGGGTTAGCCTGTGAAACTCCTTGCTACAAGTTAGCAGGGGTGAAAGTTATGCTTCCAAATGTCTCACGTGAAGCTGCCTGAATCAGAGCCTTGGTCCATCCAAGGCAGTATCGTCTACCCAGACTGAGAGTGGCTCTTCGGGGTCTCAGGCAGAGGTCTTTCCCATCACCTGTTGGCCTGATCCAGCATGGCTTCTCTGATGTTCTAAAGTCTGGAGCAGTGGTGCTCTGTCTTCTTGGTTCTTGGGGGGCAAGAGTGGGAGGGCTTCTGGAGTTCTGGCCCCACTGGTGGACCTCCTGATGGCTCCTGGGTTTTGGTCCCTGTGTGACATGGAATGTTGGACTAGAGGGGCCATTGGCCTGATCCAACATGGCTTCTCTTATGTTGTTACGTTCTGTTCCTGGATTGTCACATAAGCCATCTCACCCAATCACAGGTCACACAGCCAATGAGATGTCCACTAGGATGCCATACAGCCAATCAGATTGACCTAAACAATGGCATCCAAGAGGGCAAGCGAAAGAGAGTCATTTTTTTTTTGAGACTGTCAGAAAGCATGAACGGAAATTGGTTAGTCGTTTTGGCTCCAGCTGATCAGCCGGCGATCTGGTGTTTCGGGGAAGGCTCCCCACCCCCCACACCGAATTTATTGCAGCAATCTTAATTAAATTAATATTCCTGAGCGCGAGGCTTCCAGGATATGAATCTGTATGAGGTTCATCGACTTTTACTTAGAGGGTAAAGTTTCCCGTTCTGCATTCTCTCGTGGGGTCAACATGAAAAATTTATGATAGGAGCTGGAGAATTGTTGCTGGAGGCGGTGGCATCTTTGTGTAATTAAAACACTTTCAATATTCTTTGCTCCCTCATTCTCTCTCTCTCTCTCTCTCTCTCTCTCTCTCCCCCCCTTCCTCCCCCTGCCCCCCATCCCCACCTGCTCTTTCTGCAGAAAACAAGGGCAAGGAGCCCTGGGTTGCTGGTAGTTTCTTTTCCACCCAAGACTGGCAATTACCCAGTTGTAAATCTTCTCCCTTTTCCATTTTGAGAAGGAACATATTGTGCAAGGTTAGAGCCAGATGGTGGGGAAGATCTGAACGGGTGGGGTGGGGGGTGTAACAAAAGGGAATGGAACGGCTACTTCAATCACCTTGGTTCATAACGTGCTCAGCCCCAAAGGAATTACATAAGAACATAAGAGAAGCCAATGTTGGATCAGGCCAGTGGCCCATCCAGTCCAACACTCCGTGTCACACGGTGGCCAAAAATACCAGGTGCCCTCAGGAGGTCCACCAGTGGGGCCAGGACACTAGAAGCCCTCCCACTGCTGCCCCCCCCAAGCACCAAGACTACAGAGCATCACTTGCCCCAGACTGAGGGCTCCTAACCTATACATTATGGCTAATAGTCACTGATGGACCTCTGCTCCATATGTTTATCTAATTCCTTCTTGAAGCTGTCCATGCTTGTAGCTGCTGTCACCTCCTGTGGTAGTAAATTCCACGTGTTAATCACTTATTTTGAAGGCCACTGCCTCTGAACATGGAGGTTCCATTTAGCCATCGTGAGTTATAGCCATCGATGGATCTCTCCTCCATGAATTTCCCTAACCTCATTTTAGTGGCCATCATGATACCCTTTTTTGTATTGTGCGGCATTTCTCCCTCCAGTTGTGAAAAGTACTGGAGTCGGGAGGCTGGTAATGGTGAAAACAGCATAGCACGTTTATTGCGGGTCAGATGGTACATGGAAAACCCCGGGCTTCGTGCCCACTTTTATGCCAGTTGGAGATAATCCCCCAACCTCGCCCAAATGTCTGGATAGGACCTTAAGTTCATGGTTGCAGTTCATAGGTCCCCTGGGGACTGTTCAGGATCCGACCATCTATTGTCCTACCTGGCCGAAGCTCAGGTACGTTTGGACCATGTGCGAAGGTCCACGTGGTGGTCGTCATTGCGGGAGCACATGGCAACTGCAGCATCAATACACAACACCCCTCCCCCCCATATTCCAGACAACCCTGGCACACATAGTCTTTTAGGTAGTCTGGCTGGCGACGCTCGCATCCCGAACACCGGGGAGTTGCAGGTCGTGGGGCATCACTGGGTTCCGGGAGTGGGGCAGCTGGCATCTGCTCTCGCGAGTCTTGGGGCAGGTCCGGCTGTGGTTCTGTCTCTCTTGGCTCGTCGGGAGGCAGGCAGTCTATGGGTTCCGTCTCGGGGCAGGGTTCCTGGAGTGGTTGCTGGTCCGGTTCACAGGAACTTGGGGTGCGTTGCTCAGTAGGTGGTGTCGCAGCTGGTCGATGTGGTGCCACCACACCACGCCATCTTCAGTGAGGACCTTATAGGACAGAGGACCTGTGGGGCGAACGATCCTTCCGGGGACCCAGGCAGGACCTCTGGCGTAGCTCTGTATGTAGACTGGGTCCTCAGGGGAGAATCCACGGGGAGCTTGCTGGTGCTCGGACCTTGCATGGTCATCGACGGCGCAGTCAGGGTGAAGCTGGTCCAGCATGGAGCCGAGGTGCCAGACCATCAGCAGCTCCGCTGGCCAGCGGCCCATCCCGGCATGTGGAGTGTTCCTCTGGCTAAACAGGAACTTCGTCAGCTGGAACTCCCAATCCCCTTGCTCCATGCGTTTGAGAGTGTCCTTCGTGGCTCTCACCATTCACTCCGCCTGGCCATTGGTCATGGGATGGAAGGGCACCGAGTGGATGTGCCGAATGCAGAGGGAGTCCATGAAGTGCTGGAACCCTGCAGAGGTGAACGCCGTCCCGTTGTCCATCACAAGGGTGTCGGGCAGCCCGTGGGTGGCGAAGATACACCATAGTGCTTGGATGGCCACCTTGGTCAAGGTAGCCCGCACCAGGACTACCTCCAGCCACTTGCTGTAGCTGTCAACAACGAGAAAAAACTGCAGGGCCGGTCCAGGGCCAGTTAAGTCTAGATGGAGTCATGACCAGGGCTTGTCGGTCGACTCCCAGGACCAAACGGGGGCGTGAGAAGGGTCTGGGCACGACTCTTGACATTTGCCGCATCGATGGACCAGGTCCTCGATCTCTTTGTCCGTGCCTGGCCACCACATGTAGCTGCATGCCAGGGCCTTCATCCAGACAATTCCAGGATGTGACTCATGTAGGGCTGCCAGTACTTTGGCGTGGAGAGGCCCCAGGATAATTACCCTGGTCCCCCATAGTAGGCACCCCTTGTGGGTTGACAGCTCGTTCCGCCTTGCAAAATTGGGGCCTGGGTGATCGGGCCAAACCCTCCCCACCCAGTCTGAGACCCATGAGAGGACTCTATCCCGGGCCATGTGATGGGCCACATCCTGTACCTGGATGGGCTGGGCCGGGAGATCCTCAATGAGAGCCACGTGGAATGCTGGAGCCAGGTCCAGGTCGCAGGACAGCAACAGGAGATGGCTGAGGGCATTGGCATGTCCCATCGCTTTCCCAGGGCAGTGCACCAAGGAGTACCGGTATCCTGAAAGAAAAATAGACCACCACAGCACCCATGGGGACAGCATGTGCGGGGTTTGGCGGTGCGGAGCAAAGAGACCCAGGAGCGGCTTGTGGTCTGTGGCCACAGTGAACGACCTACCATACAGGTAGTTGTGGAATTTTTTCACTCCCGTGACTATGGCCAGCGCTTCCTTGTCTATTTGGGCGTAATTTCTTTTTGCCGCTGACAGGGTCCTGGAATAAAATACCACCGGCACCTCCTGCCCATCAGGAAGTTGATGGCTGAGGACTGCTCCCATACCATAGGGAGACGCATCACACGCCAGGACCACTGGGAGTGCCTCGTTGAAGTGGGC
Organism: Lepidodactylus listeri; assembly: GCA_029233225.1. Classification (NCBI taxonomy): domain Eukaryota; kingdom Metazoa; phylum Chordata; class Lepidosauria; order Squamata; family Gekkonidae; genus Lepidodactylus; species Lepidodactylus listeri. The sequence goes on from JARCFY010000022.1 coordinate 2,873,266, forward strand.
CAGGACCGCGTTGGACACCAGCAAGTCCTTGACAGCCTGGAACGCCGCTGCGTGTCATGGTCCCCACTCCCATTTTGCCCCCTTGTCCAGTAGCCGGTGCAACGACTCTGCAATCGCCGCCTTGTGGGCGAGGAAGACATGATAAAAATTGAGGAGGCCTAAGAACGCTTGCAGCTCTGCCTTCAAGGTGGGTCGCGGTGCCTCCATGATGGCCGATACTTTTTCTTTGGTTGGGTGGATGCCTTGGTGAATCCCAGGAAGGTCACTGATGGCACGCCTAAGATGCATTTATCCTTGCGCACCTTTAGGCCAGCGTCCTGGAAACGCTGCAGCGTGGCTCGTAGTCAGGTCTTGAAGATGGCAATGTCCGGAGCTGCAATCAGGATGTTGTTGAAAAATGGCTTCATTCTTGGAAGGCCTTTAAGAACAGAGTCCATTAGCTGCTGGAACAACCCAGGGGCAACGCTCACTCTGAACTGGAGCCACTTCACTTTAAATGCCCCCTTGTGGGTGACTGTTGTCTGCGCCTCTGCCGTGGCATTGTCCATGGGGAGTTGCTGGTAGGCCTGAACCAGATCCAGCTTTCCAAAAACCTTGGTTCCTGCGAGGGAGGCCAAGACATGGCTGACCACGGGCACCGGGTATGCGTGGCCTTGGAAGGCCAAATTCAAGGGGCACTTATAGTCTGCACAGATGCGGATTTCCTTGTTCGCCTTCATGGGCGTGACGATCGGGGTTTCCCACCTCACATGGGAGACTGGCTCCAGCACCCCTTGTGCCATGAGCTTATCTAACTCCGCTTCCACCTTGGGCTGGATTGCGAGCAGGGGCCATCGCGCTGCCACGTGGATGGGGCAGACGTTAGGGTCTAAGGCCAGGGAGATGGGTGGCCCCCTGTAGGAGCCCAAGGTGCCATTGAAAACGAAGGGGGAACTCGGCGCAGACTGACTCAAAGTCTGCTGATCCAATTTGGTTCACCTCTCGTATTTCCAGTCCTAGGGGTTTAAACCACGAGAGTCCCAGTAGGCTGACCAGGTCTCTTTCCACCACCAAAAGGTCCAGAAGCCCGTTAAAGTCCCGGAACTGCACCCTGAACTTCCCCAGCCCCCTAATTGTGACCAGGTTCTTTTGAAAGTCCTGGAGAACTAGTCCTGTGGGCTTACACAGCCGGGGCTCCCCCTTGGGACAGAGCCGCTTAAAGGTTGCAGCTGAAATTATCGAATAGGTGGATCCAGTGTCTAGCTCAAGGGAACAGGGGGCTCCTTCGATCCAAACGTGGACCGTAATTTTCCCGGGGAGGGGCTGGGGCAAGCTCAGTACCTGTTGATGTACAGCTACAATGCTATCTGCAGCCTCGTAGTGGGTGTTTTGGGAGTGACGATTGTCTTGGGAGCGACAGGCCTTCGCGATGTGCCCCGTGCATCCACAACCTCGGCAGGTTGTGTCCCAGAACCTGCAGGAACGTCTCTCGTGGGGGTCTCCGCAGCTTGCGCATGGTGGGGGTGGCCTGTGCTGGGAAACAGGAGAGCTGTGGCCGGAGCTCTGTTTTACAGGCCCAGGTAGGTTTGGACCACGTGCCAAGGTCCACATGGCGGTCGCCATTGCGGGAGCACATGGCGACCGCAGCGTCAATACACAACAAATTGTTATCGAGCTATCATTACATCCCGGGTGTCAAAGGACACCAAAAATAGTCCAAGATGTCTTCTGGAGTCATTGCAACATTTTCCCAAAAAATTGCACCGAAACGGACTGGGCGGGGGAGTGACAGCAGGTGTAAAAAAGATACCTTACTCGGAGCGAAAAATAGCAAACGATCTTTTACACTGCATCGGATTGGATACAGCCCCTCTTTTCCTCCCCCTTCGCCGAGACTATCTTCCCATCTGCCCTTTAGTAAATGGCACCTTTCACGAAGACGCGTGAGCCGACGTTGGTTGTAGGCAATTCCCGGCCCTTCATTACGGGCCCCCGTTCCTCCAATTCCTCCAGGACTTGTTTGCAAATGCAAAAGGCCAGGCGAGCCAAGTGTGGTATTTAGGCCCCAGTTTCCATTCAAGCCAAACAAACCCGGCAGCGTACATAATCAGCTCCTTGCAATTGGCCTAATAGAGCGCCTTCCTCCCTGTTTTCGCATCCTTGCCATGGGGTTAGCAGAAAGACATCACTTCGGTCACGTCTCAGTGCCCGCACTAGGGATTCAGCGGTGGCACAGGGGGAAAATCCGCAGGCGGGCTGCCAAATTCGGTTTTCAGAGAACTGAGAATGCTTTTAAAATGCGGAAAGGGTCTAGTCCTCATGGCAGGGACTCAGCCGGCATCTCTGTTGACGCAGGCTGAGATTATCTCTGAAGTATTTTTAAAAAAACATCCCTTGTTTATTTATTTGTTTGTTTGTTTGTTTTGATTGATTGATTGATTGAACGTTTATACCACCCTCCCAGCTGAGGCCGGCTCAGGGCGAGTTACAGACAGACAAAATTCTAAAATACATATAGATAATAAATACAACATTAAAAGAAGAAGAGGAGGAGGAGGAGAGCTCTGAGACAGCTGTCCTTGAGAGAACAGCTGGTACAGAGCTATGGCTTGCCCAAGGTCATCCAGCAGGTGCAAGTGGAGGAGTGGGGAATCGAACCCGGTTCTCCCAGATTAGAGTCCGCGCACTTAACCACTACACCAAACTGGCTCATGCCAAGAAGAAGAGGAGGAGGAGGAGGAACACCCATGGAACACCCCCCAAATTCCCCCACCAGAGCAGAGGTAAGACCTGGTGATCCTAGCATGATTTCAGTAGAACTTGGTCACCAACAAAACATCTTTACCCTTAAGGATCTTTTCTAAGCTCCTTCATGGCTGCCCTCCCGAGTTTCAATCTCCTTCTGACTTCTTGGGTGTAGCCTCTCTTTTGGTTGATGATGGAGCCAAGGAACAGAAAACATAGAACGAGGTCAGTTTCTTCCTCATCACCCTTAAAGTTGTGTAATTCCCCAGTGGTCCTCGCTTCGGTCTTCTTGATCTTCAGGTGTAATCCTGCTTTGGTACCTTCTGCTTTAACCTGCACCAGTTACAATGTAGAAGGACTTAATTCTGCTTATGACCCCGCTGTGAGACAACTGTAGTGGTGGACACAGGAAGCAACAACTTTCAAAGGGGATTAGATAGATTCATGGAGGATATGTTTCTCAATGGCTAGTAGCCATAGTGACTGAGGGGAACCTCCACATTCAGAGGCACTACGCCTCTGGATCCCAAAGCCAGGAGGCAACATCAGGGGAAGACCTCGGCCTCTCTGCCCTGATTTTGGCCCTCCAGAGGAACTGGGTGGCCACTGTGTGAGACAGGATGCTGAACTAGATGGACCACTGGTCTGATCCAGCAGGGCTCGTCTGATGCTCTTCTGAAGGCCTCAGCCCATGTGTCCTGTTGTTGGCCCTCCAGAGGAACTGGTTGGCCCCAGTGTGAGGCAGGATGCTGGACTAGATGGACCCTCACTGGTTTGATCCAGCAGGGCTCTTCTGAGGTTCTTGTCAGGGGAAGGCCTTGGCCTCTCTGCCCTGTTGTTGGCCCTCCAGAGGAACTCGTTGGTTGTTGTGTGAAAGAGAATGCTGGACCAGATGGACCTTCCCTGGTCTGTAACAGCAGGGCTCTTCTGATGTTCTTATCAGGGGAAGGCCTTGGCCTCCGTGCCCTGTTGTTGACCATCCAGAGGAACTGGTTGGCCACCGTGTGAGACAGGCTGCTGGGCTAGACGGCCTACTGGTCTGATCCAGCAGGGCTCTTCCGATGTCCTTAACTGTGTATCTGCTCTCGTTCCAACTGATTTCAACAGGACTCGCTGTCTGGGTAATGCGTGCCACCTACATGCAAAACGACTGCGGCAATCTCCCTGCGTCAAAAGTCGGAGGCTCGGAAGCCGCCCGACACGACGAGAAAGCTTGGCTGCTCGTCTCTGCAGAGCCGGGAGGGAGGTGGGGGGGGGGAGGAAAAACAGCTTTTACTATAATTAGAACTTGGCCCTTTTGGAACTGGAATTTGGAACTGACCCCGAGCTTGTGAAATAATTAGTCCAAGAGTGCAAAACGCAGCCTTTTTTTTTTTTTTTTGGAGCCGCCTAATCTACTCCATATGCATCTTCCCAGCAGGAGCTCTCATTAATCAAAGAGGGCCACGCACTTCAAAGTGCTCCGCACACGCCACCGCCGCATCCATCACGCCGCTATTAAATGTGTTATGGCAGCGCTTGATAAATATAATGTCTTTGATCTTCTGATAATTTTGGGCACGGATGGGTACCACCGAGGAATTCCCTGGGCATCTGTCGCCGGCAAAGGTAGGCACTGTCTGTCTCGGTTCCAGAATTCCCCCTCAATGTGCTCTCGGAAACAACAAATAAAGTCTGTAAGATCCAAGGGTGGATTAGGGAATGCAGGACCCTGGACCCTTTCTGACCTATCAGAGACCTTCCAGCTAAGCCTTGGCTAGAGACACCTAGGGTTACCAACCTCCCGGTGGCCTCTGGAGATGATCTTACTCTTACAAGTGATCTCCAGAGGACCAAGATCAGTTCCCCTGGAGAAAATGGCTGCTTTGGATGGTGGACTCTATGGCTTTATGCCAAAATCTCTAGGTATTCCCCAATGCAGAGCTGGCAATCCAAGCACACCTGGGATTGGTCTCTGTAGTAAGCCCCTCGGGGGAAGTTCCTAAGCAAGGGGGTAAATTACAGCTACACCAAGACAAGATCTTTTCATGTCTACAGTTTTGGCGAGAGGGCAAGATTCCAGGTTTTATATTGCAGCAAGAAGAAGACAGAGCATCACTGCCCCAGACATAAGAACACAAGAGAAGCCGTGTTGGATCAGGCCAGGGGCCCATCCAGTCCAACACTCTGTGTCACACAGTGGCCAAAACCCAGGTGCCATCAGGAGGTCCACCAGCAGGACCAGAACTCCAGAAGCCCTCCCACCGTTGCCCCCCAAGCACCAAGAAGAAAGAGCATCACTGCCCCAGACAGAAGAACACAAGAGAAGCCATGCTGGATCAGGCCAGTGGCCTATTCAGTTCAACACTCTGTGTCACACAGTGGCCAAAACCCAGGGGGCCATCAGGAGGTCCATAAGTAGGGCCAGAACTCCAGAAGCCCTCCCACTGTTGTCCCTCAAGCACCAAGAAGACAGAGCATCACTTGCCCCAGACAGAGTGTTCCATCTATCCCTTGTGGCTAATAACCACTGATGGACCTCTGCTCCATATTTTTCTCCAATCTGTGTTCTCGTGCCCTCTTTTGGCCATCCTCTGATGCTCCACCCACCCTGCCTTAGGTGCTTTTCCTGTTCTCTTGTTCACAAGCCCTCTTGCTGCCTGATAGCCTGCCTAATCACATGGGCAATTTTGGCAGGCTACACAGCAGCAAAGCGCCAGGAGGGCAGGACAAGCCTTTGGGCTCAGCAGCAAGGCTCCCCTGGGTGGAGCAGGATGGCACCAGGGGCAAGAAGGGGCAATCAAGAAGGTTCAGTCCTGGAGGACAGGTCTATCTGTGGCTACCAGCCATGGTAACTGAGGGGAACCTCCATGTTCAGAGGCAGTCAACCCCTGAAGTCCAGTGCCAGGAAGCAACAGCAGAGAAATGCCTCGGCCTCTATGTCCTGTTGTTGGCCCTCCAGAGGAACTGGTTGGCTACTGTGTGAGACAGGATGCTGGACTGATCCAGCAGGGTCTTCTTAGGTTCTTCTCAGAGGAAAGCTTCATCCTCGGTGCCATATTGTTGGCCCTCCAGAGGAATTGGATGGCCACTGTGTGATGAAGGATGCTGGATGAGATGGAGCCTCACTGGTCCAATCCATCAGGGTCTTCTTAGGTTCTTCTCAGAGGAAAGCTTCATCCTCGGTGCAATATTGTTGGCCCTCCAGAGGAACTGGATGGCCACTGTGTGATGAAGGATGCTGGATGAGATGGAGCCTCACTGGTCCAATCCATCAGGGTCTTCTTAGGTTCTTCTCAGAGGAAAGCTTCATCCTCGGTGCCATATTGTTGGCCCTCCAGAGGAATTGGATGGCCACTGTGTGATGAAGGATGCTGGATGAGATGGAGCCTCACTGGTCCAATCCATCAGGGTCTTCTTAGGTTCTTCTCAGAGGAAAGCTTCATCCTCGGTGCAATATTGTTGGCCCTCCAGAGGAACTGGATGGCCACTGTGTGATGGAGGATGCTGGATGAGATGGAGCCTCACTGGTCCAATCCATCAGGGTCTTCTTAGGTTCTTCTCAGAGGAAAGCTTCATCCTCGGTGCCATATTGTTGGCCCTCCAGAGGAATTGGATGGCCACTGTGTGATGAAGGATGCTGGATGAGATGGAGCCTCACTGGTCCAATCCATCAGGGTCTTCTTAGGTTCTTCTCAGAGGAAAGCTTCATCCTCGGTGCAATATTGTTGGCCCTCCAGAGGAACTGGATGGCCACTGTGTGATGAAGGATGCTGGATGAGATGGAGCCTCACTGGTCCAATCCATCAGGGTCTTCTTAGGTTCTTCTCAGAGGAAAGCTTCATCCTCGGTGCCATATTGTTGGCCCTCCAGAGGAATTGGATGGCCACTGTGTGATGAAGGATGCTGGATGAGATGGAGCCTCACTGGTCCAATCCATCAGGGTCTTCTTAGGTTCTTCTCAGAGGAAAGCTTCATCCTCTGTGCGATATTGTTGGCCCTCCAGAGGAACTGGATGGCCACTGTGTGATGGAGGATATTGGACTAGATGGAGCACTGGTGTGATCCAGCAGGGCTCTTCTGATGTTCTGAATCAGGATAGCCTCAGTAACTGGACAGCCTTGTCCATCTGCCCCAGGGAAGCTCAAAGGGTCTGGAGGCAGGGAGCGAGCGTGGATGGGAGAATGATGGCTCTCTAGGCCCAGGTGGGTCAAGGCAGGGCGTGGCCGTGGAGGACAGGGAACACAGGAGGATGGAGCATAGTTTAAGGGCCAGGTGTGGAGCTGTAAAGTGTATCTGTAAAGTACCATAAAGACGCAGCTGACTTATTGTGTCTCCAAGGGGTTTTCAAGGCCAGAGACATTCAGAGGTGGTCTCCTATCACCTTCTCTCCATAGTGACTCCGGAATCCCACGGCAGTCTCCCATCCAAATACTAACCAGGGCTGACCCGGCTTAGCTTCTGAGATCTGATAAGATTGGGCCGGCCTAGGCCATCCAGGCCAGGGCGGCAGGTGGATGGGGCTCTAAAACGGGATGAAGGGGAAACAGGAGGAGGCCGGCTGGAGGAGAAGGATGCAGATTGCCATGTTGTGGCCCCTCTCGTGAAAAACAAAGTGTAGCCCTGTGGGTGAAGTGAACCTGCGTGTGGATTGGTGAATAAAGCAGCCTGGGCAGGCGGTTTTCAGGTTGGTCCAGATATGATGTTTCCCTTAGGGTTGCCAATCACCAGTTGGGGGCGGGGGATCCCTGGTTTGGAGGCCCTCCCCCTGCTTCAGGGTTATCAGAATGTGGGGGGGGGAGAGGAAATGTCTGTTGGGTGCTCCATTTTACCCTATGGAGACTGGCCCCCATATGTTATAATGGAGAGTAGATCTGTGGGCATCTGGGGCTTGGGGGAGGCTGTTCTTTGAGATAAAGGCACCAGATTTTCAGCATAGCATCTGGTGCCCCTCCTCAAAAAAAAAACACCCAAGTTTCAACAAGATTGGACAAGGGGGTCCAATTCTAAGAGCACCAAAAGAAGGTGCCCTTATCCTCCATTATTTCCATTGGAGGGAAGGCATTCAAAAGGGATGCAGTCCCTTCAAATGGGATGGCTAGAACTCCCTTCAGAGTTCTCATAGCCAAGATGCCCCCTCTGTGTGGATATCTAAATAAGCCCATCAGGGGCACCCAGGGGGCAAAGAGGTTTCCCTGCACACTTGGGGCACTCCCCAGGTGTGCAGAAAAATCTGAAATGTTGAAAAACTATACGGAGGATACTTAAATCCCCCCCAAAAGTAAAAGCGCATTTTCTGCACATGTGCAGAGAATGCACTGGGAACTGTGCCTCACCGCTGTTTCCAAGAAGGGGGAGGAAGGTTTGGCGGGCCTGATGGCTGAGAACCACACAGGCCTTATCGCCAGTGCCAGGGGGGCGAGAGAAGGCTTGGCAGGCCTGGTGGCTGGAAGCTGCACAGGCCTCACCACTGGTGTGGGGGAAGGTTTGGTGGGCCCAGCGGCCTCGCTTGCTGGGCTTCCCTGTGGCCACTTCCTCCTCCTCCATGTGGAGCTCCTGTTGCTTCGGTGAGAGAGTAATGGAGCATACTCTCCCCCCTCCACAAGTACCGCAGGTCCCCGCTTCTCGTCTCTTTTCTAAACTGAAAAGTCTTCAACTCTTCAGCCTTTCCTCCCAGGGAAGGGGCACCAATCCCCTAATCATCTTGGTCGCCCTCCTCTGTACTTCCGTGCCGTCAGCATGTTAACAACGCCCTATTCCAAAACCACGCGTTAGATTGACCATTGGTCTGATGCGGCAGGACTTGTCTCTTCACACACAGCAACACGAACTCTGGGGCGTGTAAGTGATAATCCCCACAACGTCCCCATCCTGCAAAGTACATATCAGATGCCCCACTGTCTGGGTATCCACATGTTAGGTGAAGCCGCCGCCGCCGCCGAAGGAGATGAAACAAGGTTACGCCGCAGCCCTTTTTATCTCGTGACATTTCCAGAGCCTGACGCAGCAGTCCTGTTCTTCCTCTTTGTCCTTCCGCACAAAGATAGCGCACCCATTCATCAAGCGCCTTCAAAAGCGTAATTGGTACATTAAAAAGGTATCATTTGGAAAGCGCATAACTCCCCAGGCAAGATACACGGATTAATAGAGTCAGTCCTCCCGGATCGTGCTCCCGCTTCCCCTCTTCCTTTCTAATGAATTCCGAACGCACTGAGACTTTTAATCTGCAAACTGCCAATCATTCGCGTTTCGACCCAACCCAGCCCTGTGGCTGTTCATTTCTTTCAATGCTGGTCAGATTATACGCCAGTTTGTGTAGGCCTTTCCTTTGGTCAAATCGGGTGCACCAAAGGTTTGTCAGGGAGACGTGAACTCATGCCAGGTGCTGCAGTGAGTGATTTGACCCAGTGTGCTGATGAATGTTCCCTCTAAGGTGAGTTAGTGTGAGCTAGCTCACAGTTTTTTTAGCCTCCGGCTCACACAGTTTTGTCTTGGCTCAGAAAGCATGGCTCCAGAGCAAACTGATTTATGCAGCAGCCAAGGCACTCACTCACAGCCTTAATGCCAGGAGCTCACAAGGTAGAATTTTTGCTCACAAGACTCCACAGCTTGGAGGGAGCATTGGCTCCTGGATTTGGGTCAGGAAATTCCTGGAGATTTGGAGGTGGATCCTGAGTGAGGAGGGACCTTAGGTAAAGGCAAAGGTTCCCCTGGCTCGAAAGCCAGTCAAATCCGACTCTAGGGTTGTGGTGCTCATCTCCGTTTCCAAGCTGAAGAGCCAGCACTGTCTGAAGACGTTTCCATGGTCATGTGGCCGGCATGACTGGATGCTGAGGCACACGGAATGCTACTCACAAGACTCCAAAGCTTAGAGGGAGCATTGCATGACCATTCGTGCCATTTTCCTACCCCATACCTCGAGGAGGGAAACATCGTACACCTTGTTTTTAAACATAGCTGCATCGTACATTGTGTGGTCGAGGCGATGAGGGGAGAATCCCAGGAGATCTTCAGGCACCCCCTGGAGTTTGGCCAACATAAAGTTGGAGGATGTTGGAATGTCCTGAGGAATTTATTGATTAGATTTTTTATTGATTGATCGATTTTTAGTCGCCACTCACCTGAAGGGTCTTGTGGCGACTTGCAACATTAAAACCAAATAAGGTAAAAACAACAACAACATAAAAACAAAGAAGAAGAGGAGGAGGAGATGACTGGATTTATACCCTGCCCTTTACTTGGAGTCTCAGAGAAGCTTACAATCTTCTTTCCCTTCCCCTCCCCACAGCAGACACCCTTTGAGGTAGATGGGGCTGAGAGAACTCTGAGAGAACTGCTCTCGAGAGAACAGCTCTGAAAGAACTTGTGCCTGACCCAAGGTCACCCAGCTGGCTGCACGTGGAGGAGTGGGGAATCAAACCCCATTCTCCAGATTAGAGTCCACTGATCTTAACCACCATACCAAACTGGCTATCACTGTACCAGTATTAAAACAGCCCAAACGTTCGGTTACTCTCCAAAGGCCAGCCTAAACAATTTGGCTTGGCATGCCTTGTGGAAACTAAACAAGTCTGGCAGGGCACAGGTGTCATCCAAGAGTGTATTACACAGGGAGGGGCCACAGCTGAGAAGGCCCTTCCCCTGGTGACAACTAACTGAGCCTGCTAAAGGCCCTTAGATGATGACCGAAGGGAGCATGGGGGGTTGGAATGTAATGGGAGAGGCACCCCTGTAAGTACAAGGGTCCCAGACAGTTGATGACTTTGCAGCAGCTGCCCCCACCCTGGGGGGGCACACGGGCCAATTTGTGTCCTTTTCATACCATGTTTACAGCATTTGAACACCGGCAATATGCTCTGTCTCATTTATGTACCAGTTTTATGTTCAGCCGGGGGGGGGGGGGCGGTGTTGAAAAATTGTGTTAGGTTTAATGGGACTGAGGAAGCAAAAAATAGTGTGAAAATAACAGGTTTCAAGAGGAAGCAGAAATAATACGTGGGGGGTAAGTCAAAATAGCGCCACTGAGAAATTCAGAAGCGTACCTCTCCTGGCGAAACCTTCCCAGTTTGGTGTAGTGGTTAAGTCCGCGGACTCTAATCTGAGAGAGCCAGGTTTAATTCCCCACTCCTCCACTTGCAGCTGCTGGATGACCTGGGGCGAGCCATAGTTCTGGCACAGCTGTCCTTGAAAGGGTAGTTTCTGTCAGAGCTCTCTCAGCCCCACTTACGTCAGAGGGTGTCTGTTGTGGGGAGGGGAAGGGAAAGGAGATCGTAAGCCGCTCTGAGTAGTGGGGTAGCACTAGTTTGGCTAGTTTGGGTAGTGAAGGGTGGGGTATAAATCCTCTCTTCTTCTTCTTCTTCTTCTTCCCAACTCAGCTGAACATCAAACCCATGCCCAAAGAATTCAATAGATACATGAAGGGTGTCTTCGTTCCAGATTCAGTTTCTCAGTTGAGCAAGGAATGAGTGGAACCATGGAGATCGGCTTCTACAGGTTCTGATAAAGAAGACATTTCCGAGGTTGCAGCCCTATTCAAATCCGATGCAGCTCGCCGTGTGCTCAAATCAGATGCAGCCATTTCTCTTTTCACCCAAGAAGCATCAAGCTCTTCCCTCTCATAATCTTATTACAGGCCCGGGACTGTGGTAACTCATCCCCTGAGGCGACTTCTCCGTATTCGGTGGGTGGGTGCTATAAAAAGCACGTCATTTCCATAGCAATTAGAATGTGGGTGACCCAGAATTTCATTGGAATTTGCCATCTTCTGCAGCGTGGGGTGCCGACTTTCCTTCCCTCCCTCTTTTCAAACTCCAGAACTGTTTGAACATTTCTTAGGACCTCTCCTCTAGGTCTGTAGCTCGGCAGTTCAAGACCTGAGTGCCGCATGACAGAGTGAGCTCCTGTCTCTGGCCCAGCTCCTGCCAACCTAGCAGTTCAAAAGCAAGAAATTGCAAGTAGATAAATAGGGACTGCTTTGGTGGGAAGGTAACAGTGTTCCGTGCACCTCAGGCATCTCGTCATGCCATGGAGAATTCTTCGGACAGCACTGGCTCTTCGGCTTGGAAACGGGGATGAGCACCGCACCCCTAGAGTCAGATTCGACTGGCTTTTGAGCAAGGGATACCTTTACCTTTACCTAACTTGATAATCTGTGCTGTATCGATCTTGAATATGCTGTTCAGGTGTGTTTGTAAGCCGCAAACCTACTTTTGATTTACTGATATTCATTGCAGGAATCTCATGTTCAGTGTTCTGAGCCTAGGACCTAGGGGGAAACATGAAATGACTGGGCATTGCGAGCTTTTGTACATAAATTACTTCATGTGCTGGTTAAGAATATGAGAAGGTATCCTGACACAGACTGCGGGCTATGTGTTTGTTTACAAAACTATAGTCTTCCTCAGAGAAATAACTACAACTCTTATGAGGCAGTGCAAGAATAGAGAGATAGCAATATATAGTGGTCAGTCTCAGTCTACTATCTGGGAAGTCTAGGTTCAAAATCCCCAGTCTACAAAGGAAATGTGATCAGTGAACTTGGTCTGGACACACACTCTCAGCCTAATCCACCTCACTGGCTTGTTGTTATTCCTCATCTAAATAGTTCATATTGCTTTCCTACTGAGAAAGACTGGATCATGAGGGCATGAATACAGTGAAAAGGGGGAGGGAACCCAGTTGCACCCAGGAGAGCCCTGGCATAATGAGCCCAACAAAACACACACTGTAGCAAGGCACACAAAAGATCTTACTTTGAATAAAACTTCATTGGTCTTAAACATGCTTTGTATTTCTCCCATGTGATTGAGGCGGCTGGACAAAACAAGGCAGGAGGAAGGAAAGGAGACTCATCCAATGTAGGGGAAGAAAGGCTTGCCTTTGTCTCCTGTGCAATTGAGGCAGCCTGGCCATAAAGCAAGCTCTGGCTCATTCCCTCCCCCTGGGAGGAAGAGAGGGAGGAGCCTCAGCCAGTGCAGGGAATAGAAGCTTGCCTATCTATCTCTCCTGAGTGACTGAGAGAATCTGGCAAAGCAAGCTATGATGACGCAGCAGCAGCAGAACTGGAAGAGAAGAAGCAGGAGACAGCCAATTCTTGCGGGCCAGATAAAAGCCCGCCGAGTACCCGATCCAGCCCGTGGGCCACATGTTTGGTCTAGTGCTTAAGAGTGGTGGACTCTAATCTGGGAGAACCGGGCTTGATTCCCCACTCCTCCACCTGCAGCTGCTGGTGTGACCTTGGGTCAGTCACAAGTTCTCTCAGAGCTGTTCTCTCAAAGGCGGTTCTTGAAAGTGCTCTCTAAGCCCCACCTACCTCCCAGGGTGCCTGTTGTGGGGAGGGGAAAGGAAAGGAGTTTATAAACTGCTCTGAGACTCCAAGGGAAGAGCGGGGTATAAATCCAATCCCTTCTCTTTCTTCATCCTTATGTTTAAGAATACTTTTCCAGCTCCTTCACAGCTGTCCTTCCCAGTCTCTGTCTCTTTCTGATTTCTTGGTTGCAGTCTCCCTTTTCGTCGATGACGGAGCCCAAGGAATAGAAAATCTCAGACCATTTTGATTTCTTCACCACCAGCCTTAAAGTGGTGTGATTCCCCAATAGTCCTCACTTTTATCGTCTTGAGCTCTTCAGCGACTGGTACAACAATATTCCTAATGGCGATTCTTTCCCTTTGGAACCCCTTAGAGACCCTGATGCATTTTTTGGTAGAGGTATTCTGACCCGTCGCTGTCCGTTGGCCTGGTGTGGATCAATACCTGTTTGTGGCCGACATTAAAGAAACAACATGGTTTCGCATAACAATGTCCGTGTTCAATGTTTTGTGCATTATTAGATCTCACACTATGGACAGCGCATCGATCCACAGGTGTAACGGGCAGGGACGCCAGGTGCTAGCCGAGGCCAGCTTTTATTGGTTTGGATTTTAAAAGGCATTGATTACCCGCAAGAGTAGTTTTGGATTTATGTTGATTTTAATGCAGCCCCCCAAAAATATACGATTGGTCTTTACGGCATGCTGGGAGAATGTCGGCTTAAACTCTCACGTCTGATTAAATCATCGATTTTCATCTCCGATGGATCATTTTTACTGTTAATTGTATTGCTATTTATGAAAGATTGGGAGAAAATAGGAAGAAAAATGCTTCAGACTCGGCCAGACGTTCCAGGAGAGGATAAGAGGGGGGCCGGGAAACAGAGTGGAGTGTCAAACTCTACTGGGGAAAGTTGCTAATCTTGTTGAAATGTGATGCCTTCCTTTCCTTCGGGTCACACACCTGGACCTCAGCCTGCCAACTGAACTGTTCCCGTTGGGCCTCTGGACATTTAATTTACCATCTGCTAATCTCCGCACATCAGACTTCTCATAAAATCACATCTAAACCCTGCAGACTGAAAAGAAGTAGCCGGCCGAAAGAGGTCTGACCCTCTGGATTTTTCTCCCAGCCTTCCCAGGAGAATTCAGAGTCAAACTGAGAGCCAGTTTGGTGCAGTGGTTAAGTGCACCTGCTCTAATCTGGGAGATCTGGGTTCGATTCCCCACTCCTCCTCATGCAGCTGCCGGTGTGACTGTGGGTCAGTCACACGTTCTCTCGGAGCTGTTCTCTCAAGGGCAGTCCTCGAAAGAGCTCTCTCAGCCCCACCTGCCTCACAGGGCGTCTGTTGTGGGGAGGGGAAGGGAAAAGAGATTGTAAGCCACTCCGAGACTCCTTCGGGTAGTGAAGGGCAGGGTATAAATCCAATCTCTTCTCTTCTTCGTCTAGAGTAATGGGCTGGACATTGTGTGAGACAGGATGCTAGACTAGATGGACTACCGGTCTAACCCAGCGAGGCCTTTTCTTACGTTCTGAAGTTTTAAATCAATAACAAATGCAAATGAACATCTCCTTCCTATTAAACCCTTCTCCCACCCCCCTTATTCTTGCCTACCTGAAACAGTATCGTTGGGAAAGGAAACAAAACTCAGCGCTAATGAGGTGTTTAAATTTCCGTTAGTGCCTACACCTTGCAGTCCCTCGTTTTATGAATGAATGCAGTCACTAAATTAAAAGTGAAATGAGGCAGTAAATCATTGATTGGGCTACCTCTGAAGTCTCCGCCGCTATTCCTTCATCCGAGAACAACAACAACAACAAAGTGGGGGGATAGGTTTTTCGTTGAACTTCCCAGAAATGATGAATTACGTTTTCTTTTCTCCCCCTGCTGAAAAATGAGGGTTTCCCAGAAAGTCAAATTTCAGCTTTATTAAAAAAAAAAAAAAAAGCATTAGAACTTATACAACCAAACATTTTGGATTTTGTAAACAGGCCTGTAGGAGGAAAGGCAGCGTGGTATAGTCCGATCTCTTCAGATCTTGGAAGCTAAGTGGGGTCAGTACTTGGAAGGGAGACCTCCAAGGAAGACTGTGCAGAGGAAGGCAATGGCCAACCACCTCTGCTTCTCACTCGCCTTGAAAGCCCCTTGTTGGGGTCATCGTAAGTCTTGGAAGGGAGACCTCCAACAAAGACTTTGCAGTGGAAGGCAATGGCCAACCACCTCTGCTTCTCACTCGCCTTGAAAGCCCCTTGTTGGGGTCATCGTAAGTCTTGGAAGGGAGACCTCCAAGGAAGACTTTGCAGTGGAAGGCAATGGCCAACCACCTCTGCTTCTCACTCGCCTTGAAAGCCCCTTGTTGGGGTCATCATAAGTCTTGGATGGGAGACCTCAACGGAAGACTGTGCAGAGGAAGGCAATGGCCAACCACCTCTGCTTCTCACTCGCCTTGAAAGCCCCTTGTTGGGGTCATCATAAGTCTAGGATGGGAGACCTCAACGGAAGACTGTGCAGAGGAAGGCAATGGCCAACCACCTCTGCTTCTCACTCGCCTTGAAAGCCCCTTGCTGGGGCCATCATAAGTCTTGCATGGGAGACCTCCAAGGAAGACTTTGCAGAGGAAGGCAATGGCCAACCACCTCTGCTTCTCACTCGCCTTGAAAGCCCCTTGTTGGGGTCATCATAAGTCTAGGATGGGAGACCTCCAAGGAAGACTGTGCAGAGGAAGGCAATGGCCAACCACCTCTGCTTCTCACTCACCTTGAAAGCCCCATGCTGGGGTCAGCATAAGTCTTGGATGGGAGACCACCAAGGAAGACTCTGCAGAGGTAGGTGATGGCCGACCACCTCTGAGGATGAGATGGCTAGACAGTGTTATCAATGCAACAAACATGAAATTGAGCAAGCTTTGGAGGACGGCAGAAGACAGGAGGGCCTGGCATGAGGTGGTCCAAGGGGTCGCAAAGAGTTGGACTCGACTGTACGACTGAACAACAAATCTGAAACCTATATAAGGTAACCCCTACGAAACCCATAAGAACATAATAGCCCTGCTGGTTCAGACCAGTGAGGGTCCATCCAGTCCAGCCTGTCTCACACAGTGACCAGTCAGTTCTTCTGGAGGGCCAACAATGGGGCATTGCTGTAAAAAAAAAAAAAAACGTGTGAAATTTAATTTAATTTAATTTCAGATGTTTTTTATTTTTATTTTTTTGCAGCAAGTCTTTTCTAGTTCATTTTGTATCCCTGTTGTACAATTGTATTGTATTATGGTATAACCCAATTTGTTCCTCATTGTGTTTGACCTCTGAAGAAGGCCTAAACAGGCCAAAATGAGTCAGGTCACAATTTTGGAATTTTTATATGAGGTGTAATTGGGCCCTTATATATATATATATATATATATTCTAATAAATACATGTATTTTTATATTACCTCTTTAGGTTCTTGGTCCCAGGTTTCAGGGTTCAATTTGTTCCCCCTTTTTGTCCCCTGCTTTAGTTCTCAACCTGTTTTTCAGGAGCTCGACAGGTTCTAGAGGCCAAGGTGATTTCCTGACATTCTTACTTCTGTGATTTGAAAGCCAGACTACCATTTCGGAGTTGGGGGAGGGAGTATTTTGGAGGCGGTAAGAAGGCCTCTTCCTCCATGTTTTTGTACCCGCCACTCTTCCAGAAGACCAGTCTGTGGCGTTTCGGGAACAGAGTGTTCCGCTGATGAATTGTTCTCCATCTATCACGGCTGCGGCCGGGTTTTGATAAACAACATTCTAATGTATCACTGGATCATCACCGGTGGCACTCGGATGATGTATTAGATGAGCGCCCCATCAACGCGCTGATATCCCCTTGACGGTTTGGGGAAACAGGTGGCGGCGTCACGCAAGAACGAAGGGAGAGCAGGGGAGAAAACTCTGCTTCAACTTTTTTTCCGGGGGGTGGGGGTGGGATGTGAATCCGCAGCCATTCGTGCAATAGACTAAGGGACTGAGCCCATACTCTGAGCCAGGCGTATGAACAGGATGATATGGGGACAGAGTGTGAACTACATGGGGAGGGTCCAGGGCTAAGTACTTGGCACGCAGAAGGTTCCAGGTTCAATTCCTGGCATCTCCAGATTTCAGATCAGGTGGTAGGTGAGGGGAAAGACCTGAGATCCTGGAGAGCTGCTGCCAGTCTGAGTAGACAACTGAACTTGACGGACCAAGGGGTTTGCTTGGGAAGGGGCCATGGCTCAGTGCTAGAACATCTTCTTGGGATGCAGAAGGTCCCAGGTTCAATCCCCGGCATCTCCTGTTGAAAGAACGAGGCAGTAGGTGATGTGAAACTCCTCTGCCTGAGACCCTGGAGAGCCGCTGCCAGTCTGAGTAGACAATACTGACTTCGATGGACCAATGATCTGATCCAGTATACGGCAGCTTCATGTGTACATGGTGGTGGTGACGGATGTAGATGCACTCTGAAGTTCATGTACATTGGTCGAACTCACTCATCACCAGTTGATGCTTTCCTTTGCAGCAGAAGCATCCCAAAGTGCTTCAGATCACTGCTTTAGGAGTGAACCTCCCCATCCAGAGGCAGTAAACCTTTGAATATCAGTGCTAGGAGGACAAGGCCTTAACCTCTATGCCCCGTCTGTTGGCCCTCTGGGTCACCTGACTGGCCGCTGTGTGAAACAGGATGCTGGACTAGATGGACCACTGGAATGATCCAGCAGGGCACCTCTGAAGGCTTGAATTCCAGGGGTGGCTTAGAGAGGCACCATGAATCTCTAAGAGTGAGCAAGAACATAGAAGAAGGGGGAGGAGGAGGAGGAGGAAGAGATTGGATTTATACCCTGCCCCCCTCCCCACACCTTGTGAGGTAGGTGGGGCTGAGAGAGCTCTTTCAAGGACTGCTCTTGAGAGAACAGCTCTGAGAGAATTTGTGACTGGCCCGAGGTCACGCCAGCAGCTGCATGTGGAGGAGTGGGGAATCAAACCCGGATTAGAGTCCACGCTCCTAACCACTACACCAAACTGGTACACATAACATATTGATAATGCATTTTGGCTGAAATTTTTCCACCCGGTTATAAAGAAGCTTTTCCATCGTTTGCCCATTCCAGCTGAATATAGTTTTTTCTTCTTTTAAATGTGCCAACCAACGTCTCTTCAGAAATTGACAAGCCTGCCCCCTTTGGTATTGAAACACAACTGCAGCTCTAGTTAAAAAATTTTTTTAAAAGGACAAGGGAGTGGTCTGCCAAAGTGTTCTGCTGGATATAAAAGATGTCCTTCGGTGTAGATGTAATTAAATTACCTCCCTTCATTGGAATGCAATAAAAGCTGATCTAACTGGAAACGGGTTTCTGTTTCAACTCCTTCATTGTGTTTTTGCAGTATGATTAAGGACAAACTCCAAAGCGATGACAGATGGAAGAAGATTGCTGGGGGGGGGGGGTGATGCTGGGCAAACATATGTGGACTTTTGGGGTTCCGGGACACAGTCTCCAAAGCCAACAGCAACTCTTTTCATCCACCGCATTGGGGAAGGTCAACCAAAATGACCAAAGGGGTGGTGGAATGTCCTTATTCTTTAATGAAGCAAGGTAAAGTCTAAACATTCCTCCCACCAATGAGCAAAAACTCAGTGCAGCGACCGTCCCCTGCAATCGAGGAGAGGGGTCTCCAACGTGGCGCCCACTTTATGTCCAGTGTGCCTCCCTACAGAATTAAATGAAATGATTTTATGCTGGGCATCTAGCGATGTAATATCGAATTGACCACTAGAGGGAGATAAAAACCATTTTGAACAGGAAAACGAAATCGGAAGTAACAGGAACACACAAGTGAGGGAAACGGGAATGCGCCAAAGCTCTGTGTCTCTAAGGTGGGACACGCTTGTTCTTGGCTTGGCTTGATGTCCACAGGACAGGTGTTGGGATGGCCACAGGAATAAACAGCTTTAAAGGAGAATTAAATAAATTCATGGAGGATAAGTCTAACAATGGCTACTAGCCATGGTGACTGAGGGGAACCTCCGTGTTCAGAGGCACTAATCCTCTAAATCACAGGAGGAAACCTCAGGGGAAGACTTTGGCCTTTATGCCCTGCTGTTGGCCCTGCAGAGGAACTGGCTGGCCACTGTGTGAGACAGGATGCTGGACTAGATGGACCCTCACTAGTCTGATCCAGCAGGGCTCTTCTGATGTTCTTCTTGAGGGAAGGCCTCGGCCCCTAAGCCCTGTTGTTGGTCCTCCAGAGGAACTGGTTGTCCACTGTGTGAGACAGGATGCTGGACTACATGGACCCTCAATGGTCTGCTCCAGCAGGGCTCTTCTGGTGTTCTTCTCGGGAAGGCCTCGGCCTCTGTGCCCTGTTGTCGGCCCTCCAGAGGAACTGGCTGATCCTTGTGTGAGACAGGATGCTGGACTAGAGGGACCACTGGTCTGATACAGCAGGGCTCTTCTGGTGTTCTTCTCAGGGGAAGGCCTTGGGCTCTATGCTCTGTTATTGTCCCTCCAGAGGAACTGGTTGTCCACGGTGTAGGACAGCTCCTGGACTAGATGTACCATTGGTCTGATCCAGCAGGGCTCTTCTTGTGTTCTTATAATGTTTCTGGAGAAGGGGAAGGAAACATCATGCTCCACAACAGCCCAGGACACAGTGATGCATGAGGCCAGCTCCATGTGTCCCAAGAAAAGCAGCCTGACATTCTCCAAAGAGGAAGCAAAAGTGACTGGGGGAAAAAACCCTGATAGCTGGGCAGGGGAAGGACCTTGCCAAGTGCCTTTTAGGCAAGGCATTCTTACAAAAGGCCAGTTAGCCATCAGCTGGAAGCACAGTTGCACAGCAGCTGCACCCCCAAATGCTGTTATGTAGCTCATGGCTTTTCCCCGGGCCTTGGCGCATTCCATCTCTTTAGATATCTGAGCGAGGCGAAGCATTTCTCTTGGCAGCCAAGCCAGCTTTTTTGCAAATCTTGAACAAAACACTCTCGGTGGGTCTGAGCTCCAGAACACAGCTTGCAAAATTCAGAGACCCCAGAAAGGGGGGGGGGGAGAGAGAGAGAGAGAGAGAGCAAACTAGGAACATCTGCTTCTGCCTAGCTTTCTTGGCACACGCCACCTCCTCTGGTAATTCAATCAACCGCTGCAGAGCCTGGCTAAGCTGCTTAAGTTTTTCGTCTCTCAATTCTGGGGTTAAGATGACTGTTGCTAGTGTCCCCCCTTTTAGGGACCTCCCCCCCCCCCCATGGAATGTTTCTGCACTGATACGATTTTGCATCGGTGGAACAAAAAGTATCTCTCCGTACGGGTGGTCTGTCCAATCCATCCATAACTCCCTTCAGTTGCAGTCTGGCAGGGGTCCCCAACCTTTTTGAGCCTGGGGGCACGTTTGGGGTTTGGAATGGGAGTGGTGAGGACCACACCAAAATGGTTGCCCCGAGGAGGCAGAGCCAGACCCAAAATGGCTACCGTGGGAGGTGGTGCTGAATGGAATCCCTTCTTCCTGGAAAGAAGTAAAGCTTGAAGGGGACATGGAACCACGCACTGACTAAGGAAAGCCCTGCTGCTTGCCATTTATAAGAACATGAGAGAAGCCACATTGGATCAGGCCATTGGCCCATCCAGTCCAACGCTCTGCGATCACACACACCAAATAATCCAGTTCTCTTATGCAACAGAAAAAGAAGAGGAGGAGGAGGAGGAGATTGGATTTATACCCCCGCCCTTCACTCGGTGTCTCAGAGTGGCTTGCAAACTCCTTCCCCTCCCCCTCCCCACAACAGACACCCTGGGAGGTGCGTGGGGCCGAGAGAGCTCTGACAGAAACTGCCCTTTTCAAGAACAGCTCTGACAGAACTATGGCTTGCCCAAGGTCATCCAGCAGGTGCAAGTGGAAGAGTGGGGAATCAAACCCGGTTCTCCCAGATTAGAGTCCGCACACTTAACCCCTACACCAAACTGGTGTTTTTTTTGGTATGACGTTCTGTGCGTCTTACAGGTTCCATATCGTACTTGTCACAAGGCTGTACGATACGGTTCCGTCCTCGTTTGGTATATATGCTGTGAAAAACGCAGGAGGATCGAAAGGAAATCGAAAACAAACAAATAAATACAGTGAAAGTGGTTTTTCTGAAGGAGATGCGTCCTGTAAGCAAAAAAAAAAAAAAAAAGTTACTGTGCCTCAACACCTCCCGGCGCGCTTGGCAAGATCGAAAGTGGCTCAGCCTCTTCCAGCAATCCACATCACATGGAACAGCAAACTGCATTAATAGGAGCATTCATCAATGGAGCTAGCGGGGAGATGATGGATTCCATTGAATCCCCCCCTCAATGCATATTTTCCAAAAAAGAAAGGCCGTCTGGTAGCTTCTGCTCGCCTTGGAACGCTCTGAATGGACCTCCTTACACTTAAAAACAACAGCGGAGAAAGCTAATTTCTCGCTTAATTCCCCGAGCCGCTGACTACAGTAGCTGCCACTTGGACTTCAACCATTCCCGAAACATGGCTTGCTCCGATGCCAGAACCGGAGAGTATTCAGGCATGGTGAAAAATGAGAGACTGGATTCCCTCCATCTGTGAAAGTTGCGGGGGGGGGGGGGACGACATATAGGATATATTGTATGGAAGGATAATGGAAGAAGCAAAACCAAGCTCCGTTGTCATGTTAATTTCAGATACAGGGAAGTGACCAGGACAGAGAGGGAAACTGACTGTGAAAAATAGAAAATGGACAAGGATTGTAGAGCCATAAAATCATAGAGTCGGAAGGGACCTTCGGGGTCATCTAGAAATTCACAAATACCTCCCTCCACATACCCCCGGTGACCCACTGTTCCACACCCAGAAGATGGCAAAAACCCTCCAGGATCTCCAGCCAAACTAGCCTGGAGAAAAATCGCTTCCTGAACCCAAAGTGGCAATCGACATTTCCCTGGGCGTGTAAGGAAGGGCCGTGAGAACTAAGCACTGAGGCGACCCTTCCTGCCCTCCCTCTTGTGATCTGCCTAAGTTCACAGAATCAACATTGCAGTCCGATGGCCAACGAGCCTCTGCTTGAAAACCTCCCAAGAAGGGGAGCCCACCACCCTCCAAGGAAGCCTGTCCCACTAAGAAACCGCTCTAACTGTCAGGAAGCTCTTTTTAATGTTTAGCCGGAAACTCTTCTGATTTAATTTCAACCAGTTGGTTCTGGTCCGACCTTCTGGGGCAACAGAAAACAACTCCGCATCACCATCCGCTATCTGACAGCCTTTCAAGTACTTGAAGATGGTTGTCACATATCACCTCTCCGTAGTTTCCTCTCCAAGCTAAACATACTCAGCTCCTTCAGCTTTTCCTCACAGGACTTGGTCTCCAGACCCCTCCCCATCTTTACTGCCCTCCTCTGGACACGTTCCAGCTTGTCTCCATCCTTCTTAAACTGTGGTGCCAGAACTGAACACAATACTCTCGGTGAGGTCTAACCAGAGCAGAATCAACCATCACATCACGTTATCACCTTAGCTGCTTTTCTGTGACCTTGGGCAAAACAGGCTAGGTAGAATTTGGTTAGGAAGATTCCAGTTGAACAAACCCGCCTGGTGTAAATAGTTGTAGAAACAGGAGCATCAAAGCTGAGTGAGTTTCTTAACTCTTTTTTTTTTTTAATCACCAGCAGAGGAGGGCACATTAAAAGCACTCTGTGGTTCTTGATCTGTTTGTTTCAGTGTGCTAAATATTTGGGGGAATTGTGTACAGAGCATGAACTCCAAACCGCTTTGGAGGAAGCTTGTGGGTTTAAAAAACCGCAGCCATGTTTGTTCACCGAGCAAAACCCTGCTCGACAATCTGATCTCCCTCCGTATTAGCACCTTTGATTTTGTTTGCGGGGCGAACACAGGGAATTGGAGGTGAGCCCCGAGGTCCAGAAAACTTATTAATCCCCCCTCCCAATCTTGTAGGTGGCGGATGAATGCCCGTCGCTCTTGGATAATTGCTTTCTCCGAAACGCTCTGGGAGCGATGCTGGGGTCTTTGGGCCCTGCTGAGATGCAATACAGTGTGTGCATTAGGGCGCATTATTGTTTATGAAAAATTATGGATGTAAATGGAAAGGAAGCGATTGCTTGGCCGCCAGAGCAGCACAAATACACATGGCGCCAAACTCTTCATTGAGTGCACCGGATGTGAGGTGTCCACAGGCGTTCGGATGTTATATCGGAGGGGACTCCTGAAAATATTCCTCTTTTCCAGTCCCCAAAAGAAAGAGTAAACTATTTGTTAGTCATCATAGATTTTCCAGGCTGTATGGCCATGGTCTTAGCATTGTAGTACCTGACCTCTCACCAGCAGCTGTGACCGACATCTTCAGAGGTATGGAAACAAACACTAAGGAAACAGTCACAACAGTCTGAGTTTATAGTTTTATAGTTAGAATCCTAACTATAAATACACATTGATGGGGTCCGAACTGGCAGAGACTGACCAAGAGAGAGATCTTGGAGTCGTAGTAGATAACTCAATGAAAATGTCGAGACAGTGTGCGATTGCAATGAAAAAGGCCAATGCTATGCTGGGGGTTATTAGGAAGGGGATTGAAAACAGATCAGCCAGTATCATAATGCCCCTGTATAAATCGACGGTGTGACCTCATTTGGAGTACTGTGTACCGTTCTGGTCACCACACCTCAAAAAAGATATTATAGCATTGGAAAAAGAAGAAGAGATTGGATTTATAACCCATCCTGCACTCACTTGGAGTCTCAGAGCGGCTTACATACTCCTTTCCCTTCCCCTCCCCACAACAAGCACCCTGTGAGGTAGGTGGGGCTGAGAGAGCTCTGAGACAACTGTCTTTGAGAGAACAGCTGTGCCAGAACTGTTGCTTGCCCAAGGTCATCCAGCAGGTGCAAGTGGAGGAGTGGGGAATCAAACCCGGTTCTCCCAGATTAGAGTCCGCGCACTTAACCACCACACCAAACTGGTTCTCTGCACCAAAGTATAGGAAAGGGCAACTAGAATGATAAAAGGGTTTGAACACTTTCCATACAAAGAAAGTTTAAAGCATTTGGGGCTCTTTAGCTTGGAGTGACATGATTGAGTTTATAAGATTATGCATTGGATAGAGCAGGTCGAGAAAGAAGTCCTTTTCTCCCTTTCTCACAATACAAGAACTCGGGGGCACTCCATGGAATTGCTGAGCAGTCGGGTTAGAACGGATAAATGGAAGTCCTTCTTCACCCAAAGAGTGATTCACACATGGAATTCACTGCCACAGGAGGTGGTGGTAGCTACACGTATGGATGGCTTCAAGAGGGAATTAGATAAATATATGGAGCAGAGGTCCATCAGTGGCTATTAGCCACAAGGTACAGATAGAATATCTCAGTCTGGGGCAAGTGATGCTCTATATTCTTGGTGCTTGACGAGGGGGGGGCAACAGTAGGAGGGCTTCGAGTGTCCTGCCCCCACTGCTGGACCTCCTGAGGTCACCTGGTGTTTTTGGCCACTGTGTGACAGAGTGTTGGACTGGATAGGCCATTGGCCTGATCCAACATTGGCTTCTCTTAGGTTCTTATGTAAGTCTTGCTGACTATTTTGATTTGTGGGTCAGACTCTCGCACCTGTTTTCTCAGTGTTTGTTTCCAGACCCAGTCGTGATTGTCCACATTTGTCTTGGAACATTCGGCTCCTCAGAGGTATAACACAGAAAGATGGAGTACTCTCTGCGTCACATTGACACTTCAGGGGGGGCTGGGGAAGGAAAGGGATGCCGCCAGGTGACTTCTAGTCAGTTTCACTCTCACCGATCAGCTGTTAAACCCAACAGCTGATCAGAGGGGCGTAAAACTGACCAGAAGTGGCAGGGCTGCTTCCCTGGAAAAGCCAGCAAGGCCACGGAGAGGCAGGGGAAAGGAGCGCTGGAGTACCAGTATAGGGGAGGTCTGGGGGGCGTCTAGCAACCTCATTGGTGGGGCAGTGTTCATCCATGGTGGGGCTTTGTCCCCAAATGCCCCACTATGCTACAGGCCTGCCTGGGGATTGGGGGGGGGGACCCTCAGCAGGTTTTAAATCCCTAGAGCCCACCTTCCAGAGCAGCTGTTTTCTCCAGGGGAACTGATCTTAATCATCTGGAGATCAATTGTGATACTGGCAGGATCTCCAGGTGCCACCCTAAAGACCCCCCCCCCCCGGACCTTCCTTGCTACTCGAGGTCTTTCTTCCTGGCCATACTGATGGCTGGTTTTTAGGACTTCCTGAGTGAAGAGTGCACTACGGTATCCTCTTTTGCCGAAGTCGCACAATCACAAGTATTGTCAGCATCAAATCTCAACTGAGGGACGTCTCTGTCCTCTGGCAACGGTTCAGTGGGATTCTGTATCAGGGAAAGCAATCGGCAGGGAGACGGAGGAATCACCTGGCCGGTCAGTACAGACTCGCCTGGCTAGTCAGCCAGTTAAGACTCTTATTTGACAAAAGGGATTGGCTTTCTCTCACCTTGCTCTGGGGGGGCTTGGCACAGCCGGCCGTTGTGTCAAGCGGCTGTCTCTACCGCACTAAAGCCATCACAGATGGAACCCATTTGTCACTCCTGAATGGGTTTCGGCAGCAGGACAGTTTGGGCCAAGAGCACAGGTACTCTCCGCACAGCTTCGCCTCTGCAGAAGTCACATCTGAAAGGACAAATGGTTTAAAATGATCAAAACGGGACATCTGGAAATGACCTCGCCTGCAGTATCGATCTCTTCTCCAATTGAGTCCCCCCCACTTAGTCATATCGATAGGATTGCAATTGAAAATTAGCAGTATTTTGAGTTGTTTTGACTGTACCCTGACTTGGATAGCCCAGGCTAGAATCATAGAACCATAGAGTTGGAAGGGACCTCCAGGGTCATCTAGTCCAACCCCCTGCACAATGCAGGAAATTCACAAATACTAAAAAACTGTGAGCTAGCTCACAGTAACTCAGCTTAGAGGGAACATGGCTAGCAACCCCACGACTATGCTGAGTGAGTGTGAGCTAGCACACAGTTTTTTAGCCT
This sequence comes from Lepidodactylus listeri, assembly GCA_029233225.1. Lineage (NCBI taxonomy): Eukaryota > Metazoa > Chordata > Lepidosauria > Squamata > Gekkonidae > Lepidodactylus > Lepidodactylus listeri. Next base: position 2,899,286 of record JARCFY010000022.1, read on the forward strand.
CCGGCTCACACATTTTTGTCCCAGCTCTGGACGGATGGCTCCAGAGCAAATTAATTTATGCAGCAGCCAAATCACTTGCTCACAACCTTAATGCTTGTGAGACTCCACAGCTTAGAGGGAGCCCCCCTTATGACCTATCTAAACGATCTTCTCTCTCCATATACTCTCCATCTCGTTGTCCCTACATTGCTCGTCCAGGGAAAGATCATGCTTTAAGTGGGGTTACTGTTTTCAGAAGAAGAAGAGATTGGATTTATATCCTGCCCTTCACTCACTTGAGAGTCTCAGAGCGGCTTACAAACTCCTTTCCCCTCCCCTCCCCACAACAGACACCCTGTGAGGTAGGTGGGGCTGAGAGAGCTCTTTCCCAAGCTGTCCTTGAGGGAACAGCTGGTACAGAGCTATGGCTTGCCCAAGGTCATCCAGCCAGGTGCAAGTGGAGGAGTGAGGAATCAAACCTGGTTCTCCCAGATTAGAGTCCGCGCACTTAACCACTACACCAGACTGGCTCTCAGACTGGCTTTCAGTCGTCTCCCTCCCACTCCACTCATGCAACCATATATTTTTTTGCAAGCTGCGTCTCCGTATCTCCCAACCAGTGCTTTAAAATTCAGTTGTCCGCTAATGAAGTGTGTGAAACGGCACCGTGAATAACGGCAATAAAGGAACATCAAACAAGTCTGGTTTGCAAATTTAGTAGCGACATCAGAACATATACGCAAATAAGCAATTTCTTTTTAACATTACCCTGACGATATTAGGCATAATGTTATAGAAATAACACCAATCTGGTTATGGGCTTTTTGCAGCCCCCCTTTCCCTTTAATACTGTGCTTTTTGCTTTTCTGTATTGCCTTCTGTTCCACAAGTGTCCTATGCAAATCCATAATTAAGGCGGGTTTCATTTTCCGGGGGAGATTGTTATGTTTGTGTTTTGCTAACCTCAAAGATTGCACATCTTGATATGGGGTGAAATGAGTGCGCCAGTAACATCGAGGAGTTTAAACACAGCTATATAGTGGTCGATGCTTCCAGACTGCAGTTCCAGCCATTGGAAGGGAAATGGGATGGAGGGACAGTTCAGGAGCACCTTCAAAACCAACAAGTCTTTCAGGGTATAAGCTTTATCATTTCTGACAGAGGAAACTTAGGTCCTTTCCGCATTTGCCTGCCACTCCGGATTTTCTCCATGTCCGAGTTGAGGCAATTTAAGTCCACGGCAAAACAGCATCCAAATAACCCGGGTCAACCACAGGCTGAAACTGGGCTGACAGCTGGAGGGAGGGAATGTAGGCCCTTTCCACACTCGGATCTCACCCCAGGTTTTCTCTGTGTTCAACTTGCGGCCTTGCCTCTCTCTGTGTTTATCTGTTGTTTTCTGCACTACTTTTGTTTCGCTCCATTTTGCTTGCTTGCCCTGGGTTATAATTTCTGCGCTGTGAACAGTAAATCCAGGCTTAATGTCCTAGGTATGGCGGGAAAGTGGTGGTGGTGGGATTGAAACCGAGTTATAAATTCTACACTTAAATTTGCACCGGGGCCACTCTGGATCGAGGGAAAGCCTGCCCAAAACAAGAGCCATATACCCCGAGGCGACAGTGGTCCAAACCTGGGGTGACCACAATGTAATGAAGAATTGACCAAAAAAAAATGAGATAAAAAGAGAGGCAAACCCAAGTGTAGTACAGAACATCTAGTAGGAGACAGTGCTGAACCAGGATTAAAGGTCTAGTGCAGAAAGGGCCATAATTGTGAGGCTTCTGAGTCGACTCAATAAGCCAGACCTTTGATGAAGCAAAAGTTCTTTTATTCTTAATGATGGTTCAGGTACTCAATGTTTGTTAGAGATACTTGGTTACAGAAAACAGGGATTAATATACCCCCTCCTTCAGGTAATAGCAGGCAGAAGGCCAATCAGGATGAATACAAAAAAGCGCGAAAACCTCTAAGCCGTTGGTTCTCACAGAAAAGGCGCAAAAGCACTAGAAATTCCCCCCACGCCCCTTAGTGACCTCTAATTGCAATTCGCAGACCAGACACCTGGGTAGAAACAGTGCAACAGTTCCCCAACGTTATGAAAGCAAGATAAAACATTCTAGGCTCCAGAGACAGGGAGGGAGGAGACGGGAAGAGATAGCCAGGCTTGTTTATGTGACGCGATGGAATGCAGCAAGCCACCCTCCTGGGGAAGAAAAGACACATTAAGCAGGACCTGCAATAAACTTTAAGGCTAACCGTAAATAAAGTCCCCAGATGCAACAATTAATGGCAGAGATTCTGACAATAATGAAGAATGGGAGGAAAACCAGGAATAAAAAGAAGGTTGAACTCGATTTTAGTGCAGAATTGGGGAGGAGGGGGGGAGTTTGGATTAAAAAGAAAGTTGGATACAATTTTAGTGCAGAATTGCTTAGAGGACACCGCAGTGAGCATGGATTAAAAGGAGAGTGCAGAGAGGGTCTTAGAGGCTCCTGGACTTGAGTCTGGCATTTTGCACCAGCGGCAGCTTCCAGATCTGCGACAAGGGCAGCCCCATGTAGAGGGCCTTACAGTAATCCACTTAGAGTGATGTAGTGCCCCCCAACAACCAGGCACGCTGAGTCACCAATATGGGTCACACGTGCAGCACTTGGCTTTCCTTTTCCAAGACGAGCTATTGGATTGTTTCCGTTCACTCGGAAACAGGAAGCATTCACAGTCTCCTAATACACGCTGAACTTATAATCGTGTTCCCTGGCTTTGGTGATAAGTTATAGCTAGGGGTCTGAATTACTGGGGCTGGGCAGATGCCAGGGAGGTGAGGAAGGGCCTATTTGGGGGGAGTGTCAGGCATGATTAATGGTAGACAGCAGGGTATTGCTTCCATTGGCGAATATACCATGGTTAATTTCTATTCTTATAAACTGCAAGAGACCGCAGCCTGCCTGCGGGGTGGAGGACTCTGATAAGGAGGTTTATACAGTGAGATAAGTTATCTGGTTGTTCCTCGGGAGGAGCGAAGGGGGAATTTACCTTCCTCTTTCTATCAGCGAGTGTTTAGTTGGGAATCCAAATGGAGCTCCCAATCGTACATACGAGGTCATTCAGCGCCAGCGTTTGGCGGTCAGGGTCGTGAGATTAGAAATGAGTTTGCGCAACACGTAGAAACAAGGATCAACAAAGCACAGGCCTTTGGGACCAGGTTACTTTTTTAGCAGAACATTGTGGCTAAGACACTGAGCCAGAAAGAGAGTCGGTATGGTGTAGAATGATAGAATCATAGAGTTGGAAGGGACCTCCAGGGTCATCTAGTCCATCCCCCCTGCACAATGCAGGAAATTCACTAATACCTCCCCCTCCACATCCCCAGCGAGTGACCCCTGTTCCACACCCAGAAGATGAGGGGGGGAAACCGTCCAGGATCCTCAGGAAAACTGGCCTGGAGAAAAATTGCTTTCTGACCCCAAACTTAGCTGGGTGACCTTGGGCTAGTCACAGTTCTCTGAGAGCTCTCTCAGCCTCACCTACCTCACAGGGTGTCTGTTGTGGTGTGTAAAACTACTACTACCACTACAAAGTGGCAACCAGCATTTCCCTGGGCATGTAAGAAAGGGCCACAAGAACTAAGCACTGAGGCAACCCTTCCTGCCCTCCCTCCCATGACCTCCCTAAGTTCACAGAATCAGCATTGCCGTCCGATGGCCATCTAGCCTCTGTCTGAAAAACCTCCAGAGAAGGAGAGCCCACCACCTCCCAAGGAAGCCTGTCCCACTGGGGAACCGCTCTAACTGTTCTTAAGTCCTTCCTAATGTTTAGCCGAAAACTTTTTCGGATTTAATTTCAACCCGTTGGTTCTGGGCCGACCTTCTGGAGGTCAGGGGGTCTGACTTGAGTTATCTAATTCCCCCCCCCCAGCCCCATCTGGCAGAGACTTCTCAGAAGATAACGCCATTCCAGGAAAATCTTGGTGGGAAAATCATCTTTATGACCTTTCCAAAATACTAGTGGGACCAGCAAGAGTCCCCTCTGTGGTTCAGGGCTCGAGTTTGTGCATAATTTAGAGTGGTAACTCACTGGCTAAATCAGATTTCAGTCTTCTCAGGATCAGTTGGGGATTATTCAAGAGGTAGGGTGAGTCCAGTATCGTAGTAGACATGGAGACCTCTAGGGTCTCTTACACTGAGCATTCAGAGAGATTCCTGAGAAAGCCAAACCTATATATCAGAATGCCCCTCTATAAATCGATGGTGCGACCTCATTTTGAAATACTGTGTACAGTTCTGGTCACCACACCTCAACAAGGATAGTATAGCATTGGGGAAAGTGCAGAAAAGGGCAACTGGAATGATAAAAGGATTGGAACACTTTCCCCACGAAGAAAGGGTAAAGCGCTTGAGGCTCTTTAGCTTGGAGAAACGACGGCTGAGGGGTGACATGATCGAGGTTTATAAGATTATGCATGGGATAGAGCAGGTAGAGAAAGAAGTCCTTTTCTGGAGCCAGTTTGGTGTAGTGGTTAAGTGCGCGGACTCTAATCTGGGAGAACCGGGTTTAATTCGCCACTCCTTCACTTGCACCTGGCTGAATGACCTTGGGCAAGCCATAGCTCTGTGCCAGCTGTTCTCTCAAGGACAGCTTGGGAAAGAGCTCTCTCAGCCCCACCTACCTCACAGGGTGTCTGTTGTGGGGAGGGGAAGGGAAAGGAGTTTGTAAGCCGCTCTGAGACTCCAAGTGAGTGAAGGGCGGGGTATAAATCCAATCTCTTCTTCTTCTTCTCTTTTCTCCCTTTCTCACAATACAAGAACTCATGGGCGCTCCATGGAATCGCTGAGCAGTCAGGTTAGAACAGACAAAAGGAAGTCCTTCTTCACCCAAAGAGTGATTAACACGTGGAATTCACTGCCATAGGAGGTGGTGGCGGCTACAAGCACTGGACGGCTTCAAGAGGGAATTGGATAAAGATATGGAGCAGAGGTCCATCAGTGGCTAGTAGCCACAAGGTATAGATAAGAACGCTCAGTCTGGGGCAAGTGATGCTGCATATTCTTGGTGCTTTGGGGCTGGGGGCTTTTGGAGTTCAGGCCCCACTGGTGGACCTCCTGAGGGCACCTGGTATTTTTGGCCACAGTGTGGCAGAGTGTTGGACTGGATGGGCCACTGGCCTGATCCAACATTGGCTTCTCTTAGGTTCTTAAAAAGGAACCAAAAAAAAATTGATTTCATCCAGTCTCCAACTTCTTTAATTATATTATATTAATTAGATCACAATGATAGTTAAAGGGCCTATTGCCACTCTCGTAGCAATTAACCTCTGGGTCTGTAATTTTTAGGACCATAAATACTAATCAAGGAACATACTGGGATGGCATTTTGCAACTTCCCAGCATTCTGGAGCTGTGGGGGAAACTGTCAGCGGTAAAACAAAGATTAATGGCGTGATTAATGGAAGAGCTGATGTACCGGAGATCTCCAAATGCCCCTCTTACTTCTTGTAGGATTGATCCAAGCTCGAGTGTTAGGAGGGAGTTGGGCTGGGTCTGCATCTGGCATTCGCTCCACATTTTCACAACACGGAGGAAAAGGTGTGGCTCAAAACCACATTCAAAGACCCCGGGGCCAATGCCAACTCCGTACTGACTGCAAAGTCACCCCTGATCAGACATAAAATGGCCATAAATCTATGCAGAAGGTACCATAAAACCTGATGATCAAAGAAAGTGGAAGCAGTATGTAGTGCAGAGGGTACCGTAAAACCCGATGAGCAAAGAAAGTGAAAGCGGCATGCAGTGCAGAGGGTAATTTCAGTTCCAATGTAGGTTTGCTAAAACAACAGTGGGAAAAGCCAATGCAGAATCGCCCTTGGTTTCAAGAAAAGGGGGGATATGCAAGGACTGTGTCTGTTACATGCTTCAAGTCGCTTCCAACTTAAGGTGGCCCTATGAATTAAAGTCCTCCAAAACATCCTATCCTTAACGGTAAGGATGGGCATGAACTGGAAAAATTCGGTTCGTGTCAGTTCGTGGTTCATGGCCAAGCCACAAACCAAATTGAACCAGGAGGTTCATTCACGCACTGAACTGGTTGGTGGCCCCACAAACCCCATTGAAAGGGGCCACAGTCCCTTTCAACAGGTTTTGCAAAAAGACCAGAAAACAGCTGAGTGGCACAGCTGTTTCAGGCTTTCTTGTGCAGTCCCTTTAACTTTAAAGGGGCTCCACAAGAAAGTCCCCCAAACAGCTGAGCAATGGGGAGCAGTTCTCTGCTGCTCAGCTGTTTTTGTGGATTTCACAGAGAACAGAAATCAGAGTCCCTTTAAACCCCTGCTTTCTGTTCTATCCATGAACTGCCATGAACTACTTTAAAAATTTGTGGAACTCCACGAACCATGAACAGGGCAAAATTCATTATGGATTCTGCTTTGTCGTTTGGTTTGTGCCCATCCCTAGTTAACAGCCTTGCTCAGGTCTTGCAAACTGATGACCATGCCTTCCTTGATGGAACCAATCAATAGATCTCATGTTGGGTCTTTCTCTTTTCCTGCTCCCCTTAACTTTTCCTAGCATTATTGTCTGCAGGAGGAGGTGGAGGAGGAGATTGGATTTATACTTCGCCCTTCCCTCGGAGTCTCAGAGCACCTTACAATCTCATTTCCCTTCCTCTCCCCACAACAGACACCCTGGGAGGTAGGTGGGGCTGAGAGAGCTCTTCGAGAATGGCTCTTGAGAGATCAGCTCTGAGAGAACTTGTGACTGACCCAAGATCACTCCAGAAGCTGTAAGGGGGGAGTGGGGAATCAAACCCAGTTCTCCCAGATTAGAATCCATGCCCTTAACCACTGCACCAGGACTAACAGCTGCGAATTGGCCATCCCATCAACTGTTTTAGATATTAAATGAAGGGGGGTTTTAATATTAGAGGGATTAAATTCTGCCTGGAACATGCGTGACACAAACGTACTTCCTACACATGTCTCACTCTTTCTTCATGGAGACCCATGAAACCAAATCCTGTAAATTGCTTTGGCAGACCAGATTAAGGGTGTGATTAAGGGAAAGTAAGGTTGTGGTCAGTGAGGGCCAAGAAGGCAAGTGATGGCTGCAAAGAAACAGTAACCGGGGGAAGAAAAGGTAGGCACAAACTAACCACTCCCATGCAAGATACAGAGACTGTTGTCTGGCACACAGGCCTTTTAAAAATTAAATTCAGATTTCATGTAGTACATTCAGCAGACTCTGAACTTTGTCCCAAGTATGTTTTGGTGCATGCTTTCGGTCTCACCTGGGGAGGAGCCGGTACTTCTTAAGGGCTCTAAAAGTAATTCGAGGAACATTCTGTGAATTTTTTACAGCTGCAAATCTCTTTACAGAGCAGCCTGGGATGATTTCTCTCACTCGAGCAATACGCCGATGAAAGACGGAAAGCCACGCTGCAGTTTTTCCTCGCCCACAGCGACGACGTCTCTCTCCTCCCACAATCTGCCGCGTCCATCCTGCTCGCCAGCTTCCAAATTCTTCTCCCGCTGTTGGCTTGGGACCAGTCAACGTGGTTCTGCATTGAACAAAACCCACTTCCCCTCCCTGCAACTCCCTGACACGGAACCGACCTGCGCTAATCCTCTTTCGACTGGGACGCAATGGGGAGGTGGGCGAGAAACACGCAGGTGTTTCCGACAGCTGTTTTCAAATAGCAAACCGTAGCAAAAGGCGCTGCTTGGCCATCAGGGGCCATCGCAACAAACAAGGCCGCCCCAGAGTCTACAGAGGTGCCTCTCCTTTGTAAATTATCAGGCGAGAGATAGCAACGGTAAACACGCGAAACGCAAGGTGAACAGAAGTGCCAGGGGTAATAAACTGAAAACAAACAAAGCCACATCCAAGGGAACTTTCCGAATCATCTGGTGCGCCATATATGCGGCAGCATAGCATACAGAATAAGTAAGAAGTCCCCAGCACAGGTGGGGCCAGGTAGGGCTTTTGCCAGCAAGGCTTCAGATTTAATATTGGAGATTTGATTGGCTGTGGAGATTTTTTTTAAAAAAATGTTGCCTTGACAGCAGCTGCCACCAGGGCACAAGGATCTGCACTGCGTGACTGAAGTTAAGCTGTGGCAATCATTTTTGGCTGGCTCCGCCTCCTGCAGCAGCCATTTTGTGGCAGCCATTTTGTTGCTGCGCCCAACGCACCACATCACAGTTCCACATGGAAGAAGAAGAAGAAGAAGAAGAAGAGATTAGATTTATATCCCGCCCTTCACTCACTTAAGAGTCTCAGAGCGGCTTACAAACTCCTTTCCCTTCCCCTCCCCACAACAGACACCCTGTGAGGTAGGTGGGGGCTGAGAGAGCTCTTTCCCAAGCTGTCCTTGAGAGAACAGCTGGTACAGAGCTATGGCTTGCCCAAGGTCATCCAGCCAGGTGCAAGTGGAGGAGTGGGGAATCAAACCCGGTTCTCCCAGATTAGAGTCCGCGCACTTAACCACTACACCAGACTGGGTCTCTTGCTTGTGGTACTGTCTGTTCTTGCTTGTGGTACTGTCTGTTCAACCACTTTGTGAAAGACTTCTGGGGTGGTCCCTCTGGTTGAAAGTCATAGGATGGGAGGGAAGCATTTCTAGAGTTGTAATTTAGTGGTATATTGGCATGGCTATTCTTCTGGTGAGCCAGTGGTTAGGAGCATGGACTCTAATCTGGGAGAGCTGGGTTTGATTCCCCACTCCTCCACATGCAGCTGCTGGTGTAACCTTGGGTCAGTCACAAGTTCTCTCAGAACTGTTCTCTCACAAGCAGTTCTCAAAAGAGCTCTCTCAGCCCCACCTACCTCACAGGGTGTCTGTTGTGGGGAGGGGAAAGGAGATTGTAAGCCGCTCTGAGACTCCTTTGGGTAGTTAAGGGTGGGGTATAAAGCCAATCTCCTCCTCTTCTTTTTCTTCTACTTGGACGGGAGACCACCAAGGAAGTCCAGATCATCACACAGAAGCAGACAATGGCAAACCACCTTGTTTTGTCTCTTGCCTTGAAAACCCAATGGGGTAGGGATGCCACCTTCCAGTACTTGGATGGAACATCACCAAGGAAACTGGAGGCTGCTACACCGAGGCAGGCAACGGTAAACAACCTCTGTTTGACTCTTGCCTTGAGAACCCTGAGGGGTCGCCATAAGTTGGCCTTCACTTGACAATAATTCACACACACACACACACACACACATGAACATTCGCCTTTTCCCGGTTACAAACAATTTAGCTTTGTCTGTCTTGAGACGAGCCAAGTTTCAATATGGTTTATCGAACGCCTGGCCCCAAAAAGAAAAAAATATTCCCGCGGTTTCGGTTGCTTAATGAGGGGAAAGAAATCCTAAGTATATGATATATTGCAAATCTAATTAAGTTTTGTGAGTTAAAAAGGTACACTTGCGCGGCGTATCGGTATTGCGCGAGGTTAGGCCGTGTAAACGAGATGAAAAGCCATTAATAATCAAGCAAAATGAGGTCAGCTCGAGTACAGTTTCCATTCTTTCCCCTTCTATTATCATAATTTTACACTTCTCGTGCCTCACAATTGAGCAATGATTACTTGGCTAAATACTACACGAGTTTTGATAAAACAAACCCCCCTGAGGAACTGAAGGAGGGGGGGAGTCATTTCTATTCAGTGCTAAAAAAGAAAAAAAGAGAGAAGAAATTCATTTTCACATTAGGCTGCGCATGATATTATGCAACCCAATTATCACTGTACAGAGAAGGTAACAACCATCATGCACAATCCCGCATTAGGCAGGCGGCATTGTAAAAGCCGTTCCTCCAGCGGAAATCCAAATGGAGCTCTTTGCTCATTCGGCAAAGAAAGGGGTGCTGGTAAAATGACAAACTGTATCCCTGGAGAAGTGGTGAAACCTGTTTAGCTATAGTCGCAGAAATCCTGGTCCTATGAAGGTCTTGAAATCCTGATCTTTGGTGAGTGACCGGATGCATGGGATTCACGACCCCGCCCCCATGGGGCTAAGCCACGCCCCAGCCAAAGAAGCCTATAGGTCAGAATTGGTCACCTGATATTCAGTGATCCAGATAAAGCCTTCTGGATCAGACTTCTTTGTTGGATTAAAGCACAGGTCCCCGACCTTTCAGAGCTTGTGGGCCCATTTGGACATGGCATAGTGGGCACAGCAACAAAATGGCTGCCATAAAATGGCCCCCACAAAAGGTGGAGCTGGCCACAAAACAGTTGCTGTGTGAATATGGGCAGATCCTTGCAGGAATATGTCACATAAGATGTGCTTCTTTTTTTTTGTACGTAAAATTTCTTTCTCTTGTTCCTGCTGAGGTCAGATGATCTTTGCAATTTAAGAACATAAGAGATGCCAATGTTGGATCAGGCCAGTGGCCCATCCAGTCCAACACTATGTGTCACACAGTGGCCAAAAACACCGGGTGCCCTCAGGAGGTCCACCAGTGGAGCCAGGACACTAGAAGTCCTCCCACTGTTGCCCCCCCCAAGCACCAAGAAGACAGAGCATCACTTGCCCCAGAACGAGAGTTCCTATCCATTCCTTGTGGCTAATAGCCTCTGCTCCAGATGTCTATCCAATTCCCTCTTGAAGCCGTCCATGAACTGGGACATCTTATGGATGTTAGCCAGTCGCCTGGAGAGAGGGTTGCAGGATCCCTTTGGGCAGCCTATGGGGAATGGGGGTGAGCTTACCAGGAGCTGGGAGTTTCTTTGCAAGATTCAGCGATGTGCCCATGTGACTTCCAATGTGACCCGGAAGTGACCTAGGCATGTCAGGGACGTTGAGGGGACGCTCTGGTTTCTGGGGGGAAACTAGCTTCTACCATAGAGTTTTTCCCCAGAACCCAGAGTGTCGTCCCAACATCCCTGTGTCACTTCTAGGTCATGTTGAAGTCGCATAGGCACATTGCCAAAATGGCGGGCATTACTCCTTCATTTTGGGGGTTGCCCTTCCCTGACAGCCAACTGATCTGCAGCCGAGAGGTGGGTTTTGGCAGCCGGGGACCTCTGCCCCCACTGCGGGGAGATGTCTGACATCCCCACCTAGAACCAGTTGTAATAGTGGGACATCTCCCACCATTATTACCTGCAGGCTGGCAACCATGGCCCTAAGCAGTGTTCCCTCTAAGCCAAGTTAGTGTGAACTGGCTCATAGGGTTTTTTAGCCTCCGGCGCACACCTTTTTGTCTTAGCTCCGGAAGGATGGCTCCCGAAGAGCAAATTAATGTATGTGGTTGCCAAATCGCTCGCTCGCAGCTTTAACGCCGGTCGCTCACAAAGTAGAATTTCTGCTCACAAGACTCCACAACTTAGAGGGAGCATTGGCCTGGAGCCCTGTGACTCAGGAGAGGGGTGGGGCATAAGTCTAAAAATAAATAAGTATATAAACAGACAAACCGCACAGGGGCCATGCACACATTTCTTCCCCCCTTTCCCCCTTTCTCACCCCCCCCCCGAGTCTCCTGATCTGACAGGCAGGGTCGCAATCCACGAGGCAAGCCAGTTCCCAGTCAATTGGGAGACTCCGGCTAAGTGAGCTTTAGAATCTTAAATCGCATTATAATGCTGGGATTTTCTCTCCCCGGCTTGCGCAGTGTGTTTCCAATGCGCGCTAATCCGACTTTGAAAAGAGCCCCTTTGGCTTATTTCCCCACGCGGTCCTTTTTATTTGTCTACAGTGCTGAGTACTCCCACGGTTTTCAAAAAAAGAAACCCAAAAAAAGGAGCGCCAGAGAGTGCTTGACAAATTAAACCGTTCCTCCGTGCTTGTTCAGCCGATTGTGTGCTTGCAAGAGTTCTCCGCCCCCCAATATCTCTGTAATCATATCTCGAGAAACATACCTACAGCAACCTGGTGACTGGCTCGCTCAATCTATATGCAGATGAGCCCCTAAGCCTGCCGATAATTTGGAACAATTTGAAAGGGGGGGGGGGCTCTGGCATGCTTCTTCCTCCCCCCTCCCCGCCAGTTCAGTTCCGATCATTTATAAATGGCTTTTATTCACTTGCAGATCAACTGCAAGGAGATTGCTAATAAAAAAAAAGAAAGGTAATACCAATCTACGAGGGGGAAATTCAGAGGGGAGTTTTCTTTTCGGTAGCGGAGGGTTCCCCCCCCCCCTTCTTCTCCTTTTTTTTAAACTCCGCTCCTTCTCTTTATTTCAAGCTTTAGGCAAAACGAGATGAAAACAGAATTCTATTTTGTTCTCCACCACCACCACCCCATACATAGTCGGAGTATAACATCGTGGCAAAATGAGGCTGCTAATACAATTTGTCTTCCCCCGCTCTGGGTTTTATAACCCTTTCCTCGATTGCTCCCATATTTTTAACTGGGGGAGGGTCCTGAGGCCTCCAGCGGCCCTTGAAGAACCCTGCTACAGATGACTTGGGTCTTGAAAACATTCCAAAAGGGTTGTGGTCAGCGGCTTTGGAAAGTCTCAAATGGCCTGGCTGGATCAGAGAGCAGCTTCTTCTGGCTTGGGTTCTGAAGAGCTTTCCCCTCCAATCTCCCCAGGAAATTTCCATTTTGGAAAAGCTTTGCGTCCGTGTCCCTGCAAACCCTCCAAGTGGCTCATGAAATAAAATCAATTCAGATAACTTCGCAGGCCTCCAAGAACATAAGAGCATAGAAAGAGACCTACTGGATCAGACCAGTGGTCCATCGAGTCCAGCAGCTTGTCTCACACAGTGGCCAGCCAGTTCCTCTGGACAACCAACAACAGGGCATAGAGGCCAAGGCCTTCCCCTGATAAAAACATAACAGTCCTGCTGGATCAGACCAGTGGTCTATCTAGTCCCGCACTGTATCTCACACAGGGGCCAACCACTTCCTATGGAGGTCCAACAACAAGGCATGGAGCTTGCGGTCTCTCCTGATAAGAACCTCAGAAGAGCCCTGCTGGATCAGACCAGTGAGGGTCCATCTAGTCCAACATCCTGTCTCATGCAGTGGTCCCAACCAGTTCCTCTGGAGGGCCAACAACAGGGCAGAGAGGCCGAGGCCTTCCCCTGAGAAGAACCTCAGAAGAGCCCTGCTGGATCAGACCAGTGAGGGTCCATCTAGTCCAACATCCTATCTCACACAGTGGTCCCAACCAGTTCCTCTGGAGGGCCAACAACAAGGCACAGAGGCCGAGGCCTTCCCCTGAGAAGAAGCTCGGAAGAGCCCTGCCATCTCAGTCCGATCCATACTGTGCCCAATACCCCAGTCGACAGCCTGTGCCTCACCAGTATGGATCGGATCTGGGACCCGGGAGGGCCAGATGGCTTTGGGATGGTCTTGTCACCACTTGTTAGCTTCGCAACAACCCTGTGAGGTGGGTTAGATGGATGGTGTGAGGGCCGCACCAGTAAACTTCATGCCAGAATGGGGATCTGGGCTTCGGTGCCCCGGACTGTAATTTGATACTTCAGGTCCATTTCTGCAAATAGAATGAAGAAGTGGGGGGGGGGTCAAGACCGTCTTCATCAGATTAACAATGCAATCCAGTCCTTACTCCCAGTAAAGTGTTCTTAGGACTGCCCCGCACTGGCTGTGGAAAGTGCCCGTAAGGGGCAGCTGACTTATGGGGACCCTGTAGTAGTAGCAACCAGTGGCAGATGGGGGCAGGGTTGCCAGCTGCAGGTTGGGAAACTCCTGGAGATTTGGGGATGGAGCCTGGAGAGGACGGGGACCTCAGTGGGGTACAGTGCTATAGAATCCACCCCCCCAAAAAACATCCATTCTCTCCAGGGGGGCTGATCTCTGTAGTCTGGAGGTGAGCTGTAATTCCAGGGGTTCCCCAGGTCCCACCTGGAGGATGGCATCTGTAGGGTTTTCCAGGCAAGGGACAAAACAAGGTGGTTGGGCATTGCCTGCCTCTGCATAGCGACCCTGGACTTCCATGGTGGTCCCCCATCCAGGTACTAACTTGGGTACTAACTAACCCTGCTTAGCTTCTGAGATCTGCCAAAATTTGCTCCAGCCTGGGCCATTCAGGTCAGGGCAAGAGATGTTCAGAGATGGTTTGCCATCGCTTGCCTCTGTGTTGCAACTCTGGACTTCCTCGGTGGTCTCCCATCCAAGCACTAACCAGGGCTGGCCCTGCTTAGCTTCTGAGATCTGTTGAGATCGGGCCATCCAGGGCAGGGCGTGCCTCCTTGTCCCTCTCAAACAAAATCATCTTTGCAAGACTGGGGGGGAAATTAAAAGGGATGTTGTCAAATGAGCTTTATGAGCGAGCTAGCAATCCATCTCCGACAGAAGACGGAAGAATAAAGGGGGGGGGGATCAGAAACTTCTTGGGAGTCCACATCCACCCTCAACTACCTTTGGGGGGGGGTTAATGAATTATCACTAGCATTTACACAATACCTTTGTGGATGGAAACCGGGAGAAGAAGAAGAAGAAGAAGAATTTATACCCCGCCCTTCACTCAGAGTCTCAGAGCGGCTTACAATCTCTTTTCCCTTCCCCTCCCCACAACAGACACCCTGTGAGGTAGGCGGGGCTGAGAGAGCTCTTCCGAGGACTGCCCTTGAGAGAACAGCTCTGAGAGAACTTGTGACTGACCCACGGGCACACCGGCAGCTGCATGTGGAGGAGGAGTGGGGAATCCAACCTGGTTCTCCCAGATCAGAGTCCACGCTCTTAACCAGTACACCAAAATGGCTCTCAGGTCGGAGTGAAAAGAAAGCCAGGAAACTGTGGTAGTGTGAGAGTCCTGCTCAAAGTAGTCAAGGATCAGATCTCGGTTGGTTAACCACAGTTCTTTATTGCCTATTCCTACATTAGTACAGCATCTCGGGTTATTGTCAGAGATGAGACAAATAATACAAGCGGGTCTATTATACCATTCCAAGGAGTTTGAATTACCCATAGGTAGCCAATCCCCTGAAGGGAAAATTGGCGGGCTAAAAGGTGTCTTGACCGTTTGGTTCACACAGGAAAAAAGTGAGGTGTTAAGCAGTAAATTTCCCTTCCCAAACCAGATCCCTCAGTTCACATAACAATTCATGGCTCCAAGGTTCTTTAGCATAGATAAGAGATGAGAGCCGTCCTCCCCTTGAAGTTACTGCCGGGGCAGCTGGAATGCGGAGGCAGAGATGAGAGGCCTCCTTGTTCTCACCTCTAAGGGTTGTCACCCTCCCGACCAAAACAGGATTAATACAGGTTCCATACAAATGACTATAAGGTTACATAGTGTGCATGCAAGATTACATTGACTGAATTGACAGATTCTGACACCCTGCCCTCCCCATAATTCCCTTCACCTAGCTTTATCAGGGAACATTTTGTGAAACAGTTTAATCAACTTGGGGGCATGAACATGTTCAGAACGAATCCATTCATTGTGCTCCGGGCCGAAATCTAACCATCTAACTAAGTAATACAAATGGCCCCTTTTCATCTTGGAGTCAAGGATTTCGGTTATCTCGTAGTGTGGACTCCCCTCCTTCATCAGTGGAGGAGGAACTGGAGGAACTGGATGCCATGCATTCGGCCCAGGATCTTTCTTCAGCAGGCTGAAATGAAACACAGGGTGCACAGAACTCAGTGATTTAGGCAGTTCCAGTTCAAAGGATACATCAGAGATTTTACGTAGCACTTTATAAGGTCCAACATATTTCCATCCCAGTTTCCTGCTGGGCTGCAGCCCATGGATATTTTTAGTAGAGAGATAAACGGAGTCCCCGGGTTGAAGATCCCATCCCGGTGCTCACCCTCGGTCAGCATATTTCTTGTAGTCCTCTTTGGCATGATCCAGGGCCTTCCCAATTAATGGCCAGGAGTCCTGGAGGTTGGACCACCAACTCCTAAAATCCGAGGGGGGGGTCCGGGGGTCGTTCTTAATGGTAGGGAGTGGTTTACCTTCAAAGCCTCCCACCGCCATGAAAGGTGAGACCCCAGTAGAGGAATGCACTGCATTGTTGTAGCTATATTCTGCAAAGGGCAATAATTCCACCCAATTGTCCTGGTGGTAATTTGTATAACATCGGAGGAATTGCTCCAGAATTTGATTAGTTCGCTCGGATTGGCCGTCGGTCTCTGGATGGTAACCCGAGCTTAAGGCAGGCTCTATGTCCATTAATTTCAAAAGCTCCCGCCAGAAGGTGGCAACGAACTGACTTCCGCGGTCAGATACCACTCTCTTGGGAAAAGCATGTAATTTTATCACGTGGTTAAAGAAAGCTTTAGCCATCCCTTTGGCTGTGGGCAATTGCTTGAAGGGGGTGAAATGGGCTTGTTTAGAAAACGTGTCAACTACTACCCAAATCACCGTTTTTCCCTTGGAGGGGGGCAAATTGGTGATAAAGTCCATGGCTATGTCTTCCCAGGGTCTTGAGGCAGTGGGAAGGGGGTGCAACAATCCTGGGACTTTTCCCCCCCGTTTCTTACACATTAAACAGGTTTGGCACGCCGAGACGAAGTCCGAGACATCGCGGCGCATGCGTGGCCACCAGAATTGACGCTGGATCAAATTAAGTGTTTTTAGGAAACCAAAGTGCCCGGCTAGCTTGGAAGAGTGACAATGTAGCAAGATTTCCTTGCGTTTGGTCTTAGGCACCACTAGCTTGTCCCCATGCAGCCAACAATGGTCCTCTCTTTTGGAACACTCTCCTATTGTTTCCAATTCCTCTATTTCTTCTGGAGCATACTCCCCCCCCCACTGGCAGTCCCCCATGGTTAGCTCGGCTTTCTTTGCTTTGCTCCGGGTGACCACCGCCCCTCCCAGCTGCTGGGGGGAGAACATGGAGTCGAATACCTCTTCCTTCACACTCTCATGTTGGGGCAATCTGGACAATGCATCTGCCAGGGAGTTAGCCTTCCCGGGGAAATGTTTTAACACAAAGTTAAATTTGGAAAAGAAGTCAGCCCAGCGCAGCTGCTTGGCGTTGAGGGACCGTTGCGTGCGCAAAGCCTCTAGGTTCTTATGATCAGTCCATATTTCAAACGGAGTTTGCGCTCCCTCCAACCAGTGGCGCCACGTAGTGAGCGCTAACCTAATGGCCGCGGCTTCCTTGTCCCACACCGACCAGTTCCTTTCCGTTTCGTTAAACTTTTTTGAGATGTAAGCCAAGGGGTGCAACTTCCCCTCTGAGTCTCTTTGCAAAATGGCCCCCCCCATGGCTACATCCGAGGCATCGACATGGATTATAAAGTCTTTTGTCTCATCCGGGTGTGCCAGAATGGGCTCAGAGGTAAAAAGAGTTTTTAAAGCTTCAAACGCCTTCTGGCACTCCCCATTCCACGCCAACTTCTCTCCTGGCTTCCCTGCCTCGGGTCCCCTCCCCTTGGTTTTCAACAAGTCCGTTAAGGGAAGGGTGACTTTAGCAAAGTCCTTGATGAAGGTCCGGTAAAAGTTACAAAATCCTAAGAGGCTCTGCAACTGCTTCCTTGTTCGCGGAGCCTCCCATTGCACCACAGCCTCCACTTTCCCCGGGTCCATTTCCAACCCCTTCTGAGAAATGCGGTAGCCTAGGAAGTCCACCGACTCCCGGTGAAACTCGCACTTAGACAGTTTCACAAACAGCTGGTTTTTCAGCAACGTTGAAAGAACTTCCCTGACCAAAGTCACATGCTCATTCTTATCAGTAGAATAGATCAAGATATCATCTATGTAACATAACACGCCCTTAAAAAGGTGCTTGTGCAACACTTCATTGATTAAACTCATAAAGACCCCGGGCGCGCCACTTAAGCCGAACGGCATCACTAGGTATTCGAATTGCCCCAAGGGGGTGTTAAAGGCAGTCTTAAATTCATCCCCCTCCCTTATGCGCACCCGGAAGTAGGCATCTCGTAGATCCAATTTGGTAAAAATCTTCCCCTTGGCCGCCTCCGCCAAGAGATCCTTTATTAACGGGAGGGGGTAGGCATTAGAAGTGGAAACTGCATTTAGCCCCCGGTAATCAGTGCACAGTCGTAAGCCTCCATCCTTTTTCTTTCGGAACAACACGGGCGCCGCAAAGGGGGACTTGGCGGGGCGGATAAACCCCCTTGCAAGGTTTTTGTCTAAGAACTTCCGCAGTTCTTCCCGTTCCGCCGGGCTCATGGAATATAATTTGCCCTTCGGGAGTTTCTCTCCTGGGAGGAGCTCTATGGCACAGTCCGACAGTCGATGAGGGGGCAACTCGTCCGCCTCGGATTCACTGAACACTTCTAGCAAGTCTCTATACTCTTTAGGCACCATGGCAGGGGCGAGGGCGAGTGCGGGTGCTGGGGGTGGCGGGCTCGGAGGTCCAGGGCCCCATCCGGGGTCCCACCGGTGGCTCTGGCAGCGGTCGTCTACCCACGAAATTTTCCCCTCGCTCCACTTTATGTAAGGGTCGTGCGCCCCGAGCCAAGGGCTGCCCAACACCATAGGGAACTGGGCGTTCGGGGTGATGACGAAAGCTCGCTTCTCCCAATGCTCCCCCGTTCCCAAAATCAAGCTCTCAGTCTCTACTATGCACTCCTCTTTCATTTCCGACCCATCCATCTGGGTAAACTTCAGGGGTTCTGCTAACGGGGTGACTTTGGGTCCCAACCCCTCCACTACCAGGGGGCTGATTAGGTCTCGCGCGCAACCGGAGTCAATTAGAGCGCGAACCCTCATGTGGGTCCCTGATCCAGGGGTCACCACCGTCACTACCATATATAAGAGGGGGCCAGGGATGCTCACCGGAGATGGCGCTTCTTGGCGGGGGACCTGCAGTTCTGCGCCGCTCACTGCAGGCCGTTGGAGTTTCCCGACATCTGTGCTTCCATCAGCTCTAGCTCTCCCTGGTCGCTCGTCACCCCTTCCAGCTGTAAAGCCCGGGGCTTCATCGGAGTTTTCCCTCTGGTGGGGGTGCTCCCCGCTCCGGGAGTTGAGGTCTTCGGGCCCTTCCCCCCTCCTCTGGGACAAGCGGAGGCGAAGTGGCCACTCTCCCCACACTTCATACACAACCCCTGTCGAAACCTCGCATCACGTACGTCTTGCACATTGGATCGGGGCTTCGCTCGGGGGCCTGCTTTGCTGGCGGCCGTCGCGGACGCTCCCATCTTAATCAGGGCGAAACGCTCCTCCATGTCGGTGGCAGCTCTCATCCAGGTGTTCAGGGTGCCCGGGCGACCCCCTAACAGCACGGTCTCGTAGATTTCCGGGTTCAGGCCCTCCCAATACTTCTCCATGAAGAGTTCCTCTGGCCACCCATGGATCTTGGCAGCGATGCGCCGGAACTTGTCGGTGTATTCCCTCACCGACGACCTCCCCTGGAATAGCTTCCTCAGTTGATTTCTGGCTTTTTCCTCACCCAGGGGGTCCTCGAACTGATGCCGGAGGGCCCACATAAAATTGTTCAGGGAGCGCAGCTCAGGGCCAGGGTTGTCATGAAGGCTCACATACCAATCGCTGGCGGTATCTTTCAGCTTGGACCCGATGTAGCCGATGCGATCTTTCTCGGTAGGGTAGAGGTGACCCCAACTGTCCAGGAATCTCCCGATCTCTAGCGTGAAGAAACGCAGCTTCTCGGGGTCCCCATCGAAAGTGGTCGTCAAAGGGTCGGACGGGGGTGGGCGAACGGCCGGCGCGGCCGGGACTGGGGCCGGTGCGGGAACGGGCCCCGGAACTGGAGCTGGGACGGCCGGCTGGGCTGGTTGCGCCGGTAGAGCGGGCGCCTGCGGTTGAGCCGGAACCCCTCCGGGTGCCTGCGGCTGTGGTGGGGCTCCGACTCCTTGACCGAGGAGGGCGCCTTGCATCGCCACTATAGCGTCGCGAAATTGGTGCTGGAGATCGAGGGCCAACTCGCGGAGCTCGGCGGTGAGTTGAAGCCGCAGGTCTCCCATCATCTGATCCAGTGGGACCGTCTGCTCCTCGCGATACGGATCGGGCCCATACAGATCTAGTGTCTCTTCTTCGGGAGGCGGGCGACGCGGCCCTCCACGGTAGATCGGCTCGCGGTCGTCTCCGAGGTAGCTCGGTCTCCCTCGATCGGGCTGGTCTCCGGTGAGTGAAACTCTCACCCCTTTCCTGTCGTGCACCCACGAACTCACGGGACGGCCCCCGAAGTGGCTCCAAGCGTACTGGGGGGTCACGTTCTGATGGGTAGTCGGGCGGCGTGGAATGTAGTAAGCCCCTTGGCTCGTGGTCACCGGCACCTCGGTACCTCCTGCGACGCCACCACTCCCGTTCCCCGGATCCGCCGGGGTAACGGGAACCTCCTCTGGAGTAGTAGGTTTGAGGGGGACAAGGTCGTCTTCTGACATGGTCAGGAACGGTTGAGTCCCAGTCACGGATCTCTGACAATCTGTGAGAGTCCTGCTCAAAGTAGTCAAGGATCAGATCTCGGTTGGTTAACCACAGTTCTTTATTGCCTATTCCTACATTAGTACAGCATCTCGGGTTATTGTCAGAGATGAGACAAATAATACAAGCGGGTCTATTATACCATTCCAAGGAGTTTGAATTACCCATAGGTAGCCAATCCCCTGAAGGGAAAATTGGCGGGCTAAAAGGTGTCTTGACCGTTTGGTTCACACAGGAAAAAAGTGAGGTGTTAAGCAGTAAATTTCCCTTCCCAAACCAGATCCCTCAGTTCACATAACAATTCATGGCTCCAAGGTTCTTTAGCATAGATAAGAGATGAGAGCCGTCCTCCCCTTGAAGTTACTGCCGGGGCAGCTGGAATGCGGAGGCAGAGATGAGAGGCCTCCTTGTTCTCACCTCTAAGGGTTGTCACCCTCCCGACCAAAACAGGATTAATACAGGTTCCATACAAATGACTATAAGGTTACATAGTGTGCATGCAAGATTACATTGACTGAATTGACAGATTCTGACAGGTAGTGGGTGGAGGAGACACACAAACACACACACACACACACAACAGCAGCAGCTGGGGTTGCCAACCTCCAGTGCTGGCTGGAGATATCCCCCTATTACAGCTGATCTCTAGGAGACAGAGGTTAGTTCCCCTGGAGAAAATGGCAGCTTTGGAAGGGGGAACTCACCAGGCTCTGTCCCCAAAACCTCCAGGAATTTCCCAACCCAGAGCTGGAAACCCTCCCACCAGCATCCCAGACGCTGATGCCCCCGAGCCAGACTTCGATTTCCTCATACGTAGCTCTTCACAGGATCGGGGCCTGCCTAAGTCTTTGCAGGATAAGGCCCAAAAGCAAGACTCAGACCAACAGGTGGCGACGCTTGCGTCTAGGACTGCTTAAACCTCAGTCTGGGCTCAGAGCTTTGCTCGGCTCTTCTGCAGACCAGTTTTCAGTTCTCGGATCCTTCCACGCTTTCTGAATGAACAAAGCTGACTCTTTGTTATGTCCGCTGACTGCCACTGGGTGCCAGTGTTATCGTTTTTTTTGTTATTTTTGTTATCTTCCGGACATGGAACAGTGGTCACTGGGGGTGTGGTGGGGGAGGCATTTGTGAATTGCCTGCATTGTGCAGGGGGTTGGACCAAATGACCCTGGAGGTCCCTTCCAACTCTATGATTCTATGGAGTAAAATGGATGCTTTGGTGGGTGGACTCTGTGGTTTTGTACCCCACTGAGGTCCTTGTCCTCCCCAGGCTCCATCCCCAAATCTCCAAGAGTTTCCCAACCTGGTTCTAGTTGGCTTTGGAAGTTGGATTCTATGGCATTAGAATCCCCTTCCCAGATTCCACCCACCTCAGGCTCCACTCCCAAAATCTCTCCAGGTATTTCCCAACCTAGAGCCGAAAACCCTATCTATCAAACACCCAGTGAGGTCTTTGTAATCCAGGGCTGTACCTGTCATAGAAATAGACTTTGCTTCCCGAAAAGCATCCGTTCTTCTCCGCTCTTCCCTCTCCCCACCTTGTAAGCTGTTTCTCTCCTTTCCGTGCTTCGATAACAGGCGTCGTAGCTAACGATTTTGACTAATGCACCGAGATGGATGCAGATGGATTGCGGCATTCTCTGGCGCTCCCGTTACCGTGCCTTAACAGCCTTTTAGATCACACTTATGAAATAACTCCTGTTTTCCAAATTTGTTGTCTTTAATGTCTTTTGGAGGTGGGGGAGAAGAAAAGCAAATGGGCCTCGTAGTCTATAAAACACATGTAGAGGACGACAGAGCAGTAATCAATGGATATGTTGGGGGGGGGGAATAACCAAAATATCGAAAAACAAGGGAAAGTAAACTCGGCAAAGGAGAGGGGAAGAAAGGAACCCCACAGTTCCCTCGGGACAGCAGCCCCACCAGCATTTGGGGTTCTTTTCAATTGCTGATCCATGCCTCTTCAAACACAAAATCCTCCTTTTGGTTTCTCTAGTGCAAGGATAAGCCCTTTTTGAATTCACGTACCATTCTTGCAAAACATACCTGGTTTTCAATGTGCAGATGTATCAACAGATCTATCTGGCACACTGTTTTAGTTCAACCCCGTGGCTCAGTGGTAGAGCCTCTGCTTGGCACGCAGAAGGTCCCCAGTTCGATCCCTGGCAGCATCTCCAGTTAAAAAGGACCAGGCAGGAGGTGATGGGAAAGACCTCTCTGCCTGAGACCCTGGAGAGCTGTCAAGAGGGGCTGTGGTTCAGTGGCAGAGTGTCTGCTTAGCACGCAGAAGGTCCCAGGTTCAATCCCCGGCATCTCCAGTTAAAAAGGACCAGGCAGGAGGTGATGGGAAAGACCTCAGTCTGAGACCCTGGAGAGCTGTAAAGAGAAGCTGTGGCTCAGTGGGAGAGCCTCTGCTTGGCACGCGGAAGGTCCCAGGTTCAATCCCCAACAGTATCTCCAGTTAAAAAGGACCAGGCAGCAGGTGATGTGAAAGTCCTCTGCTGGAGACCTTGGAGAGCTGCTGAGTAGACAATACTGACCTTGATGGGCCGAGGGTCTGATCAAGTATAAGGCTGTTTCGTGTGTTCAGGTGTCCAAACAACACCTCTTCTGGTGGTGGCGACAGTTCATTTTGGTGTAGTGGTTAAGAGAGCACACACTAGTGACTTGGTTCAGGACGCCACGCTCGTGACTTCTTCTGTAAGCAAATGCTTTAGGGACCAAAAAAAAAAATCAGTTTTAAAAGAAAGCCTTTTTGTGATCTGGAGGAGGCCAGCTTTTCGTATGAACTGGAGCAAATGAAAATTGCTGTTGAAAATCCTGAGACGGGATGAGCCGATTAGCCCGGATTTCCCTAAAAGTGCTCTTGGGTGTGAAAAAATTTCCTTTTTGGCTCCACGTCTCCTTTTCCTTCATCCCTCCATCTCATTACCTTCTGCTGTTTCAGACTGCCTTGTGCCTTTTGCCAGGCCGCAAATCTAATCCAACCAAATCAGTTTGAATTAATTCCCAACCTCGCGGTTTTATTTTCTGGATCAGCCAATGTGTCCAAGCTGTTTGCCAACTGAAAAATGAGAGACATCTCAGAAGGAACCCCACTTTCCGGAGCTGTGGAATGATCCAGAACCTCCTTTCATTGAGGCCGTTTCCAGGGGAAGGAGCTTTTTTATACAAGACAGCCAGCTTGGCGAGACCCAGGTTCAAATCCCAACTCTGCCATGAAGCTTACAATTGCCTTTCCCTTCCCTTCCCCACAACAGACACCCTGTGAGGTAGGTGGGGCTGAGAGAGCTCTTTCGAAGACTGCCCTTGAGAGGACAGCTCTGAGAGAACTTGTGATTGATCCAAGGTCATTCCAGCAGCTGCACGTGGAGGAGTGGGGAATCAAACCCGGTTCTCTCAGATTAGAGTCCGCGCTCCTAACCACTACACCAAACTGGCTTGGTCATCTGGAGAGCTATCTGGAGAACTGAACTTGGTCGTCTGGAGAACTGAACTTGGTCATCTGCAGATCTATTGCAACCAGTGTTCCCTCTAAGATGAGTTAGCGTGAGCCAGCCCACAGTTTTTTAGCCTCTGGCTCACACGTATTTGCCTTAGCTCAGGAGGGATGGCTCTAGAGAGCAAACTCATTGATGCAGCAGCCAAATTGCTCACTCACACCTTTAATGCCAGGAGCTGAAAGTAGGATTTTTGCGAACAAGACTCTGCAGCTCAGAGGGAGCATTGATTGTGTAACTGCAGGAGATCTCCAGGTGCCACCTGGAGGTTGGCAACCCTATTAAAAGAGAGAGTGGGGAAAGGAGAAGGCCAAGAGCCTGTATTAAGCAGTCCTGTTCAACAGAAACACACGAGGAAGTTTACTCATCTGGTCCAGTTTGATGAGCTTCCCTCCCTTTATGCGACAAACTCACTATATTTTGTCAAGCATCCAGACCTAAAATAGATACAAAGAGTTAAGACAGTATGCACCTCTATCGCTGATCGCAGAGCATCTTTGAAGGGCAACCAGCGATGGGGAATTACATGGGAAATGCATTCCAGCTTGGCCTTTTTGGGGTCACAGAATCGTAGAATGTTAGAGTTGGAAGGGACCACCTTGCAGGTCATCTAGCCCAACCCCCTGTACTCTGCAGGAGCATAGCCGAAAGACAGCCCTACAACGTACCCAAAAGATGGTCGTCCAGCCTCCGCTTGAAAAATGTCCAGTGAAGGAGCATCCACCACCTCCCGAGGCAGTCTGTTCCACTGTTCAGCCACTCTTACAGTTAGGAAGTTCCTCCTGGTATTTAGCCAGTATTGACTCCCTTGTAATTTCCACCCATTCAATCTAGTCTTGCAATCCAGAGCAAGAGAGAATAGATCTGCTCCATCTTCTACATGACAGCCCTTCAGATATTTGAAGACTGCAATCATGTCCCCTCTAAGCCTTCTCTTTCCCAGGCTGAACATACCCAGCTCTTTCCGCCGTTCCTTGTAAGACTTGGATTCCAACCCTCTCACCATCCTGGTTGCCCTCTTCTGGACACGCTCGAGCTTGTCAACATCCTTCCTAAAATGTGGTACCCAGAACTGGACACAGGACTCCAGGTGAGGCCCGACCATAGCGGAACAGAGCGGAACTCCCACCTCCCATGATCTGGACACTGTGCTTCTGTTAATGCATCCTAAGACTGCATTAGCTTTCTTCTCAGTCATATCACACTGTAGGCTCATGTTCAGCTTGTGATCAACCAGAACACCTAGATCCCTTTCACATGTGCGGCTGTCAAGCCAAGTCCCTCCCATTCTATATCTGTGCCTTTGATTTTTTTTTTTTGTACCTAAGTGCAGGACTTTGCACTTATCTCAATTGAAATTCATTTTATTTGTCTCAGCCCACTGTTCCAGCCTATCTAGATCATTTTGAATCGTGACTCTGTCTTCTTCAGAATGAGCAGTCCCACCCAGCTTCGTGTCATCCTTCTAGGGTTCATTTCAACCAGTGATCTCTTTTACTTTTGACCTCCAGGTGGAGGCAGAAGTTCTCTGCTATGAGCATAGATCTCTCCTGGAGAAAATGGTCACTTTGGAAATTGGACTCCATAGCATTGTAACCCGCTGAAGTCCCTCCCTTCCCCAAACCCCGCCCCCCTCAGGCTCCACCCCCAAATATCCAGGTATTTCCTAACCTGTGACTGGCAACCCTCTTTCACAGAATAGTTAATCCAACCCTGTCCCCTCCAGTTGTGTTTTGAGCGGGTACCTTCGTCAGTCCCGCCGGAATTCCTGCAAGCACACGGCCATCACTGTTTGGAAACAAAGCACCCTTCTCGGAAAGCGGGTTAAATAATATATTCTCCCCCCCCAAAAAAAAAAAAATTAGGAAGACAGAACAATTAGGGGACAACCCCAGCTCTTGCTTTTGAATGCACTTACTGGACGTTTTCCAAATTAGTTCCAATTAAATGGCGGAGACGGCAGGCTTTGTTAGAGTCCGGGAAGGTGGCTGATAAGACGTTCTGCTAGCAGCTTGAACCAAAGCTGGTCACCAGAAGAGTAAATCGCTCAGAGAAAAAGGAGAGCACCACGGGGCACTTTGTAATGAGAGCCGCAAAGGAACGCGGGCAGAATGACCTATTGGGGGGAAAGCTGTTATACGAGCACCCAAATGAACGGATAGTTCCTTTCCCCTAAAAATAATAATAATCATAAAAACATGGTGCGCGAGGCAAGGAACACTGTGGCCCTCATCACCGTTATCAGCTTAGCCCCGCAAATGACTTTCCGGCCCATTATTGCTTATAAACAAACCTTTATGCCCGATAGCTCGGCCCGGCTGAATTAAGATCCTGTATTAAGCAGTATATTGCTTCTGTCAAGGCCGATCGGCTGTTTGTGCAGATAATAACGCCAACTGCAACAACAAACCCGGCTAGTGTAAATTAACTTAACTGCGTGAAATAATGCCTCCTCTATCAGATTAGCTTGGCGAATGACTTTATCCTTAAATTAAAGCTTGCTGGGGCGTGATAGTAAATCATTTAAATAGCACGGGGTTTTTCAGGTAATGTCTTCATATATTACTGTAATTTCAATTCGCCAAGGCGCGCAGATGGCTTTCGTCTCCGGCTCCTTGTCTCCGATGCTTCCTTCCCCCCCCCACTCCTCCCCTCCGTGCTGCCATTTTGTAATTACTGAACAGGCCCACCGCCCGCCGCTTCTAGATTTCCCATGGTGCACCGGCAGCGAGGCAATGTATTTTAAAATTATTATTCTTGTGTGGCCCTCGCGCCGTAATGTAAATCTTTTATGCTAACGCTGTCAGGGGTTTAGAACCAGGTGCTCCGTGGAAGAAATCACCCGCTATCCATCACACGGGTACCACTGGGGATCCGAGCAAACGATTCACATCGGGAAGGGGGCTGGCGAGGTGGAAGGTTAGCCATATGCGCTGTGTGGGGTTTTCTTTGGTCGCTGGAAACCACAGTGTTCTCCCTTCCACATGGTGGCCAGTGAGGGCTCTTGTTCGTTCCACGAATCCCAGAACAATGGCCCCCCAAATACTCTTTTTCTTGAAACCAATTTCCTTTTATAAACTACAAGAGGGATGTTTTCCAAAAAACACAGTGGCCAAGCCTGAAAAATGAGACTGGAGGATGCTGTACATATTCTCTCATTTCTCGTCTTGAATCAAAACTGGGTGTTGCCGGAGTTGAATGCTGCAGACTGTCCAAATACCCACTGCTGCCTCGTGCCATGAGGTAATTTTCGATCAACGCCAAGCTGTCAGAGGCCACACAACGAGTGGGGTGATATCAGAACACCATGAAGCCAATCAAGTGACATCGCTGAGGTCACATGAGGGCAATTGGTGGGCTCCTTGGGATAGGGGTCTACTGACCCCTCCTTTAGTGGGCCCAAGATATTTTTGGGATATACGGGGGGACCACCTGTACGATCTCTCTTATTAGAGCCCAACTGGATCTGGCATCTGCCACAAGTCAGGTCAGAGAAGATGTCCAATCTAGTTTAAGAACATAAGAAGAGTCCTGGATCAGACTAGGAGTCCATCTAGTCCAGCATCCCGTCTCACACAGTGGCCAAACAGTTCCTCTCACACAGAGGGCCAACAACAGGGCCTAGAGGTAGAGGCCTTCATAAGACTATCAGAAGAGCCCTGCTGGATCAGACCAATGGTCCATCCAGTCCAGCATCCCATCTCACACAGTGGCCAGCCAGTTCCTCTAGAGGGCCAAGAACACGGCAGAGAGGCTGAGGCTTTCCCCTAATTTTGCCTCCTGGCATGGCGTAACAGAAAATAATGCTATTTGAAAAATCAAGTACAAGAATGAAGCTGTGTAGAGATTGATATGCTGCCAGTACTTTTTATGTATAATAAAGGAAACTTATATAAAACTCTACAGTGTTGTTTCAACAAAACAAAATAAATATATAGCCACAAGATTGCAGTCCAGTTGTTTTTGTCTGGGTATTCGTAAACTGAGTTGATGGTTGGGGACGAGATTCTCCGGAATAGCTCCCATTTCGAATCTACAGATCTTCTTCCATGCCACTATTTCTACCAGGACAAGAGATGGAAACTCTACATCAGGCTTCTACAAGTGTTAGCTTCCCTTCAAATATTATGCCCCACACAGGGGAAACGATTCATCCAGTGATCACTCTCCAGTCAGGTCATGAAAGCCAAAAAATAAAAAATCAGAACAGCCTTTACTTTGCAACAGATGATAACTGGATTAGCTAAGTGAGCCGGTATTTGTTAATCAGATTTTCCCCGATGATTTTAAAATTGCTAAGTGGGCATGAGCCCTAATCGAAGGGAGGCCAAGTTCTCTCATTGAGAAGTACTATATTGGTTTAGCGTTCCAGTGCTCAACTTAGAATGTTATTAAAAAGAAATTCGAGGAAGATCATGCAGCAAAAAAGGGTGCGAGGGGAAGCGTGGCTCTGTTTGAAATGGCCAGGTCGCTTCAGAAATGATTCATTACGGGAATGAACCCCCCGTCCCTGTATCGCTTAACTCGGAACCAGGCCAACAACCAGGCCAACAACGGATAACACATCTGGTTTAGAATGGTAACAAGAAGTGGGACCCATGATATTCACATGGGGGGGAGTATTCCCCACAGCTCAGGGCCTGCTGAAGCCGGAGGAGCTCTGGATAGGGTTGCCATCCTCCTGGTGGGGCCTGGGGATCTCCCACTTTGACAACTGATCTCCAGCTGACAGAGATCAGCTCCCCTGGAGAAAATGGCTGCTTTGGAGGGTGGACTCTATGGCATTGTACCATGCTGAGGCCCCTCCTCTCCCCAAACCCCACCTTCTCCTGGCTCCACCCCCAAAGTCCCCAGGTATTTTCCAACCTGGACTTGGCAACCCTAGCTCTGGAGGAGGAAGCAGCAGCAGGTGAGCCCTTCTCCCTCCCCTCTCAGTGGCAGCTGTGAGGCCGGCCTGCCAAGCCAAGCCTTTCCCCTCCCCCCCAAGTGGCGGCAGCAGTGGTGGCGAAGCTAGTCTGCCAAGCCTTCTCCCCCCCCAGATTCATGCTTGGGGAAGCCCCCCCAGTGACAGCAGCAAGGCCAGCCTGCTAACCCTTCTCTCCCCCCCCCCCCCGTGGCAGTGGCAATGGACAGTTCCCAGAGCATTCTCTGCACATGCGCAGGGAACACTCTTTTACTTTTGGGGGGGATTTAAGTATCCCTCGAATTTTTTTTTTAACTTTTCAGATTTTTCTGCACACATGGGGAGTCCCCCAAGTGTTTAGGAAAATCTCTTTGCCCCCTAGGTGCCCTGATGTGCAGATTTAGATGTCCACATGCAGGGGGCGCCTTGGCTGTTAGATAATATAGATGTGAAAGGGGCTAAAGCGTAGTGATATTTCACTTAGCGATATTTCGAATGGAAAACTTTCTTTTTGGGTGGCTTTTTTTTTGTATTTTGTGTGTGTGCACCTGGAAGTCATGGCGACCTCTTGTGATGGACCCCTACTGGGGGCCTGGAGGATATTCAGAGAGGTGGCTGAATAAAACCTGCCCCCACCTCCCCCCTCTGGTATTCCAAGGAGGTCTCCCATCCAAGTGCTGGCCAAAGTCAACCCTCCTTAGCTTCCTTAGCCTGTGCAGCGGGGAGAGCGGCCTATAAATCAAATAAATAAATAAAATAAATTCTGAGATCTGACGAGATCGGGCTTACCTGGGGCATCCAGGTCAGGGCCTTATTTCAGTTGCTTTCCATGCTCTGACTCGGTTTGCTTTACCCAAAGCTGATGCTTTCAGGCATCGAGGCCTACTTCCATGCTAAAAAGCCAAGTATATTCAATATTTAAACTAGAAAAACCACTTTCTCTCTCGAGGGGGGGGGGACCCTGCTCCTCCGGTCTCTCTCCAGTAGAGCGTCTGCCACCGGAATCTCTGCCAGTTGCTAGTTTTTTGCCCGTTTCCCTTATTCAGCTTCTCCGTCACCTGTCCTTGGTGCCTCTCGAGCGAATCCTTAAGGGGCTGTTACTCTCTCTCCCCCTGTCGGAAGTGCCAAGGCACACTAAAGTCCTGATTCAGGGTTCACTCGGTCCCTTTATTTCACCGTCTAATGGCAGCTGACTCTGCGAAAAGCAGATGGCAGGAGGGGGAAACACGGTAATCCAGCAGTTTTGCAGCGCTGGCACCGAGTTTTGCATCTTGTACCTAATTTAAAAAACGCCACTGCAGGGGTTACTGTAACGTCTTCTGTTTTGTTTCGAATGCAGTATGTACTGGGGAATCGGCCCTCGTCTATCGTTCCAGGCCTATACGTCTTTTAAAGTATTATGAAGCATTTTAAAAATTACCTTTTTGGGGGGGACACATCGAACTAGATTTAAACACACCGGCAAAAGCTTTCTGGGGTCTGAGAGAAGGAACTTTTCAGCTGTGCAGCCTGATACTTGGAGGTACTCTGGGTTTGGACTCTTCTGTGTGCTGAAAAGTATCTGTTCTCTCACTGAGCCATGACCCCCTGAAACATGCCGGGCGTGTTCCATTGGTCCCCTGAATGCCTCAACTTCGAAATGCATTTACTTCCAGTCATGTACATTAGGAGACCCAGTGTTCAAACCGGAAAATTTGTAATGGCTTCACCCCCATATTCCCAAACCTCTCCCCCATTTTGAGTCGAGCTGAGGCCTATACTCCTTTGAATCTCAGCTCGACAAAAAACAATGTTCCAGAACAATTCCTTAGGCTTAAACAGGAGAAAATTGATTGGGAATCCAAAGGTATTCTGGACCCATTTCGATCAGGCTTCAGAAGAGGTTTTGGAAAAGATATGGCGTTGGTCACCTTGTCGACTGCAAATAAAGAACTTACGTAAAAACGACTGCGGTGAACTATCGATATCGAGACTAGCACTTTAATATGTTTTTAGTACGAATAGTTAGAATTGTTTTATTACCAGCATCGTTGGTAACATATCTTATTGTAATTTTATTGTGATTTTATGCTGCTTTTGTAAGCCGCCCTGTAAAGTACTGAGTTCTCAGCGGCATTGACAAGGACAAAGTTGGGGTAGTGATTAGCTCAAGTTTATTAAGTCCGAACAAGCATGGCTTAACTGGCCAAAAGGCCAACATATAGACACACCCCAGGACACACCCCTCGTCCCACCTATAGTCCTATTGGGGGGGGTTGAATTTCCCACCTACATCTCATTGGCGGGCTGCGTGAATCTTAGGATCCTTGGCCCCTATTGTTCTCTGGGCCAAGCTCAGGCTGTTCTTGCTCCCTCTAAGCTGTGGAGTCCTGTGAGCAAAAATTCTACTTTCTGAGCTAACCGGCATTAAATTTGTGAGCGAGCGATTTGGCTGCTGCATACATTAGTTTGCTCTGGAGCCATCCTGCCTGAGCGAAGACAAAAATGTGTGAGCCGGAGGCTAAAGAACTGTGAGCTAGCTCACACTAACTCAGCTTAGAGGGAACACTGGGACTAAGAGGAGGAGGAGATTGGATTTATACCCCACCCTTTACCCCCCCCAACACTATCTTCTGAGACCACCCCTGGATAGGACTCTAACAACTGTAATATGGTGTCCAGTCTGGTGTAGTGGTTAGGAGTAAGGACTCTAATCTGAGAGAACCAGGTTTGATTCCCCACTCCTCCCCCACATGTAGCTGCTGGTGTGACCTTGGGTCAGTCACAAGTTCTCTCAGAGCTGTTCTCTCAGGAGCAGTCCTTGAAAGCGCTCTCTCAGCCCCACCTACCTCCCAGGGTGTCTGTTGTGGGGAGGGGAAGGGAAAGGGGATTGTAAACTGCTCTGAGACTCCCTCGGGTAGTGAAGGGTGGGGTATGAATCCAATCTCTTCTTCTCTTCTGTTTATTTCACTTTCATCCCAACTCAAGGCCCTGGCTTCCCATGAGGCCCTCCATCCAAAGACCAGCCAATCTTGCTCAGATTCTGTAGGATGGCAGTTCTGCATACCCTGTGGCCACGCCCTGCTTCAACCACAGGTTGATTGATAGAGAACAGGTACAACAGCGAGCTCAGTCACTAATGGGAGAGAATAATTATAGGGAGAAGAGACAGGGTGATGGGGAAGGGAAAAGCCAACGAGAGCTACACAGCAATACAGGGATTTAGAAACACACAAGGGACCATTCTGAGTCTAGCATTCGCTCCACATTTTCTCAACTGGGAGGAAAAGGTAATGGTAAAGGTTTCCCTTGCTCAAAAGCCAGTCAAATTCGACTCCCAGGGGCGGTGCTCATCTCCGTTTCAGCCGAAGAGCCAGCACTGTCCAAAGATGTTTCCATGGTCATGTGGCCAGCATGACTAGACACCAAGGTGGGTGGAATGCTGTTGCCTTCCCACCAAAGTGGTACCTATTTATCTACTTGCAATTTCTTGCTTTCGAACTGCTAGGTTGGCAGGAGCTGGGGCCAGAGACGGGAGCTCACTCCATCACACGGCACTCAGGTCTCGAACTGCCGAACTACCGATCTTCCGGTCTGCGGTTCAGCAACTTAACCACTGAGCCACTGTGGCCCCTGGGGAGGAAAAAGTGCAGCTCAAAACCACATTCAAATATTTTTATTTTATTTATTTATTCTTCGCATTTATACCCTGCCCTCCCCGCGAACGGGCTCAGTTCTTTGGGGCTATACTGACTGCAAAATGGCCATATATCTATGCAGAAGGTACCATAAAACCCAACGGTCAAAGAAGTCGAAAGCGGCACAGAGTGCGGAAGCTTCCATAAAACCCGATAATCATAGGGAGTGAAACCGGCATGCAATGCAGAGGGAGATTTCTGTTCCAACTTGGGTTTCGTAAAACAGCAGAGGGAAAAGCCAAGGCAGGTTCAGCCCCGTTTGGTTCCTTTTCTCCTGAGCTAGCAGGATAAGGTCAGCATCCCGACATGGTTTGCCATACACACATAAACCCTTCTGATTCGGGATGATAGATAGAAATCATTTATACCGATAAACACGGCCAGAGACTAAATATGGATCCCTACAGAATGCGAGAAACGAAACGCTGAGCACCTGACGCTCCCACTGTCGGCTTTTTGACAAACTGATGGATGGGAAACCGTTCCCCTGAATTCCCTGAAACCCCGGTATCACTAATGCAGATAACAACATCGAGTGAGATACAGTATTTATTAAATCAGCTCTCTAAATATTAATAGGGCAGGCGCTGTGATCTTCTTACCCCCACAGTAATGCACAAGCACGGAGTCATTTGCTAACCAAGATAAATGGACTTAGCCGGTGCCCTAGGGTTACGACTGTGGGCTAGCGTCTGCGCGCACGCGCACACCAAAAGATTCTGCCTATCCCTAAATTAATGCCCTCCATCATAAGCAATTAAGGGGAGGAAAGGCGAGGCATTGATAAAATTGCTTTCTGAATGGGATGTTTTGCACAGATGAAATGAAGAGCGGAGGAACTGTTAATTCTTCCCTGCCCATTTCTCAGGCAGGAATGGCCTTCTAGCAATGGGGAATTTTTTCTGCATTCGGTAAATCCTCATCTTTGATGCATCTGGCATTTTCACCTGCCTTTTGGCCAAGCTGTAGATCAACAATATGGTGGGAGGGAAATACCAGTGGATTATTTTGTTCATCGCCTGAAAGAGCTCTCCAGATGGCAGATCAGATGCAATGCAGTCCAAGAGAAGAGGAGGAGGAGGAGGAGGAGAAGATTGGATTTATACCCCACCCTTCACTCGGAGCCTCAGAGTGGCTTACAATCTCCTTCCTCTCCCCACAATGGACAGCCTGTGATGTTAGTGGGGCTGAGAGAGCTCTTTCAAGAACTGCTCTTGAGAGAACAGCTCTGAGAGAATTGTGGCTTGCCCAAGATCACCCAGCAGCTGCATGTGGAGGAGTTGGGAATCAAACCTGGTTCTCCCAGATTAGAGTCCACGCTCCAGTAACCACTACACCAAACTACACACCACACTCCAGGTGCAGCCTGACCAATGCAGTAAACAGCAGGAGTATGACATCTTGCCATCTGGATGTTATGCCTCTGTTGATACACCCCAAGGTTGAAGAAGAAGAAGAGAAGAGATTGGATTTATATCCCGCCCTTCACTCACTTAAGAGTCTCAGACCCCCACCAGCTGGGAAGGAAGGAAACCCTCTCATTTTTCATCACCTCCCCCAGCAGCGTCTTTTATTGACAGCTGGGCCCATTGTTGAGAGCACTTAGCCAAACAACCGGGTTGGGAGGAGAGGAGAGGAGAGGGGTGAGGAGCCCCTGCGAGGGAGGAGGCAGAGGAGGAAGGTCATTTAATGCGATTTCAGAGGGCGAGGGAGTCTGTAGCATGTTTCCCAGAATCCTCTGTGGTGGGGAACAGAAGCCCAGGGTGGGAGGCCTCCCACTGGAGCTTATCCGAATGATCGTGCCTCTGCATCCTAGTGATTTCCCAGAATCCTCTGCAGCAGGAAATGGAGGTACCGGGTGGGAAGTCTCCCGCTATTGCTCGTTTGAAGGAACATGCCTAGTGTGCATTCTAGTGCATTTCCCAGAATCCTCTGCAGTACGGAACAGAGGTCCAAGATGAGAGGCCTCCCAAAGTGGGTTATGCAAAGGAGCTGGCTTAATGCATACCCTAGTGTGTTTCCCAGAATCCTCTGCAGTGCCAGGGAAAGCAGGCCCAAGTCCCTTAGCAGAGAAGCCAAAAGGAGTTCCAGAGGAGGGAGAGAGAGAGAGAGAGAGAGAGAGATTAACCCAGTGTCTTCAGGAAGAAGCAGTGTTGCATAAGGGTGCCAGCAATCCATTGAGAAATACCGGGAGTTTTGGGGGTGGAGCCTGAGGAGGGCAGGGTTCAGGAAGGGGAGGGACTTCTTTGGGGTGTAATGCCATAGGTTCCACCTTCTAAGGTGGCCATTTTTTTCCAGGGGAACTGATCTCTGCCACCCGGAGATCAGTTCTAATAGCGGGAGATCTCCAGCCCCCACCTGCAGGTTGGCGTCCCTAAGTGTTGGCCCCTTCTAGCACCCCCATCATCAGGGCAGAACCCCACAGTTCATATTCACCTCCCACCGCCCGCCTACGATTTCATTTGTCGACTGGTGATTTTATAACGGAACATCTGATTGGTTCTGAGGCGGGGCGTTTAGCATCACCTCGCTGATAAAGAATTAAAAGTAAATGGTCTCCGAGGGAAAACTGTTTTCTTTTTTGCCACTCCGCTGGTTAGGAACTGGGCTGTGGATAATGAAGGTGGCATGAAAACACCTTGCTGTTTTGCGCTCGCCTTCGTCCACGTCTTCTCTCCCCCCACACCGCTTCTTAATCCATTAATTCCTACCGAGTCTTGCATCTGATGACCGCTTGAGCGGTTTAATTCATTACTGGCAAATTCTGCCCCATTTGCTTTGCATCTAGATAGACGGAAGGGAGCATAGTCTATAATGACAGGTGACCTTCTTATCTCGCTGGGGCTCCGTCCCCATCGCTTGCAAAGACCCCCCTTCCTGTGGTTTGGGTGGCGTTACAACTCAGAGGGCCACAGCCCTGCTTTTTCAGCCCACGTTCCTGACTTTGACTTTGTTCTCATCCACCACATCCAAAAAGAAGGAATGTTCTGGACAACTCCTTCTCAGAAGACGGTCTTTCTCCGTGGCCCGTGAATTGGAATGAGGTGGCCCCAGGTCTTTTATTGAAAGATTTGGAAGTGCACTGGACCATGTGTTGTGATTGCAATTCATGTGCATAGCACAGGTTGCCACAGGCTGAACATTGTGGGTTTGTTCCTTGACAGTCACATTTTAAGAACGTGAGAAGCCGCCTACATGAAGCAGGTGAAATTCCTCAGAATTGCGGATTTGGTAGAACTCATGCAGGAGAGCCAGTTTGGTGTAGTGGTTAAGTGCACGGACTCTAATCTGGGAGAACCGGGTTTGATTCCCCACTCCTCCACTTGCAGCTGCTGGATGACCTTTGGCAAGAATTAGTTCTGTCAGAGCTGCTCTTGAAAGAGCAGTCCTTGAAAGAGCTCTCTCAGCCCCACCTACCTGACAGGGTGTCTGTTGTGGGAAGGGAAAGGAGCTTGAAAGCCGCTCTGAGACTCCGAGTTAAGGGTGCGGTATAAATCCAATCTCTTCTTCTCTCTTCTTATATTAAAGCTTCAAATAGGGATGCCAGCCTCGAGGTGGGACCTGGGGATCCACTCCCCCAAATTACCACTTGTCATAAGTCAGTCTGTGCTGAGTGATGGCTCAGATTTCTCAAACTAAGAGCTACTTGGTAGCCCTAAGCTGGTAAATGAACAGCTGGCTGCAGCTGACTCTGAGCCAGAAGGAGAACAACAAGAGATCAGGTTACCGGCTGATCAGGAGTCACGGCCTACAGCTGAAACTGAGCCAACATCTGGTAGCTCTGAAGCAGTAAAAAGGTCTCCAGCAGCCACTCCCAGCCCACCTAGCTCACCCACACCCTTGCAGCGCCAACGCTGTCAGAGACATTTAGAGTTGCAAGAAAGGAGAAGTGCTCAAGGCCCATCGTCAGCTGTCAATCGAAGAGATGAATGAGTTGTTTCAGGATGACTGCCAAGGAGTTGCCTGGGAGTTTAGCTCATGAAGACTCAGCTATAACTTCAGCTGGGAGAAGCAGCAGTTTGTGGATGCAACAAGTACACTTTGCTACTGAGCCACCAACCTTTCAGCTATTGGGCCTCTGCAACCTTGAACCTTGGAATGGACCTGACAACTGGCTTTTCTGGAACCCCTGACCTTGGACTGGACTTGGACTCGCTGCCTGGAACTCCTCAACCCTACACTGGGCTTTGGCAAACCTGCTCTCTGGAACCCCTGACTTTTGGACTGGACTTTGGTTCCTCTCTGCAACCTTGCCTGTGACCTGCCCTCCTGAACCCCAGCCCATGCCTCCTGGGGAAGCTACATCAGTACACCACTCATCTCCAGACTACAGAGATTAGTTTCCCTGGTGAAAAAAATGATGGTTTGGAGGTTGGACTCTGTAACATTGTGCCCCACTGAGGTCCCTGTCCTCCCCAAGTCCCATCTCCAGATCTCCAGGAGTTTCCCAACCTGGATCTGGTGCCCCAGGCCCCCCATCCCCCACAAGGGCCCGGGGGGGATTTGGCAACCCTAGGTTGAAACAAGAGGAATTGGAAAAGCCAACAAAATTGAAGTGAGGACCGTTAACCAGAGAGGAGAGAGGAAACGAGACATCCAACTTGTCTCATGGAATGAGCGCCTGTATGAGATCAGGGCCCTGCGGGATTTATTACGATTCCACGGGGCCTGCAAGACGGAGCTCTTCCACTGGGCTTTCAGTTGAGGCAGTGGGCGTCCCCCTCCTGGGGTCGGTCCCAATCTGTAGCCTGGGTCCAAGTCCCTAGATTTTATAAATCTCTGAAAAATTTAACTTCTAGTGCCATCAACCACCGAGGCATCTGGTTTTCTGCTGGGGTTGCATGGCATGTATGAGTTGTGTTATTTTATGTTGTGTTTTGACATGGTTTTTAATCGTATTGTGTTTTTATACTGTTGGAACCCAGCCTGGGCCCGTTAAGGGGAGGGCGGGACAGAAATCAAAATAAATAAATAAATAGATGTCAATGTTGCCTGTAGTTTTGCTCCAATAAGGTCCTTATTAAGGATGTTGTATTGGGTTTTCTCTAGCATCACTACCCTTATCAGAACATCAGGACCTGTCAGGAAAAGGGTACTTACATTTCCTTCATCTTTGGAGCATTGGTGAACGCTACATAAGAGCACAAGAGGCGCTCTGCTGGATGAGACCAGTGGTCCATTCCGTCCAGAGGTCTGTTTCACACAAAGAGCAACCAGGTCCCCTGGAGGGCATTGGTGTTCAGTGGAGGCTTGTGGCAGAGTCCATGTCTTTGGCTTGGGAAGGGGAAACGAGTATAGTCAATCATGTTCTGGAGTTCTAGAGGAGTCTGGGCTGACACAGTTTCCTTTTCAACCTGTTATAAGCCATGTTTGCCATCAGCAAGCCTGTTCCAACAGTGATGGCCACAGGAACCGACAGATTTAAAGGGGGAATAGATGGATACATGGAAGAGAAGCCTACTAGCCATGGGAACCCCCAAGTTCAGAGACACTAAGCCTCTGAATCCCAGAATCAGGAGGCAAAATCAGGGGAAGGCCTTGGCGTCTATGCACTGTTGTTGAACCCCCAGAGGGGCTGGTTGGCCACTGGGTGAGATGGGATGCTGGACTAGATGGATCACTGGTCTGATCCAGCAGGGCTCTTTTGAGGTTCTTATGAAGGCCTCGGTTTCTATGCACTGTTGTGGGGCCTCCAGAGGAACTGGTTGAGACAGGGTGAGACAGGTTGCCGGGACTTCCAGAGGGACTGGTTGGCCACTGGGTGAGACAGGTTGCCGGACTAGATAGACCACTGGTCTGATCCAACAGAGCTCTTCTGATGTTCTTTTCAGGGGAAGAGGTTGGCCTTTATGCCCGGTTGTTGGCCCTTCAAAAGAACTGGTTTGCCTCTGTGTGAGACAGGATGCAGGACTAGATGGACCTTCACTGGTCTGATCTCCTTATGGCATACGCCAACATGGTTTCATACCAGGGAGGCCAAAGGCTTCCTTTGACCAAAAAGATGGAAGGATTGTCAAGAGAAGCTTTTAACAAGAACATGATTTTGACAGGGTAACACCCCCTCAGCTGCAAAACCTGTTTTGAAGACAGGGGCTTTTTTTTTTCATTAAAAAAATTAAGTCCTTAATGAGAAGCAGACTCGATCCTTTCTTGTCTTAAGAGGAATCCGTCCCACGTGTGTTTAAACACCTTAATCCGCTTGGAAGAGGAGAAACCTCAATCCTTTTCCATATGAATCAACCTTGTAATCCATCATCAGCGGGCGCTGGCTGCGTTTCCCACCCCACTATATCAAGGGGGACCTGATAAACCGCTTTCTTAACCAAACCTGTTGGGCGATCATTAGGTGGCTCGCAAGAATAAATTATCCAACGGGAGCTCTCGGCAGCTGACTTAAATACTGCAACGATGTTTCCCGTCACGTCCACTTATGCCTTTAATTTGTTTAAGAGGGCTCTCCAAGTTGCTCAGGTGAGGTGGAGGAAGGAAAGGAGTGGAAGACGCATGGGCCTTTAAGGCTGGAGTTTACCACGTCGCTGTCCATCGATCAATAGGGTTACCAACCTCCAGGTGGCAGCTGAAGATCCCCCACTATTACAAGTGATCTCCAGGCAAGAGAGATCAGTTCACCTGGAGGAAATGGCTGCTTTGGAAGGTGAATGGCGTTATAGACCTTTTAAGTCCCTCCCCTCCCCAAGTCCCGTCCTCCCCAGGGTCCAACCCCAAATTCTCCAGGTATTTCCCAACCTGGAGCTGGCAACCCTACAAGTCATGGCTCATCTGAGGACAACCCTCTTGGTGATGGATCTAGACAAGCTGGAACATGTCCAGAAAAGAGCAACGAAGATGGGAAGGGGTCTGGAGACCAAGTCCTATGAGGAAAGGTTGAAGGAGCTGGGTATGTTTAGCCTGAAGAGCAGATGACTAAGTGGTGATATGATAACCATCTTCAAGTACTTAAGAATATAAGAGAAGCCATGTTGGATCAGGCCAATGGCCCATCCTGTCCAACACTCTGTGTCACACAGTGGCCAAAAATACCAGGTGCCACCAGGAGGTCCAGCAGTGGGGCCAGGAGGACACTAGAAGCTCTATCTCTGTTGCCTCCCCTCAAGTACCAAGAATACAGAGCATCACCTGCTTCAGACGGAGAGTTCCTATCTATCCCTTGTGGCTAAGAGCCACTGATGGACCTCTGCTGTCACTGATGACTTGAAGGACTGTCCTATAGAGGATGGTGCAGAGAAGGTCGTACCAGAACCAATGGGTTGAAATTAAATCAGAAGAGTTTTTGGCTAAACATTTGGGAGAACTTCCTGACGGTTAGAGCGGTTCCTCAGTGGAACAGGCTTCCTCGGGAGGTGGTGGGCTCTCCTTCTCTGAAGGTTTTTCAAACAAGAGGCTAGATGGCCCTCTGACAGCAGTGCTGCTTCTGTGAACTTAAGCAGATCACGAGAGGGGAGGGCAGGGAGGGTTGCCTCAGTGCTTAGTTCTCGTGGCCCTTTCTTACAAACCCAGGGAAATGCTGATCGCCACTTTGGTGTCAGGAAGCAATTGTTCTCCTGGCCAGTTTGGCTGGAGATTTTCTGTCATCTTCTGGGCATGGAGCAGGGGTCACTGGGGTGGGGGGAGGTATTTGTGAATTTCCTGCATTGTGCAGGGGGTTGGACCTGTAGGATGTCCCCGAATTCAAGTATTCTCCGTTTCCTGCTCTCGCCTCTTCTGACCCACATGCCAACATTTCTGCCCTGGTGCTGGGCCTTGTATTAAAGCTGGCAGGCCACCAAGTTGAGGGGCGATCCATGCCCCACCCAACTCTCCCTCTTTCTGTCCCCCTCCCCCCCAATATGACTCAAAATGCAAAATTAGAACCGATGATGCTTTCTCTTGCCCCTTGGGGTGCTAGCCTCCAAGTGGGACCACAAAATTACAGCTCCTTTCCAGGCTACAGAGATCAGTTCCCCCTGAAGAAAATGGATGCTTTGGAGGGGGGACTGTATAGTGTTGTACCCCACTGAGTTCCCTGTCCTCCCCAACTTCCCAAATCTCCAGGAGTTCCCCAAACTGGAGCTAGCAACCCTACCCCCCATCCTTCACCGGTGGCCAGGGGGGACCTAGAGACCCCACTTGGAATGGTTCTCTCTGCCTCCCTGCAAGCCGCGATGCAAAATTTAATGTGCTTCTCTGGAAAGGCATACTCGTTCTTACCAAATTTCCTGCATTGTGCAGCGGGTTGGACTAGATGACCCTGGAGGCCCCTTCCAGCTCCGATTCTAGGAAAGCATCTGGCACCATCTCCCCTTTCCTCGCCCCTCGCTTTGCCTCCCTTGCTCTTCTGTCATCCCCCCTCCCGCCATTCTCAGGTGGCGGGCTTCACCCCAGCAGATCAGCAAGCTATTGGGGAGAATGCGGGAGCCACAATATGGTCTCGTTAGTTTTTTTTTTATCTCGCTCTCTTCTCCCCCTTCCCCTCCCCAACCCCCCAAAATTGAATTTCATCCCTGCTCTTCTTTGCCGAAATTGCATAATAAAATATCTCCCCGAGTGTGCGAGCGTTGAATCAAAAGAGCCTTCCGACCGTTTGAATGATAAAGGGCCGTTTTCCTCGGGAACAGCAACAACAAAAAAATGAGATCTCTCTTTTCAAGGCCTCCCGGAGAAAAGATATTTGGTAAACAGAAGGGGCCGAAACGTAGCACTGGGGGTTGATCTGTCTTCTTCTGCGATGCCCAACTAAGAGTCGTAAAGACAGGTATCTATTAGCCCGCTCTTAAACATAATTAATGGAACATCTGTCTGCTGTCCAACATTTCTACTTGTGACAGTTTGGTTATTAAGTTATTTAACTCCTGGTTCATTAACTCTGAGGGTATCTCCAGTCAGGGGGAGGGGGGGAATTATTTTAACCCTAGCATTCAAACAGAGCTACGCTGGATAACATTTTGCAACTTTCAATCCCGCTACGAGAACAAGAGGACTAGAGCAGGAGTCCCCAACGTAGTGCCCCCGTGCCCACAAAGTATTTTAGTGAGTGGGCGGGGCTATGTGGGGCTTTTTCCAAACAAGGTTTCTGATTGGCCATTTGAGATTTGATTGGCTGTGCGGATTTTTTTTAAAAAATGTTGCCCCGGCAATAACTGCCACCACTGCTCAAGGATGTTCAGCTGAAGATAAACTGCAGCAGCCGTCGTATGGCTGGCCCCGCCTCCTATGGTGGCCATGTTGCGGCTGTGCCCAGCACGCCGTATCAGAATCCCACAGGCACCCGCAGGCTTGAAAACACTGGGAACCCAGGACTAGAGTTCTCAAGGGGAGCTTCGAGGAATAAGCATTGCAAAAGTGGGTGTAAACTCACGGGCCGATTTATGGGGAGGCCAAGAATGGAAGTGAAATCATGGCTCAAGATGGGTTGCAAAATTTGAGATTTGAGCCGGGAATTTGAGATTCGAGCCAAAAATTCGAGCCGAACGGACACCCAACTCATCAGAACGGAGCCCATTCCGAACTGAGCCCTTGGGGAACCCGTTCGTCAGTCATGAAGACACATTCGCCACTTTTTAAGGGTGCAGAAACTGTAGATCAGGGGTGTCAAACGTAAGGCGCGGGGGCTGGAACTGGACCGTCCTATACTCTTATGCAGCCCGCAAGTAACTAGCACAAGGGAGGGAACAGGAGACTGCTCGGTGGAGGGGAGTGGGTGGAGCCACTCCAATTGCGGCCTCAGCGTGGTGGGACAACCTCATCTGCAGCGGTCAAGCAGTGTGGGAGTGTCTGCCCAGTGCCACACTGCTGGCTCTCCAGTCCGCCCATGTGGGTTTTCCTTTGGACCCCCCCCCTCCCAGCCCGTGAGGCCTTGCAGTGAAGATACACCAGCTCAGAGCATACCAGCTGCTGTCCTTGATACAGTTTCTATCTCCAGTACCCGGCATCATGTTTACGGCACGCATGGCCCAGCCCGACAAAGTGACATTTATGTCCGATCCAGCCCTCGTAGCAAATGAATTCAACACCTCCACTGTACATAGCGCACCCTCCCAGTTAAAATACCGCGTCCGATCAAATAAAGCCAATCTTACACCACGGTATGTATTTGAAAGTCAGTACTGGCTCAGCTATTACTCTTAAGAGTGTAACCTGTCCAACACAGATGGCGGCAATGGGGGGAATCACAGAGAAGAACCAAAGGGTAGAATCATAAACTGCCATTGTTGGGGACAGGATAATCATGTCCCATCGATCTGCGTGGCTTCCAAGACCCCCAGAAGACCCCGTGCCCCCCCCAAGACCGAAAAGATTACTGCCTTATGCCCTGCATGGAAGAAACACGACGACGAAGGATTACCTCTCCATCACCTTAGAGATAAATCTCGAGACCTTGGCAACCTTTTTTTTTGTGGGGGGGGGGGGAAATATAATTGTCTTCCTAATTAAAATTGATTTTTCTTCCCCTGGCAACGGTGCCATTCTGCTCTTCCCTGCGCCAGGAAGACAGAGTGCTCCATCCCCCGTTTCCTAGCAGAAGGTATTTATGGGCTGCCACGGACGGCACACTCAGCAATGTGCCCGCTTACGGATGACATTGGCAGGGCCGGCGGGATCTCGGGAATGTAAATCCGCTCAGAATATGCACACTTTGCTAATTAGGAACGAGGTTGGCGAAGCTGAGTGGTGCACCTTTCTCCTCATGCCTTAGAGATGGAAGGGCCCCGGTGGTCGTGGCCATGACCTGACTTTCAGCGGGGAGAAGATTAGCTCTGATGTTGTATAGTGAAGAGGATAGGGTTGCCACGTCTTGCCGGTCTTTTGGCGGGGGGCTCCCAGATCCATCCTGGGATCTTCTGGCACGTGTACACCGTGCAATGACATCACCCAAAAGTGACGTCATCACGCCGGGCAAGTTGCAAAATGCTGTAGCATTTTGGTCAAAACTCTAGGGTAATCATAGAGGTTTGGCCAAAATGCTAGAGTGTCACCGCCCGACGTGTCCAGCATGATGACATCACTTCCAGGTGATGTCATCGTACCGACGACATCAACATGGGAGGGGGCTGTTCAGGGGTGGGGCTTCCCCCGCTGGGCAGCAACAGATTGGAGCCCCCAAAATTGGGGAAATCTCTTCCCCTATCAGAGGAACTGTTTGGCCACTGGGTGAGACAGGATGTGTACTTTGATGGACCCCTGGTCTGATCCAGCAGGGCTCTTCTGAGGTTCTTATGAAGGCCTCGGCCTCTCTGCCCTGTTGTTGGCCCTCCAGAGGGACTGTTTGGCCCCTGTGCGAGACAGGATGCTGGACTAGATGGACCACTGGTCTGATCCAGCAGGGCTATTCTGGTGTTCTTCTCAGGGGAAGGCCTTGGTCTCTATGTGCTGTTGTGGGGGCTCCAGAGGAACTGGTTGGCCACTGGGTGAGACAAGATGCTGGATATTTTGTATAAATCATATGTTGTTACCCGCCCTGAGCCCGCTTCCGGGAAGGGCGAGCTATAAATGTGAAG
Organism: Lepidodactylus listeri; assembly: GCA_029233225.1. NCBI lineage: Eukaryota > Metazoa > Chordata > Lepidosauria > Squamata > Gekkonidae > Lepidodactylus > Lepidodactylus listeri. The sequence continues at coordinate 2,943,096 of JARCFY010000022.1, forward strand.
AAATTTTAAAATTTTGGGGGGCAAGTGATGCTCTGTATTCTTGGTGCTTGGAGGGGGGGCAACAGTGGGGAGGGGGCTTCTGGTGTCCTGGCCCCACTGCTGGACCTCCTGATGGCCCCTGGTGTTTTTTGGCCACTGTGTGACACAGAATGTCGGACTGGATGGGCCATTGGCCTGATCCAACACTGGCTTCTCTTCTGTTCTTATGTGATCATCTTCCCCACTCCGTCATCCCCTCTCCAGGCTAAACATACCCAGCTCCTTCAACCTTTCCTCATCGGATTCAATGGGTCTTACTCTCAGGGAAGTCTTCTGGCAATGACAGCCCAGTTGGCAATGATCTGGATGAAGGGGTAGAAGGGCTGCTCATTGAATCTGCTGATGACACCAAATTGGGAGGAGCAGCAAATTCAACAGGACCTGAATACGCTGGAGAAGTGGGCAGCTGCAAACAGGATGCAACTCAACAAAGCTGAATGCACAGTACTACATCTGGGCCACAAGAATGTCAAGCACCAGTACTAGATGGGGGCTACGTTTCTGGGGAGTAGCGTATGCGAAAGAGATCTTGGGGTAAGAGTGGGCTGTCAACTAAATATGAGCCGTCAGTGTGACGCAGTGGCAAAAAAGGCAAATTCAGTCTTGGGTGGTATTAAAAGGGCCATAGCATCGAAATCGCAGGAGGTCACAGCCCCTCTGTATGCTGCCTCGGTCAGGCCGCACTGGGAGTACTGTGTGCAGTTCTGGAGGCCGCGCTTCATAAAGGGTGTGGACAAAATCGAGAGGGTGCAGAGGAGAGCGACGAGGACGATCCGGGGTCTGGAGACTGAGCCCTACGAGGAAAGGCTGAGGGAATGTTTAGTTTGGAGAAGAGGAGACTGAGAGAAGAGGAGGACGTGATTGCTCTCTTTCAATATTTGGAAGGCTGTCGTTTGGAGGAGGGCAAGGAGCTGTTCCAGTAGGCAGCAGAGGAGAGGACCCGAAGCAACGGGTTTAAATTACATGCAGAAAGGTATCAGCTGGATATTAGGGGAAACTTTTTCACGGTCAGAGCGGTTCAGAAGTATCAGCTGCCTAGGGAGGTGGTGAGCTCCCCTTCACTGGCAGCTTTCGAGAAGAGGCTGGACGAATATTTGTCAGAGATGCTTTAGGCTGGTCCTGCATTGGACAGGGGGTCAGACTAGATGGTCTGTAGGGCCCCTTCCAACACTGGGTTTCTAGGATTCTGTTATTCTAATTTCCGCACCCATCACCTATGAATGCCCCCTCCCCACCACCAGTCTTTCAAGGCAATCCTGAACTGCCTTCTGCTCAGTACGCCAGCAATCGCTCACGACATAAAAACTGGGATAAGCAAACATGAAGTCGGTACCCCCACCGTCGATGAAAGCCACATTGATATTCTCAGATGTGGGGCGCGGGGCACGTGCATTTAATAACTAGAGCATGCCAGGCTCCCAAAAGCAAGTGGGGCTTCTAACCACCTAACTGGACATATTAGCCATAAAATATTGAAACCGTCAATATCATTCATTGATGTACAAAATGTTTAATTATGTATCGCGCCAGTTATTATTCATCTAAGATCTTAGACCTTTTGCTGCACATGCATTTAAAGCAAGCCAAGGGTACGGAGTGGCATGGGGGGGGGGAGAAACCTAACCCATTACGGTCCACTTAAGTTCTGGAAAATGGGTCAGAAGTAGATGTGCTCTCTCTTCTCCCCTTTTCCCTCTCATCTGCTTTCTACGGAGAATTAAAATTCGTCCACAGGTTCAGGAAAGAAACGCAGGCTTTGCCCTGCTTGGGTATCTGTGGGGGAACTACGTGCAGTCAAAATAGCGCATTAATGTTTGAAAAGGAATGTGGAATTGAGTGTTCCCTGCTTCATATCTTCCTATGTTCCTTTCTTGTTTTGTCTGTAGTTTCACTTCTCCGCTTCTCACTGTTGGGTGCTGTAGACCCATTTTCTCCTGTGCATACGTTCCTGCGCATGACTTTTTTGGTGTGGTGGTTAAGAGAGCGGACTCTAATCTGGGAGACCCAGGTTTGATTCCCCACTCCTCCATGTGCAGCTGTTAGTGTGACCTTGGGCCAGTCATGAGTTCTCTCAGAGCTGTTCTCTCAAGGGCAGTTCTCAAAAGAGCTCTCTCAACCCCACCTACCTCACAGGGTGTCTGTTGTGGGGAGGGGGAGGGAAAGGAGATTGTAAGCTGCTCTGAGACCCCTTCGGGTAGTGAAGGGTGGAGCATAAATCCAATCTCCTCCTCCTCCTCCTTTTCCTTTTCCTCTTCCTCCTCCTTCTCCCCTTTTTCTTCTTCTTCTGTCAGTCACAAGTTCTCTCAAGGGCAGTCTTCGAGAGAGCTCTCTCAGCCCCACCTGCCTCACAGGGTGTCTGTTGTGGGGAAGGGAAAGGAAAGGAGATTGTAAGCTGCCCTGAGACTCCTTCCGGTGATGAAGGGTGAGGTATGAATCCAGTCTCTTCTTCTTCCTCCTCTTGGCATGACATATGCCATTTGTATTCATGTTGCAGGTGTAGTGATTTATTGATGTGCAAAGGGTGGGAAGGATGCGTACAATCTGCAGGGTGAATCCCGTGTGAGGCAACAGTAAATGCCATAAAAATAGAGAACCGGGGGGTTGATTTGCCCAACGGATAACAAGATGGCAGGACCAGTAGGGATGAGAGTCACAAAATCATCCCTACGTGACTGATCATGAGAGACAGGGAAAAAGAGAGAGAGAGAGAGAGAGAGAGAGAGAGAGAGAGAGAATGAATGAATGAATGAATGAATGAATGAATGAATGAATGAATGAATGAATGAAGTCTGGATCAGGAAAGTATTACTTGGTAAAACTGAGAGATCTGGTAAGCAGCCAAGGTCAGCTGGAAAGACCCAGGTTTGAATCTTCACGCTGCTATGAAACTCATTGGGTAAACTTCGGCCTGTTATTTATCCAAGGTGGAGGAGGAGAAGGAGAAGAAGAAAAAAGAAGAAGAGAAGGAGGAGATTGAAAAGGAGGAGGAGGAGGAGAGAAATTGGATTTATACCCCCACCCTTCACTCGGAGTCTCAGAGCGGCTTACAGTCTCCTTTCCCTTCCCCTCCCCACAACAGACACCCGGTGAGGTAGGTGGGGCTGAGAGAGCTCTTTCCAGAACTGCTTCTGAGAGAACAGCTCTGAGAAGATGGTGACTGACCCAAGGTCACCCAGCTGGCTGTATGTGGAGGAGCGGGGAATCAAACCCACTTCTCCCAGATTTGAGCCTGCCACTCTTAACCGCTACACCAAATTGTCTGTTCCTTTTGGCAGCAGAGGACAGGAGTCGAAGTCATGAGTTTAAATTACAGGTAGAGAGATATTGGCTGGATACTGGGGGGGGGGGGGGGGGGAGAAATTCCCATTAAGAGTAGTCCAACAATGGAATCAGCTGCCTTGGGAGGTGCAGCGGCTGGACGAACACTTGTCAGGGATGCTCTAGGCCAGGGGTGGGCAATTGTTTTGGCTCGGGGGCCACTTTGTGGGAGCGGAGGTTAGCGGAGGGCCGCACCTTTTAAAATGATTGCATTCATTAGTTAACTTTGCATTTCAGAAAAGGTATAAATTGTATCATAAAAATCAGTAAATATAAATTAAATAAAATAGTGGCAGTTTTATTCAATTTATTTATTGTGCTAATTTCATATTATCTATAGCTGCAAGCACATTTAATTTTAGAATCAGTTTAATGAGACAAATGTACCCTATCACACTTTTCTACAATTTTCTCTGCGCTCCGGGCCCAATGGAAGCCTGACTGAAACCCCGTGGCCACCTGTCTTGGTGGGCCGCAAAAAACTCTGTGGCGGGCCGCATGTGGCCCGCGGGCCGCCATTTGCCCACCCCTGCTCCAGGCTGATCCTGTGTTGAGCGGGGGGTTGGATTACATGGCCTCTAGGAGTCCTTCCAACTCTGAGATTCTGTGTCTTTGGCCCTGTAATGTCTTTAATGGTGACTACGATGCGGTCAGCCCTCTACAGGTGGCCGGGCTGGCTGCTGGAGCTTCAGTCCAGCAGTCAATAGCTCGACCAGATCATAATTCCAGCCAATAGGGCACCCACGATCCAGCTAAGGACCTATAGCGCTCAACCATGCGAAAACAAACCTATCTGGCAGATCGGGAGAGGCCGGGG